>CAWUFW010015578.1:0-354909 GCA_963921515.1 Calotriton arnoldi
CTCCTTTTGGGTTTCACCTGCAGAGCGCACGCTGTGCACTGGAATCTATTGTTTTTTATATAAACTGCCTTGCTTTGGTGGAACTATTTTTTCATAAAGTTTTGCTTTTTTGCTCTTGCAGCATATTTATATAACAATTTATCTCCCTGAGAGATTAAGTGATGTGCATAGAAACACAGGACATTGCACCAATGAGACTTGAACCAGGATCCCCAGGTCCCCTGCACCACATCTTCTCGCCTCCCTTGTTGTTTTTCTTTTTCCTGACGATGAATAATAAAAACAGCTCTTTATTCATCGCATAGGCGAAACCGATGCATTACCAATGCTTGTTTACTGTATCCTCACGCCGCAAATTAACGCAAGAATACATTTCGTGCTAAAATGTAACACCAAATGACAGATTTGAAATTTGCATAATTACGTGTCATTTCACATAATGTTTTCAAAATTTCACTGAATTACATGAAAGCATATTACACTAATTTAGCACACTTCCTAAAGTAACACAGTACTGCATTTAACAAGAGGAAATATGTGTCCTGTAAGCATGTTTCAGAATAAATGCAGGGATATTTATATAGATGCAGAAAACTGCGTTAGAAGATGACATGGCAGATAAAAGCAAATAAAGGTGGCAATATTCATCATTTGATGGTACGAAGGTGTAAAAGAAATGTGTGGAACAAGAGTTGGTGAAGTCACACAGTTCTTTCTCACACAAACCATGAGCTTTATGCGTGCTCTCTTGGGCCGTCTAACTAGGGGACATGTTTCTTTTCATCATGAGACTCCTGTCATGAGATCCCTGCTTTTCATCATAAGATCACCTTGTTCGCAAGAATACATTATCATGCAAATCTTTCCCGCCTGACTGTCCATTATCACGCAGCATTTCTGCTCGAACCAACTTCTTGGCAAGAGAAAGCAAAGATTTGCATATTATTAGGAATCACATCAGATTATGCAAACTCCAAGTAGCCAGCCCTATTATTAGGATCTACATGAGATAATGCTGATTTAATGAAAAATGATGCATTGTCTGGTTCATATATCATTCCTAACATGTTGTGGGGATGGAGAGTCTGAGGTAGTGGGGCAGATTACCTTGAAGCATACAAGAAGTGTTTCTATGGGGTACATTCCTTGTGCTTTATTCAGTTTACATGTCTTGCAAGGGAAAGCAGATACTTTTGTAAGTAGTCAAGTTAATTAGGTTTCTCCTGGGTGGTGAGGTCGATGATCAGCTACATGAATGGCAGATGTTAGGTCAGGGTGGTATTTGAGAATCACCAATTCATTCACTAGCTAAGTGTGACAGCATGAGAGCCCACTTCAGGAAGTAGGAGATATTTGGTTTTATATATAAGCCAAACTGGAACCAGGTTACAAAGTTCTTGAAGGTAGAAGGTCATGCGGTGTGGCAAGATCCCTCTTCAACTGCAGAGAGGTTCAAGGCAGAGCTGACTAAGGCAATGTCACACGTTGCTGCAGAGCATAAGCATAATGGGGAGCGGGAGGTAAGATCCGAGGAAGACCTGTGGATTTGTGTGTGGGTGCATGTGTGTTTGTGTAGGTATGTGTGAGTGTATATGTGTATGTGGGTATGTGCACGTGTTTTTTTTATGCGTGCGCACGTGTGTGAGTGTGTGGGTGGGTTGAGAGGTTTGAGAGCATGACCCTCTATGGTAACATGTCTGTCTGCCTGTGATTGTGTCATAGCCAGGTCCACTAACCTGTTATCCAGTGAACGGGTACAGCCGGAACAGCATGGCATCCAACTATCTTCCCACCGAGTGCACCACTGCACACTGTTTGCCATGGGCACAGCTGGAACCTGTGCAAGCACTAGGGAAGGTGGCCTCTCTTGCAGAAATGGTGAGGTTGAAGTGTTGAAAGGATATCTGATTCTCACGTGACTGCTGGTCCCAATAACAGGTACTTTGTTGCAGACCCCAAGATGGGTGCTATAGACAGAATGACAAAAGAGATTTTCAACATGCAACATCTCGATGGTATATGGCGAACACAATATCAGTGTGCAGTAGAGACATTCACAAAAATATCCACATGCAATAGATATACCGGAGTTTATAACTCTGGTAATTGTACCAGTAGGACCAAATTGACAACTGTGTGTCTTCTGTTGATGCTCAGAGGCCATGTAATCACAAAGAGCTGGGATTTCAATGAGTGCTTAGATCCGTTTTGACTGGTTTCAGCACAGTTGATTATCTGTTATTGTTAGTTACTGTGAGGTGTCACCAAAAATGCTTAGGACTAAATATGGTATTTCAAGTAAAGATGTTTAGATTTAGATTGTATGTCAGCTTCTGCACCAGCAACTGTTGTTTCGCTAGTATAAGTTATCATTGGTTATGCAGTTACTACTGCACAGACTCAAGGTAGTCTACAGGTGATAACAATGTAAACTATCAAGTGTGCAAGTTCAGATTAATTCCCCATTTGTAGCATTGGTTAGTATCCATTTAGATTAGCTTTGCAAATTAAGCTTTGACTCTTCTCTTGTCTAGGTTCTCTTGAAACATTTCTCCTGAACAATTATCTCTGGAAGCTAGGGACTCCTGAAAGCATTGCTGTAGGTGAAAGTTTGCCAAGCAGGTAAGTAAAGACGCATCCTGGAGTGCTGCTGGAACAAGACTACTCTCCTGAAAATCTCCGAAGCCAGGCAGTAATGGTTGTTTTGGGCATGTTTTATTAAAAGACATACTCAGCATGACTTTGTTAATTTACAAGATTGAATCCTGTGGCAACACCGTGGAAGTTGATGATCCCACGAGATATACACTTGATTGCTCTATGGAGCACAGGTGCACTGTTGGGCTGCCAGAAAGCCTGGGGTGTGTGCTGTTGTTGGTACACAGTCCGGGGGCAGAGAGGTTAAGAGACCTGAGTCATGGAAGCACCAGTTCAGGATGAAAAATGTCTTCAGGAGGGTTCACTAACAAAACATCAACACCCAAAACATCCCCATACCACAATATCAAGTCATAAATATAGATGTCAAAAATATCAACATCCTATATTTATAAAGGTAAGTACAAAAATATTGAAACAAAAATATCGATGACATAAATATAGATGTAAAAAATATTGTTTTTTATACATATATATATATATAAAATAAAATAATAAATATTAAATACATTAAAAAATAAACGTAATTTAAAAAAATAAATCGATGTAATATACATTTTATCAAAAATAAAAAATTTACTTAACCTAAACTATTAATTTAAATGTATTTTATCATTTTAAAAATATTTAAAAATGTAACAAATAAATATATATATTTATACATATACCAATAACATAAAATATATGTTAAAAAACATTCTATTAACTAAAACATTAAACTATTTAAAAATATTTAAACTTAAATTTTCCACTCTAATCAATGCAACAGTAGAGAAAGTGTTGGATAGCGGAGGGGTAAAAATTACTATTCCTACTCCAGTGAGAGCAACAGTAGGGAAAGTGTTGGATAGCGGAGGGATAAAATTTACTATTACCACTCCAGTCAGTGCAACAGTAGGGAAAGTGTTTGTTAGCAAAGGGGTAAAAATTACTATTCCCACTCCAGTGATTGCAATAGTAGAGAAAGTGTTGTATAGCGCAGGGGTAAAAATTACTTATTCCCACTCCAGTCGGTACAACAGTAGGGAAAGTGTTGGATAGAGGAGGGGTAAAAATTACTATTCCCGCTCTAGTCAGTGCAACAGTAGGGAAAGTGTTGTATAGCGGAGAGGTAAAAATTACTATTTCCACTCCAGTGAGTGTAACAGTAGAGAAAGTGTTGGATTGCGGAGGGATACAAAAATTACTTTTCCCACTACAGTCAATTCAAAATTTAAAACAAACAAAATATCAACAAAAAAATTATTTGAAAAACAAAATAAATTAAAAAAATATATAAATATGTAAAAAATTAAAATACAAATATACTTAATATTATACATTTAAAAAAATAAAAACATATTATAATGTTAAATGCATATCACTATTACCTACAATAAAAAATAAAAGTATTTTTCAAACAACGAAATATTTTTAGATACAAATTATTTATAAACAAAAACATTATTGCATACATTCATTTTATTTATATCCTACCCCATAACACCACACAATTCACAACCCACATCTAAACAAAAGATAAAATGTACTTCCATAATTAACATAATTAATTATCAATTAAATAACTATTATTAATTTTAAAAAAATTATACCACATAAAAATCCATTAACTTCCCATATTTTACCCCTATAAACCCCACAACCCACACCTAAAATTAATTACAGAATTCCCATATTTAATTTTCAATTCATGAAATATTATTAACAACTAATTATTAATTAATTAAAAATAAATTACTTCCTACCCTTTACCCCGATAAACCCCACAACCTGCAACTAAAAATAATTACACAATTTCCATATTTAATTTTCAATTAATTCATTAATATTGATTAACAACTAATTCTTAATTAATTAAAAATAAATTACTTCCCACCCTTTACCCCTATAAACCCCACAACCCACACCTAAAATTAATTACACGATTCCCATATTTAATTTTTAATGAATTAATATTAATTAACAACAAATTAATAATTAATTAAAAATAAATTACTTCCCACAATTAACACCATAATTTATCAATTACATAAATATTAATAAATAAAAAAATATCATTAACTCATTATAATTACATTTGTTCCCACCCTAATCCCCTATAAACCCACAACCCGCTACTAAACTAAAAAATGCAAAATGTTATTAAAATAAAATTGATAACTACTAAAAATGTAGCACATATATTAAAAAACATAATCAATACTTATACAAAAAAATACATCACATACATTAAAAATATATACTAAAATACATTACACTAATTAAAAAATCGATATTTTTGACTAACTATGGGGCCCATTACGATACCCGGCGTAAATAAATCCGCCAGGCATGGAAGCGGCAAAAATCCGCCCGCACACACCGCCTGAACACCGACCACGCCATTATGAGTACACAAACTGAAAACCGCCATCGGCGGAAAAATCATACAAAATACCGCCCGCCATCGTCCGAGTCGGAGTCAAACCGCCCGCCACGGACGGAAACACGCACGACAACACAAAACCGCCCGCCCACACGGCCGACACACCGCACGTGAAATTACGATCGCACCGCCATGAGCGCGGAAAAACAACAAAAATACCGCCCGCCAGCGCAAACAACGCCGATGAGAATCGACACGGCAGAAGCCATGGCGCCCACGTACCTGCACAGAAACCATCCGCACACAAAACCAATAGCACACAACATGGCCAACAAGTCCACACAGCAAGGCACGCACAAATACACAAGCACAGTACACATCCCGAAAACACCCCCCGGACAAACAAAAAATACAAAGGCCAGAACCCCAGACACAACACACCTGAAAACAACAGACCATGAGGACACACCCACATAGGTGAGTACAAAAGCAGCACTCCCACAGACCACAACCCCTTGCTACATTGCAAACCAGAGAGGAGAGGAGAGGACACAGTGACACAGCAAGGACAGCAGCACACCACAGAAACGCACACATCACAACCACCACCACCACCACCACCACCAAACACCGGCACCACAAACCCCCTGCACATTACACAACACACACCGCACCACCACCACAAACACCATGGCACCACAAAGGATGCCCAAGTTCACGCCCATGGAGCTGACGGTCATGGTCGACGAGATCATCAAGGTGTACCCACAAATCTATGGGAACATGGTCCAGCACACACCACTAGCCACCAGAAACAGAATGTGGACCCGGATCGTAGACCAGGTCAATGCAGTCGGGACCCTGCCCAGGAACAGAACCGAGATAAACAAACGTTGGAATGACGTAAAGAGCCTGGTCAAGAAGAAGGAGGGCAAAAACAGAGAGCTGGCTGCCGTCACTGGCGGAGGGAATCCCGCGCTCTTTAAGACCTTCAAAGCGTGGGAGGAGAAGGTGCGAGTCGTAATACATCCGGAGATCCTCGCCGGATTAGCAGGGGGAGTGGAGGCTGGTAAGTACAAACTAATGTATACCAGCACACCGCTATGTACACACATGCGCAACCACCATGCCACAGCTCCCAGGGACAAACACCCCCATGTCCAGCACACAATACACAACACATCACACGCACATGCAACAGACACTACCACACACAGGCCAAACCGAACAACTGTAAGATGCGTGGGGACATGTGTACACTAAGCCAGCCACGTAACCACCAACAGGTCCACAAATATGCCAGAAGCGCCACAACGAGCACCCACCACACCCATGTGTCCGCCACAGCTGCACCAACTGACAAGTAACAGGTAAGTGGCAGGAACACAAAGTGCAGTGGGTCGGAGGGGGGACAGCTGAAGTACAACACCCACCAGGCCCCCACTCCCACAGACCAGCAAGGTGGAGCACTCCCCACACCCATGTGTCAGGCACAGCTGCACCAACCGACAAGTAACAGGTAAGTGGCAGGAACACAAAGTGCAGTGGGTGGGACGGTGGACAGCCCAAGTACAACACACACCAGGCCCCAGTCCCACAGCACAGCAAGGAGGAGCATCCCCACACCCCACACCCACGTGTCAGCCACCGCAGTGCACAACGACAGCCGAAAGGCAGACATCACGGTCCACAGCAATCGGTGTCAGTGGGTGTACAGCCACCCCCACGACCCACTACACCCCCCACCCCCACAGACCTGCAACATGGAGCACCCCCGCTAAGAGCCATGTGGCATCCAGTACAGTGCACGCACGAACAACTTGCAGGTGGGAAACTGGACAGGGCTGGATTACTGGAGGCATGAGGACCATAACACCACCAACACATGGGACATGTCACGTAGCACACGAACACGCAGCACCGCCCACCGTCACGAACAAGTGAACAATGTGCACACGGACATGAACAGCAGACTCACACCCCACATGACCCATCACAGACATAGCAACACCCAAGGAGCCACGTCTGCATGCACAAGCCACACTGAATATAGTCCCACACGGCAGCCACTGTGCAACTCATCACACACAACCGAAACACCATTGAAGTCCTGTCCATGTAGCCCCTACTGCCTGTCAACCACACACCCCACAACTACGCCTATGTAAGACAAACAACACTAGACGCAACAGAGCGGAACAACAGAAATGCACACGAACACCACTGAACCCATCAAACACACAGACACACCATGCACATACAACATACCATCCATCCCATCCGTCAGCCCCAGTCTCATGAAAGGCATGTCATCCGCACAGCTGCCACACATACAGCAGTCACGCTAAGACACATGCCCATGACCAACCATGTGCCAGAAGTCAATTAAGCGCACGACACACTGTGAGCAACAACACACAACATGGGCCACACCCCCCGAGCACTGCAGTGATGCACATGGCACAGGGCAGCACGCACACCAAGGAGATGGGACAACTGCAATACGTTGGCTGGCACACAACTATCACTCACTCATAACGATGCGTCCAATGCCATGTCCAGTAACCACAACAGACAGCAAATATGCAGGGCATGTCAGGCATGCACACACCTCAGACCATGCACTGTCATGCTGCCACAACACATGTCACGTTCGGCACCCATGGCTCACAGCATGTACCCCAAAAGCATATACCCTCCCAAATGCGAATCTGGGGCATGGCCCCCATGTTGCCATATGCGTTCCTAAGCGTTCCATTTGAACTCCAAAAGCAAAGTACAAACCAGACCCAGGATGGGCCAGGAGCCCGCATACACCAGAGTCACAATGAGTAGGGGCAAAGCAACACACCCATCGGCATGGCCAATCCGTCCCATGCCACATGTGCACAGCACACAGTCCCATTGCCTAGCACACACAACTACAGATGCCACAGCCACACACTCGCCTCCGGGAAACCCATGTACGAGATTGCACGAACTGCCAATGTCAGACGACTAATACATACTTCGCCAGGTGCAACACAATAACAAATCTCATTCTCTCCACAGGTGACGAACTGCTGGACGCTGGGGATGGAGACAGCAGCCAGCACAGCCAGCCTACAAGCCCCCAACGAGGACACACGGATCTGGAGGATCTGTCCACCTCTTCGGACACGGACCACCAAGCTGGCCCATCTGGCGTGGCAGGGCCCAGCCGCTCCCCAGGACCCCTCCTACCCACCAACCCATCATCCAGGGATGCTGAACAGTCCCAGTCCCCTGCTGCCACTGTCGTTGCGGCCACACCCACGGTCATTGCGGCCACTACCACTGCCGCAACCGCCACCATCGCCGCACCGACCACCACCGCCTCCACCACCACCACGTCTTCGCTGGCACCAGCCCCAGCGCAGGTGGTGGCCCGGCCGACTGGATCCACCCTGGGAGCCACAGCGAGGACCGTGGTGAGCAATGTGGCTAGTGGGCAGGCCGGTGGCAGCAGGACTGGTAGGAGGAGCAGGGTCAGGGAAACGCCAGCCTCCCCTGGGAGCCATGCCCTGCCTCAAATGGCCAGAGTCCTTGGGGCCTATGAAGAGGCCCAAGGACAATGGGCCAGGTCTGCTACTGACACGCGGGAGGTGCTGGGGGTGCTGAGGTCCATGGACGCCCATATGGGCCAATTCGTGTCCCGTATGGACCAACTCGTGGACCTCATGGGCCAGCTGGTGGTGGCGGTGGGGTCACAGGCAAGGCCAGCAACACCACCTCCGCCACCACCTGCTAGGGCGCAGGGTCGGCCAGCAGTGTCCACTTCCCCTGCGTCCACAGCCAGTGAGCACACCTCACCCACCACCAGCAGGTCGCCACCACACACCCCCTCCCAAACGTGGAAGGGGCCGTCCGAAGAGGAAACAGATCTCCCGGGAGGACTTCGCACGCTCCAGTCGCAAGTGAGGCAGCCAGCCAGCCTTCCGCCAGCCTTCCTTGACCAGCCACTGCATTGACTTGCTCTACGATCCCACTCCACACAGCCATCTGGATGGCATGTGTGTGTTGGACTATGGACATAGAACCAGTGGGTACACCCTGATCATCACGCAGCCATGACCGACAGCTCATTGTCACTGCACGCACCACTTTTGTCATCACCTTACACACAATCACATGTCACAGTTTGTAATAAATGCACCTTTTTCACTAACTGCTGTTTGTGCCCTGTGTCTTTATTGTACGGAATACAACGGCCACCTTGGGCGGAAAGGCACCTGATGCGTGGCATGGAAATGGAATCCGGAGGGCCTGTAGGGACCTAGGGGTGGGAGACAGAACAGGAGCACATTCAATGAGTGTGTCACACACCCATCACACAGTACATGTCAACAACTACAAGCAATGTACACACATCGCACAGAGCAATAGGGCACAATGCCACAGCCACCAACAGTGGCATACTACCCCTGGCCATGGAGCGTTGACACACTGCACGCAGTGAACATACGGCCACCCTGACACAGCACACACACACCTGCATAGATACAGACACATCATCCGTCGTACATGGACACTCACCGTCAAGTGAAGTAGCGGGCGATGAGCTGCTGGCGCACATTCCCAGCTTCCTCCTCTCCGCTGTCCACCTCACTCGAGCTGTCCTGGTCTGCGGGCTGGGGCCCTGGTTGATCTCCGTCATCCACAATGAGGGGGATCTGCTTCCGAATGGCCAGATTGTGCAGCATGCAGCACGCCACCACTATCTGGCACACCTTCTGTGGGGAGTACGCCAGTGCACCCCCGGTGCGGTCCAGGCACCTGAACCTGGACTTGAGGAGGCCAAAGGTACGCTCGACCACACGTCTGGTCCTCCCATGTGCCTCATTGTATCGATCGTCTGCTGGGGTGCGAGGATTCCTCAATGGACTGAGCAGCCATGCCCCATTCGGATACGCAGAGTCACCTGGGTGTGAGGGACACAGAGAACCGTTGCTATTCCAACTGGACAGGGGACAGCATCGCACAACCAGCACGCTACACCACTCCACATACTCACCGACAATACAGCCACGATCCTGTTGCAGATTGGCCATCAGTAGTGGCAAGATGCTGTTGCGCATAATGTGTGCGTCATGGGCCGAGCCTGGAAACTTTGCACACACGTGGGTGATCACCATGTCCGCAAGGCACACCACTTGCACATTCAGGGAGTGCGTGTGCTTCCTGTTGCGGTACAGGTGCTCAGTGGCCTGTGGTGGAACAAGGCCAACATGAGTGCAGTCAATGGCTCCCACGACGTGTGGGATTCTGCCAAGGGCATAGAATGCACCCTTCACTGCCGCCAATTCACGAGCCCTGGGGAATCTGATGTACCTGTTCCGGTACAGCATCATGGCTGCCAGTACATCCCTCAGCACCTTGCTGAACATGGGCTGGGACATCCCTCCTCCACTGCCCACTGTGTGCTGGAATGACCCAGTGGCGAAGAAATGCATGGCGGCCATCACCTTAGCCGTGGGGGTGACAGCAGTCGGATACACCCTGCGGGGACGGAGATGGGGCTCTAACATGGCACACAGTCGATGCAGAGTTGGCCTGTCCAGCCGAAACTTCCTGATTACCTCTGTATCGTCCATGTCCGCCAGCAATTGGTATGGGCGGTCAATGTTCGGTCTCCGCCTGGGTTAAATGACAGAGGACACATGTCAAAGCAACACGGCACATAGCAATTTCGCATACACATCACTGACATGACTGAGCAAGCACATGAGCCACAGCCCAGCTGTCAAGCTGGGACGGCACGGCCACAATACACTTACACAGGTCTCCCAACAATGGCAATGGCAAGTGAGACATACCACTGCCATGTGCATGCACATGGGGATCTAGGCCCCAATGACTTGCGGGGCGTGCTGATGGGGACTGACTGCATATTCGTCAAGCGGCAACGCCACGGCAACATGAGTGTCTGCTGAGCATGGTACTGCTTCCGAGGCTGGATGAGTATGGCACACGACGACGACGATGTGGGCACGGGCTGAGCGGCCAATACAAGTGGGACCTGTGGCACGAGGGGATATGAGACAGTAGTAGGTGTCAGCACTGCACCCTATGTACAGCACTGTACGGATCACAGCTCCCGAAACATTGACTGGTGTCCACATTGACAGCCCCATGCCAAGACGGCTGTGTGCTTGCAGTCACACGTCACAGGTGAGAGGTTACATTGCACGTGCCAGGTGGCAGTCGTACATAGTGGGAGCTGGCATGTGTGTGCATGTGTCTCCTGTTCAGGATCCACCAGATGGGCGCTGACTCTGTACTGACCATTGGACACAGCATGTTCCGTGGAAGGCTTGTGTGTGTGGGATGGTGGCACTGGATGTGCCTCCGTTGGGTGGGGGGCCATGCACAGGGCGGGTACGTCGATGATTGCGCATTGTTGGTCACGGTGGGTGCACCAGCTAAGATGTGTTGCCCTGTGTTCAATTCCTATGTCCGCATGATGATGGACTGTGGATGTGGGCAGACTACACATTGGTCGATGTGCTGTCTATATGCATGTGCCTTCACACCAGGCACAGCTGCCCCTGCACATGTGACCCCTGCTGGACTCGCTGCTGGGTCTGTGGAGCTGATGCACCTTCTGCGCGTGGGGCGGACAGCTCTCCTCACTTCCCTCATTGCGCATGTCATGTCTTTGCCGCAGGTGACATGGATCATGGAGGGCCCACATGTACGCGTGGGTAGGCTACACATGATTGTTCACTGGTCGCCACCCCAGTCAGTGTTTCGAATGGGAAGGTTGTCGTGCTGGTGGTATGTTCGATGTGGCGGATGGGCGGGCCTAGGTGCGGGCTTACATTCCGGACATGGGGGGTAGTTGGATTGGCGACTAGTTGCAGTACACACGGGACACGTCTCTTCCTTTCCACATCTGGGTCATCCCTTGTACTAACTGACAGTGATACAGTCATCTTCGCCCCAGCCCTCATGTCCTCCCCTCGCCCCCCAATATGCATGCTCACCTGCGAGGCTAGCGCTTGCACAGGCAGCCCCAAGCTCGCACCAGAGAGGGCAAGGAGTGTATGTGTGGGTCCAGTTGCACGAGTGGGCTGTCTCAGGGTATGATGTGTGGCGGGACACCGTCCACCTGCGTGGTGCCCCAAATGGAGACCCGGCCTGCATGGACTATGCATCACAGTCTTCGCCTTCCGGATCCGCCACCTGCGACACCCAGTGGCTGTGGCTGCCCTTGCGGCCATGCCGCGTCCGTCTGTGGCTGATGGCCCACACATTCACTCTTTGGCCTCTCTGGGGAGGGCTCAGGGGTGGTGGCGCACGCGCTTGCACTTAGTCGCAATGGCATGTGGCGTGGTTGGTATGATGGGCAATGGATGGGATGGTGCGAGCCACCTCCCGTGACGTCAGTGCTGCTCGTGCTGTGGTGCGTCCCCTACACTTCCATTTGACTTTTTGCCATGCTGGACGTTGAGGTTCTATTGCCTGCGTGATATGACCAGGAGGAGCGCGAGGAGACCTCTCACACACCATGCTCCACTGCCATCCCGTGCCCTGTATCGCCTGTGCGGATTGACTATGTTGGGGTTACACCTGGTCGACTGGGGCTGTGTGTGCCTTGTCAAGGGGCATGGCGGGCGCACAACAGGATCCAGCTCGTCCACAGAGGGTGGGCTGAGGTGCGCCTGGTACCGCTTTGTACGTGTGCCCGGCTGCTGTGCACACACGTGTTCACTCCCCCGACAGGTGTCCTCTCACAATGCCCAGGGAAGCGGTGGTGTACTGTTCATGACCCCTCCCAACACGGCGTGCTCCAACTTGGCATGTGCGCATCTACCCGTCGCACCCACCCACCTGAGCACTGCGTCCATACGACTTCACACGACACATGTGTGTCTTCCACAGTAGTGCTACTCATTTGCGTTGACATCCAATACCAGTGGACTACATGGTCATGTCACGACTGCCGTGTACTTCACATACTCTCATCCTCTCTCATTCGTACTTGTGAAATGAGTCAGCGGAGACAGTTCTGGTTTCAAACATTATATTGAGTCTTCTGTCCTCTGTGATGCAGTATAGTGGACACTACTGGCAGCGGAATACATATTGAGGATATACTGAGCATGATTACAAATGGGATAGGGTGTGGGGTTACATCTGCTTGGCCAAGGCTGTGCTAATGTACATTTACGTATAGCTGCGGAGCTGCGGACTTTGACACAGACGGTATACATGTAGCCTACCAGACCGCTCGGCATCATGGGCACAGTCCATCTCAGTTCCATGTGACAGGTTTGCTGCGGTTGTTCCTCATGCACGCGTGCATGTGAGATGACATCAGGGCATGTGCTTGCGTGCATGCAGCGGCGTGCCACTTGTTGTTGCACTGTGGTGGTTACTGGACATGTCACAGTCACTGGGGTCGTGTTGTTGTTGTATGCACTTGTCGTCCATGCAAAGGTCCTGGTATGGGATTCCCGGGGCGGGGGTGGGAGGGGTGCAGCACCCACAGACTCCAGGCGACCTATTCATGTCCACTGAGCGGTGTGTGTGTCCATGTGCGCTGGATCCATGTCGTGTCCTGGTTGCTCGTGCAGTTCCGTCCATGTGGGTGCGATGCACAGAGCCCATGCCACTGCCTCCCACGATGCATGCGGTGTTCCTGGATGTGATGGGGAACAGTGTGCATGTCCCGGTCATATCCGATGTCATGGCGATGTCGTTGATGGTGTGGTTACAGTTGCCGGTCGTTTGGTATGGCTGTTGTGGTGGTGACTGGCCAGTCCGTGCGGAAGCTGAGCATGGGTGCGGGGTTGGACTTCATAGGTCACTCGGGGAACCTGCGTTGTGGTCCGACGTATTTACAGGTTGTCAGGTATGCGATGCCGTCCAGCAGGGCTTCCATGTCATTGGTGGTGTACATGTTTGCCAGCCAATGAAGCGGATGGTGGCTGTCAAGGTGTTGTTCGTAGGTTGTCCCTTGGAGGACCATGATGGGGCATGCTGGGTGACATTCGATGTAGCTGTTCTCGATGATCCGTCGTGTGGAGGCACAGTGGTTCCATTTCAGTGCGCGTGCGATGTTGGCCACATACGCCATGCCCCCATAGGCAGAGCAGGCCCTGTCGTGTGCGTCCAGAGGGAGGAGTAGTGGTAGCAGGTCCGCCTTCAGACATGCCGGGTTGGAGAGGCATATCTCGACGGGATGCTGGTAGGGACACCTCCGACAGTAGAAGACGGGCATGACGCAGCTGAACAATGTGATGCGGTAAGTCAGTCGGTAACTTACGTTCAGCAGGGACAGGAGATCGCATCCCAATGTATGGAACAGGTTGGTTTTGTACAGCTTGAGCTCTTCGGCGTAGTTGGGTAGGTGTGTTGCGGTTGCCATTTCGCAGCGGTTCGTAGAGGTGGCGTGCTCCGGCTGTGTGTGCAGTCTGCAATGTGCACGCTCCGGGGTTGCTGTGAGCTCTGTGTAGTCGTGGGGAGACAGGACTTGTGTTCTGTTTGCTTGTTTGGAGGACACGGGCCCTCTTCCCACATGCTTCTCAGACAGTTCAAGGTCAGTGCTGTGTGACTCCTTCCAATTAACTTGCATGTGGCCGACATGGGGGAGTGTTTTCTTCTTTCTTCCCCGTCCGTTGTGTGCTTCTGTGATATGCGCTATCTGCCGTGTGGTCGGTCTCCTCGGCATGCCTGTGTTGGTCTATTCTTGGACAATGGCTGTATTCACCGGCTTCTGTCGTAGGGCTGTGGTTTCGGAGTTGGAATGGAAGGTCATTCAGTGCTGTCTGCTCTCCCTTGTGTGGGCGGCAGGCTGCCTTTCCGCTCTGCGTTGGGCCTTGTGTGTGGATGTAATTCTTGGGCCACCTGTTGTCGGTCCCCGGGCTCTTTGGTGTTCCGTTTCATGTGTCTTGTTCATATGTGCAGGGTGGTATGGGTTTTTCAGTGTGGTACTGGCGTTCCTCTTCCCGAAGGGGCCCTGCTTCTCCTAGTTGGTGTTGCCGCCGCTGTGTGCTTCGCCATGTTTGTTACACTGGGGTGTGTCCTGCTGTTGCGTGACTTCACTGACATGTGTGCGTCGGTTGTGTGGCGTTGGGTGTTGTCCGTGAATTGGGCGTTGGGGACATGTCTGTGGCCGGCCTGTCACGTGTCATGTGCGTTCGGGGTGGGGCTGGTGTGTGTGCTGCTTGGTTGTGTCCCTGTCCCTGTGTGCGACGCATGCATGGCGCTGCGGTTGGCCTCTGCGTTGTGCGCATGTGTGGCGGCGTCATCGGCGCTTTGGGGCCGTGACGGGGTGGTTGGTTCCTAGTCCCAGGTGGTGTGTACACATGTGTTCTGCGATGTTAGGATTTGGCCTGTGTGTCATATGTGGATGCAATGGTGGATGTGTAGTGTGCACGCGCTGGTGGGGGTTGTCCGCTTTTCCGCCCTTGCACTGTGTGCGCTGTTTGCGTGCACTTGTTGTGTGTGTGCCTACCTGCGTCTCCGCGGTACGTTGCGTCCTTGGTGGTGCATCAGCAGAAGCATGGGAAGGGCCTGCAGTGCTGGATTCATGCCCGGGGTGCCGCTTCTTCGTTGTCCATGCTCTGCGTCCGTGTTTCCGCCTCTCTTTCACGTGCGGTGTCTCTTTGCCGTGGGAGCCGTTTGTTTGCGGCATCGTAATTTATGCGCCGGGCGGGACGTGTTTCGTCGGACGGTGTGTGTCAGTTGTGCTGCGCCGCTACGTGTGCGGGCGCACTTTGATGGCGGACGGTGTTGCTGGCTTGCCGGCGGTGTTTGGCCTGCTTTTCGCATCGTAATTGGGCGGGCGTGTGGACTGCTGCGTGCCGGCGGTAACTGGTGGTTTTTGCATCCGCCAGCACGGCGGTAGTGCTTCCGCCCGCCATCGTAATGGGCCCCTTAGTGTCCAGCACCTTCCCTTATTTAATGTAGTTTGGAGTGGGAATAGTAAATTATATATGTTTAGTGTCCAGCACCTTCCCTGACTTAAATTAAATTGGAGTGGGAATAGTAAATTATATATGTTTAGTGTCCAGCACTTTCCCTGATTTAATATAAATTAGAGTGGGAATAGTTAATTATATTTGTTTAGTGTCCAGCTCCTTCACTGACTTAATGTAGTTTGGAGTGGGAATAGTAAATTATATATGTTTAGTGTCCAGCACCTGCCCTGACTTAATATAAATTGGAGTGGGAATAGTAAATTATATATGTTTAGTGTCCAGCACCTTCCCTGATTTAATATAAATTAGAGTGGGAATAGTTAATTATATTTGTTTAGTGTCCAGCACCTTCCCTTATTTAATGTAGTTTGGAGTGGGAATAGTAAATTATATATGTTTAGTGTCCAGCACCTTCCCTGACTTAAATTAAATTGGAGTGGGAATAGTAAATTATATATGTTTAGTGTCCAGCACTTTCCCTGATTTAATATAAATTAGAGTGGGAATAGTTAATTATATTTGTTTAGTGTCCAGCTCCTTCACTGACTTAATGTAGTTTGGAGTGGGAATAGTAAATTATATATGTTTAGTGTCCAGCACCTGCCCTGACTTAATATAAATTGGAGTGGGAATAGTAAATTATATATGTTTAGTGTCCAGCACCTTCCCTGATTTAATATAAATTAGAGTGGGAATAGTTAATTATATTTGTTTAGTGTCCAGCACCTTCCCTGAGTTAATATATGTTGGAGTGGGAATAGTAAAATATATATGTTTAGTGTCCAGCACCTTCCATGATTTAATATAAATTATAGTGGGAATAGTTAATTATATTTGTTTAGTGTCCCTCACCTTCCCTGAGTTAATATATGTTGGAGTAGGAATAGTAAATTATATATGTTTAGTGTCCAGCACCTTTCCTGATTTAATATAAATTGGAGTGGGAATAGTAAATTATATATGTTTAGTGTCCAGCACCTTCCCTGACTTAATGTACTTTGGAGTGGGAATAGTAAGTTATATATGTTTGGTGTCCAGCATTTTCTCTGACTTCATATATATTGGAGTGGGAATAGTAAATTATTTATGTTTGGTATCCAGCACCTTCCCTGACATAGGGGGTCATTACAATGACAGGCGGATCGCCACCGCCCGTATGGCGGTGGCGATCCGCCCGCCATTTCCCACCGCCCGCTTGCCATTTCCCCCGCCATATTACAATGGCGGGGGGGAGCCCGGTGGACGGAAAGACCATCCGCCGGTTTTCCACCGGTCCCACAAGGGACCGGGCGGTAAAGGACCCTAATGTGGTGGCGGTGTCTGCAAGACACCGCCATCCATATTAGGATGTTGGCGGAAAGCTGCCTTTCCATGGCGGTGTTGCCGCCATGGAAAGGCATGTGGACTTTGCTTCTGGGGGCCCGTTGCGGGCCCCCGGGGGGTTGGGGAGGGGTGCACATGGGTGGTACCTATGGTACCCCCCTACATTTGAATGCACAAGGTGGCAGGCACCGCGCGGTGCCTGTCACGTTGTGCATTCAAATGCACAACATGCGTTTCTCGCATTGCGACGGGTGCTGCTGACAGCACCGCCCACCGCAATGCGAAGAATACGGGATGCCACCGCCACCGTGGCGGTGGCATCCTAATATCCATGGCGGGACCGCCGCACCCCTTGCGGACGGTCCCGCATTCCGTTGCGGTGGCGGGCGGACTTTGTCCGCCCGCCATCGTAATGTGCCCCTTAATGTAGTTTGGAGTGGGAATAGTAAATTATATATGGTTAGTGTCCAGCGCCTTCCCTGACTTAATAAAAATTGGAGTGGGAATAGTAAATTATATATGTTTAGTGTTCAACACCTTCTGTGAGTTAATGTAGTCTATAGTGGGAATAGTTAAGATATAAAAATATATTATGGTGTAAGTATAATGATATAGTTGTAAATGTTTGTAAAAATATAATAGTTTTTAAAGTACATTGATGTAATATGTATATTTTAATATATATACAATTTTTCAAAACAGGTAAAATAAATACAGAAACATATTTATATTTTATTTATAATTTTATTTATAATGCAAGATTGATAAAAGAAAGAGAAAAAGTATTTAATATATATTGTTCAACCCAGGGAAAATTTTTTTTATACATTTTTGAAATATATATTTGTACATATTTATACATTTATTCTTCCATGGGTTATTGTAAATGATCACAAAGAGGTTGTTTTCACCACCAGTTGTTTAATTTTCAGTTGGTTACGCGTTTCGCCTGTCACAGCAGGCTTGCTCACACACTGAGATGTGGGACAGTCTTGCATATATAATGTATAGTACACAAATCACAAAACAGAAAACGGACTTAAGGTCTTCTAAACATGTTTAAGGAACACTTATATATGCTCAATGCTGTCTTGAATATAAAGTGCACATATGTAAATAGAATATGTTTGAGGAACAATCTGTGTAATATTTATGTAAAACTCTTTGCAATTTTTTATTTTACATTTTTACCATTACACTAACTTATGGTTTTTTCTTTCTCTTTTTAAATCTCAGGAGGAAAGGAAGGGGCCGACTCCAGTGTGGACTCGTGGTTCTCCCCTACCCTTTTCTTCGACGTCACAGAAGAATGTGATGCAGTAAAAATTGGGCACCAATTAACAGATAAGAGAACCCTTTGTTCATAATAACATAATTTGTGTTCTAGTCTGTATATTATTACTTAAAAATATTTGTGAGGGGGACGGAAAAGCACTTGATTTGAAATTTTGCATTATTGTTTTGTGATTCACATGTTTATTTCTAGTTTGGCTGAGAGCTAGGGGACAGGAAAGAATAACGTATATAAACGGACTGAACTGTTGTTTGGGCGACTAATGGCACTATGTCAATATCAGAAATTTTTATGTACAGAATACCAATATTATGATGATATCATATACAGAACATGATGTCATGTAAATAATGATATCAGGGTCAGAAGATGACACATTCAGGCACTATGTCAGAAAAAGAAAACAATTAATAAATGTCAAAATCTGATAATTATTAAGGTATTTAACCAAAAATACATACAGTGAGGGAACTGTGTTTATACATTTTGTTTTTACTTATGTACATGGACTGAATACCATTACAATATGGCCGCCATGATAATGTTAAAGACTGGACTACCAGAATTAAGTCCGTTTTCTGTTTTGTGATTTGTGTACTATACATTATATATGCAAGACTGTCCCACAGCTCAGTGTGTGAGCAAGCCTGCTGTGACAGGCGAAACGCATAACCAACTGAAAATTAAACAACTGGTGGTGAAAACAACCTCTTTGTGATCGTTTACAATAATCCGTGGAAGAATATTTGCAACCGGCGTGCTCCGCCGGTAATTGACGATCTGCCTGCCTGGGGCGTGGGGGGGACAGAAGGAGCAACCTGTCTTGGAATTTATATATTTATATATAACATTTTTGAAAAAAAAGGATTACACATTTTTATTCTATTACAATATAGTGTTGTACATTTTTACAAAAACAAAGAAGTAGTTATTAATTCCTTTTTGTACATTTTTCAAAACATATCATGTTTTTGGTAACAGTAGATACATTATTTTTTAATATTGTTCATATTTTTTACATTAATACATCTAGGAGTCGATTCCGATTCAGGCCGGAAATCTCCCCGACTGAGCCGGACCCGGAGAGATTTCCGACCGAATCGGACCCTAGCAGTCCGACCGAACGAGTACGATGCGTTCGCATGCAATCGGACTCGTTCGGTCGGACTACCATTGAAGTCAATGGGAGCCGGTCGTACAACGCGTACGCGGGCTCCCATTGACTCAATGGGTGCGAGGCGAACAAGGGTGCCCCCTACAGCAGGTACACGTCGAAGCGACTCGCGCCGTACATGCACAGGTAGGGGGGACCCATGGGTCCCCCCTGTGTGCGACTCGCGCGGCTACACGTACAGGGGGGTCCGACACGGACCCCCAAAGTCCAGCTCCGACTGCTCTTTGGAGCCAGACTGCGCGAGTCGGTCGGACTGCTCGAGGTGCGCATCGTACTTACCCGGCCGGGGAACGTCTCCATTGCGCGGTGCGAGTCGAGTCCGTGCGAGTCGGTCGGAGCGGTTGGGTCCCGCGAACGAGTCGGTCGGCGATTTCGCGAGCGCTCGCATCGTACTCGCTCGCCCGGACACATGCACGAATCGGTCGGAAAAGAGGCCTCCGAATCGGATCCGGTAAAGCCGAATCCGATTCGGTGCCCTACCGGCCGAGATCGGAATCGACCCCTAAGTGTACATTGTTAATAAAATATGTTTTAACATTTTTCTAGAAAACATTTTTATAATTATTTCTATTTTTTAACATATGTTATAATTTTGTTAATATTATTTATATTTTTAATATAAATAATATTAATTAGTACATAAGTATTTTTGCAAACACAAACATTTTTCATGACATTTATACATTTTTTCACATTACTTAAAAATAGTACAGATTTTTAATGTACATTGTACATTACATGTATATTTTTTAATTATATTAATAAATATAAATTTTTTAATAATATTTATGATTATAATTTTACATTAGAAATAATATGTCAAACATTTTTTATACATCACTATTATTTTGTAGTATTTTTACAAAAATTTACAGTACTGCATTTGTAATGTATAATAGTTTTAATAAAGAAAAATATAAATCTTTATTATTTAAGGCAGCCATTTTTAAACTAAACTTGTATTTTGTAAGCTATCCATTTTCTTTTAGGTAATTTTTGAGGGGAGAAGCTCGCGGTTGGAAGCTACATCGCATCGGTTAAGGTAAGTTTAATTTTCTTTATTTAAACTTTAATTTAGGGTTAATTTGAAGGTAGTGTCGTTCTATATAGTGTATGTAGTGTTAGGTTTTTTAGTTTTTGGTGAGTTATATGTTTAAATTATAAGTGTGCGAAATGCGGTTAGTTTGTTTAACGGTCGGTGTTAGTGTTTGATAGATATGTGTAATTTTGTTTAAAGTTTGATGTTAGTGCTGTATTTATTTCTAATATGATATAATGTATATGTGTATTTGTGAGGGAGGGATTGTTTTATTTCCTAACAGGTTTTTGTCGATTAGAAGTCATCGTGGAGAGAAGAATGCGTTTTTTTTTTAAGGAAGTGTGTATTAGTTTTAGTAAACTAATAATTATTTTACACTTCCTTAATTTTTCGAGTTTTCCTGGAGCGTTTCTTTTTTTAAATCTATTTTTCTGGATTTTTATGGTTTATCGTTGGTGGACCCATTGCTGATGGATTACTTTTTCTACAGTTGTATTTTTCCATTTTTTGGGGGGTTTATTTTTTCACTTATTGGGATTTTAACCAACTGTGGATTTGTTTATGGCAGTTTGGATTACCGTTCTACAGCTACGAAAACAATAAGTAATTTTAAATTATTTATAGTGGGAGGAAATGTTTATAATGTAATTGTTATTGTTATTTATGTTATATGAAATATAATTATGTCAATTTATTTTTTAAATATTAATTAAAATATTTGACAACATAATTATATTTTTGGAGTTCAAAAAAAATATTTATTTGACTGTTTTTAGATTAATTGTTTTTGGGGTTTTGAGGTACATTTATTTAAAGTAGGCTTTTAGCTATTGTTTCAAGATACTCTAGTCCTTTAGTTGTTGGGTAGAGTTTTACTTTGTATTGTAAGTACTCAAACATTTGTTTAGTTTGCTTTCTTAGTTTTGGGCCTAGTTGTGTTATAGATTGTTCCATTCTTAGTTATTGGTAGCTTTGTTCTTTTTGGAGAGATTGTAATAGTTTATGTAGAGTGGGTGTAGTTCTTCCTGTTGTGGCTTGGAAGGCGTTTTGCCATCCTTCCACAGCATTATTAGTTTTGGCTTCTTTGTTTAGGGTACTGTTATATACATTCCACCATGGAATGTGGTATTTAGGCTGTCTTCTGTGTCCAGATCTGTGTCGCCTTCCTACCCAGGTATCCTCAAAGTAGTCAAGTAGGGGCCATATGTATCAAAAAAGAGTTTTGCGATTCTCAAATTGCGATTTTTAGCGAATCGCAATTGAGAATCGCAAAATGCAATGTATGTAGGATTTGCTAAAAATTTTGCGAATCCTACATATTCCTTATTTGCGAATCGCAAATTGAGATTCGCAATTAAGGAATACCTTTCCATTCATTCCTATGGGCTAGGAGGCCCATAGGAATGAATGGGAAGACATTCTCAATTTGCGATTAGCAATTAGAGAATCGCAAATTGAGAAAGCAATTTCAGGGTTGCAAGGTGCCAAAAGGATACCCTGTTGCACCCCTGAAATATGCATGTGTGCACATTTTGCGCACATACATGCCCTAAGGGCCCTAAGGGCATGTATGTGTGACATATGGCACTTTTAAAAAATCAAAAAAGTGCTTTTTTAAAGAAAATCGCAAATTACCACCAACTTCAAGTTGGTGGTAATTTGCAATTCCTTAAGGCCAAATAGCAAATTTCTGGTGCTTCCAGAATTGCATTTAAGGAATCGCAATTTGCAATTCCTTAATTGCATTCGCAAAATAGAAAATCGCAAATTTTCTAATTCTCTATTTTGCGATAGACTTTTGGAATGATACATCCCAAAAGGCTTTTTCCAATTCGCAAACGGGCAGATTCTGAGAATCTGCCCGTTTGCAAACGGGAAAAAGGCTTGATACATATGGCCCTAGGGGACTTAGTTTTTGCTCATTTTGTTGGTAGTAGGGACTTTCAATTAATAAATTGTAGTGCTCGGCTACGTCAGTAATTGGTACGTATGCTAGTGCTATTAGTTTTTTTATTTGATATGCAAAGCTGCTATTTGTTGCACATTCTACACTTAGGGGGTCATTACGATGACGGACGGAAAATCCCTCCGACCGTGGTGCCTGCGGGGAAAAAACGTCTGATTGTACCGCGGCATTTCTACCGGTCGTATTACGATGGAAAGCACGTAAAATCCATCCGCGGCGGCCGGAATCCACAAAAGTCCGTCCGCCACGGTCGGAAAAGCTGCAAATCCGACCGCTGCGGTCGGGGAAAGCTGATCAATGGACCAAAAAGGCCGCACCTCCCGCGGAATGACTGCACAGCTAATTACGATGAGAAAGCGGAGCTGGTGTAACGATCATGGCTGTTCCGACCACCGCGGTCGCGCTCAGGCCAAATGAATGGCGGACGGTACAAACTTCACTACAATGCTCAAAGTGTGCCTGTATTATCCGCAGCCCTCAATAACATCAGACACGCACCAATGACACACCACAAATGCATTCCTGAAATGAAAGCCATGGTCAGCATGGAAGATACACCTGGTGGTCATCACTCATGTGGACACACCCACATACCACAGTACAAAACCAACCCCTTCTTGGACCAGCATCCTTTGCAAAATAGGCACAGAGAGAGGAAGAGACACAGAGAGAGACAAGACACCATTTTGGCACACAGCTCACCATCACACCCACACCACTCCACACACCACCACTTCACATCCACACACCTGACACACCTCACACATCCTCATCAACACCTTGCACCCTGCACCTTTCATTTATTTGCACCATGGCCAATCCCAAAATGCCAAAATTCTCAGACACAGAGTTGAAAGTGCTGGTAGATGAGATAATCAGGGTCGAACCACATTTGTATGGGAACCTGGTCCAACAGACACCCATTGTGCGCAAAAATCAGATGTGGATTAGGATCTACAACAAAGTCAATGCACTAGGGACCACCCTACGCACACTGCGTGACATCAAAAGGAGGTGGACTGACCTCAAGACCCGGGTCAAGGCTCGGGCACAGAGGAACCACGAGGCGGCCCAAAGAACTGGTGGCGGCCCTCCCATTCCACCACTAATATTCACCGAATGGGAGGAGAAGGTGCTTGCCATACTGCATCCCAAGAGTCTCACCGGAATCGAGGGGGAGTGGAGGCTGGCAAGTACAAACAAAATGATCACATCCCACTGTAATGTACTGTTGTGCACAACAAGTGAGCCTCAATTGCCAGATCAAATCAAACTCATGTAGAATGCACGCTTTCAATATGAATGTCTCAGAAGGCTAGCATTTCCTCACACCGACTCACCTAACAGGTAGGTAGTCAGCTCATGCACCCTGGCCTCTCTCCCAAACAGCATGGAGCACCCTCCCCACCCCACAGCCATGTGTCAGCCATCACTGTCGACAGTGCCTCCTAGCAGGTAGGTAGCCATCTCACTGGGGAGGGGGTTGTCGAGACCTGACTGCAAGACCACAACTCCCATAAGGCCCTCTGTACTCCCTCCCAAACAGCATGGAGCACCCTCCCCACCCCGCAGCCATGTGGCAGCCATCACCCTCCTCTGCTTCACTTAACAGGTAGGTAGTCAGTTCATGCACCCTGTACTCCCTCCCAAACAGCATGGAGCTACATGACAACCACATCCCGCACTTGTCAGCCAACCCTGTAAAGCTCCATAAGTTGTAGCCAGTTCACACACAGATAATGCCATTGAGAGGTCACATGAATCACAGTGTCATTGATGAAGTCACATGTAACTGCAAAGCAAATCCCTGAATCGCAATGGCCAAAATCCAATGTACAAGTCACATTGTCTCAAAGCATAAAGGCTCACATCAAAACAACACATGCATGGAGACTCAGTCACACATCACTAAACACAGGAGGTCAGTACAAAAAGCACAACAGAAATCTAGGATTTGCGGCATACTAGATAGATACTCATAGAAAAGTCACAAATATCCTAGCATAAACTGAAGTGGATGACCAACAAGTTGCTACCAGAGGACATGTCCTTGGAACCACAATATCTTTACAATTGAAATTGTTGCTTACGCCATGTCACATCGCATACGAGCAATGTATGTACCTCTACATCATGTCCGACTGCTGACAAACTGTTACGAATGCCAAGTAATGGCAAGTTAATAAGTCAGGTCATTTCAAATGAAAAGTGCAAAACATGATCATTCAATTGGGGCCATTGCCAGGCCCCGCAGTGGCGGAGCACGCCTAATGCGAGTTTAAAAAATGTAAGCCGCTGGCCGTTCCCATTGGCTGATGGCTATTCCTCATAGGCGGTGATGCACTACGGAGGTCAGGAAGCGTCCACCGCTATCCTGCATCAATCAATTGGGGCAAATGCCGGGCCCCGCAGTGGCGGAGCACGCCTACCGCGAGTTTCAAATATGTAAGCCGCTGGCGGTTCCCATTGGTTGATGGCTATTCCTCATAGGCGGTGACGCACCGTGGAGGTCAGGAAGCGTCCACCGCTATCCTGCATCATTAAATTGGGGCCAATGCCGGTCCCCGCAGTGGCGGAGCATGCCTACCGCGAGTTTAAAAAATGTAAGCCGCTGGCGGTTCCCATTGGCTGATGGCTATTCCTCATAGGCGGTGACGCACCGCGAAGGTCATGAAGCGTCCACCGCTATCCTGCATCAATCAATTGGGGCCAATGCCGGGTCCCGCAGTGGCGGAGCACGCCTACCGCGAGTTTCAAATATGTAAGCCGCTGGCGGTTCCCATTGGCTGATGGCTATTCCTCATAGGCGGTGATGCACCGCGGAGGTCAGTAAGCGTCCACCGCAATCCCGCATCATTCAATTGGGGCCAATGCCGGGCCTCACAGTGACGGAGCACGCCTACCGCGAGAGTCAGTAAAACAACGAACAAGAGAAATCATGAAGTGGCGGCAAAGTAGACAGATACTCATAGAAAAGTCACAAATATCCTTGCATAAAGTGAAGTAGATGACCAACAAGTTGCTACCAGAGGACATGTCCTTGTAAATACAATATCTCCACATATAAAATTGTTGCTTACGCCATGTCACATTGCTAACAAACAATGTATGTACCTCTACATGATGTTCGACTGCTGACAAACTGTTATGAATGCCAAATAATGTCAATGTCAAAAGTCATGTCATCTCAAATGAAATGTGCAAAATATGAACATCAAAGTTGTGCTGTGTACTGAATATGCTGACAATATAACCTCGGTTCAACAGGTGATTCACTATCAACACCAGGCGAAACTGTGACCAACGAGCCGAGCCAGTCTCCCCCCCGGGAAGGTGACCTCTTGGATGCTGATTCTCTCCGTTTCTCGGACGAGGAGGACCAACCTGGCCCCTCAGGCGTGGCCGTGCAAGATCAGTCTCAGGGCGTCTCTGTCCCCACCAACACCACGGCTGCCACAACAGCAGCAACAACACTGACCCCTGCAACAACGACCTGTGCGGCAGCCACCTCCAACATCACTATCGCTGCCTCCAACACTGTCCTCGTGGCAGTTGCCAACAATACCACCAGCCAGCCTGGAAATGCTGGGGACAGTGCGGGGTCGTCGACAGGCAACGCCACAGGTCTGTGTCTGCAGGGCAGGTGGGAGGGCAATTGGGGGACAGTCACAGGAGGACACTGAGACTGAGGCCCTGGCCACCATCAACACAGTCCTTAGTGCATACCAAAAAAAACAGGAACAGATGGGCCAGGTTGTGGAAGAACTGCGGGAACTCCGCCTGCTGCAAAGGTCAATGGACACACGCTTGAGACAACTTGTGGAGTACATGGGCCAGCTTGTGGGTGTTCTGAGGGACATCCATGCTGCTCAAATAGCGACACCCCCTCCCAGTGGCCAGCTTGATGATACTCACAACACCTCAACAGCGGCCACAGGGAGGGGTGAGGCAGAAGGCACAGACTCCTCAGACACCTCTGAGTATGCAGCAGGTTCCCCCCTGCCAAACGGCAGAGGGGACATCCGAGAAAGACCATCGGAGGATCATGTGAAAAAGCACCTTCCAAAACAAGTTCTATGAGCTGCCGTTGATGTCACCAGTGTTGCAGAGAGCATTGACTTTATTGTACATCTGATCCCACATTGCCACAATGATGGGAGTGTTCTGTTGGACTGTGGAATTCCACCATTGTGTGTTCTACTCTGAGTATCCATGTACCAGCACTTTCAACTTCATCCCTCACCTGTCACTCATGTATAAATAAACACAATTCACACCACTATGCCTTTGTGTCAGTACCATGTTGGTCATAGTAATTTGCATGTTAACTCACATTGCAATGTATCACAAGATTTGAATGCGACAATCCATTGAGAGAGCGGAGGAACCTAGAACGACACAAGAAAATAACATTGAGTTGACATATGATGGCATGACAGCTAAGGCACAGCACTAGGCAGCACTGTACAAGAAGCATTCAAGATCACACTGGACAACACCATCACCATGGACAGAAGGGGGATGGTAGCACAGTACTTCACCTCCCAGTACAGTTCAACACTTAGCAGCTTTGTAAATGCACTTCATTTGAAATGCTTACTTGACTTTCCGGCGAAGTGTTTCACCAAGGTTGTTGCAGATTAGTGCTGTGAATCTCTAGTCACATGTGTTCCTGGATATTATCCTTCATCAGTAGAGATAAGGAATTGAAAATCGTTGTTAGCTGAGAAAGCTGCCACAATCCTCTCAGGTCTCTGTACCTCTCCCTGTCCAACTTTGGTGAAACACTTCAGCTACATTTCAAGTAAGCAATTTTGACTTCAGTGCATTTACCCGGATGCCAAGGGGTGAACTGTGCTGGGTGGTGAAGAAGTGTCCTACCATCCCCCTACTACCATCAACAAGGACATGACGTAACTGGTAAAAACCCACACAGCGCTGCACAATGTAACCCTTAGCAGTGTGCCAACAAGAGCCAGCATCCAAACACATCCTGTTAAATGTCATTTGGGGACATTGTTGTGGCCAGTAAGTCAAGTACAGTCACACAGGGCTTGTAAGGTATCATTGTTGTTTTTTGCCTGTTTTCATAGATGGACACCAGTCCCAGCCAACAGTTCCACGCTAAATCTCCTTTTTTTACGGAAGTCATCTAATGCTTAATAACACAAACAGCTGCGGTTTACGGGCAGGCCTCCTGTATACAGTAACAGTTTCACAACGTGTCACTTGCTGTAGCAATGTACTGTTCACTCCCCCATATGTGAATGTTGATAGTTAGTTGTGGCCTCACATTCCCACTATGAAAGCATACTTCAAAGAGTTAAGCAGGCTGAAAGCGCCTTTGTTTCTACAAGAAGGCGCTCTCACATCAGCCCGTGAGACCTTCAAATTGCAGGTGGCTCGAACGTCCTGCGAGATCCAGTCAATGCTAAACAAGACTCTCCCACTCCATTTTGGGGAACTGATACACCAAATATCAAAAACGTCTGATACTGAAGGCCTTGCACATATCATTTTTAACTTGTGGGCTATGGCCTTGTTACTTCATTTCAGACTATTTTAGGAGTACTACGGGGGGTCATTCATACAATATTTATAGTGCATTTGGCGGTTTAGCATCATTCTCTTGGCTTGTTGTAGGGATTCTGCACATATACAGAGCTATGCACAGGATAATAGGACCTCGGAGTATAGTGGTGAACCAACCATGCACCTTAGTACCCACAATCCCAATCCGACTAGCTTTAGCGTCTCATTAGCAGCAATGCTACCAATGATTAGACAACCCAGAACACGGTCTCTCTCTCTCTCACAGGACTCGCGGGAGCAAGAACACCCTTTCATAACTCACTCACACCTGTCCACAACATGCGTAATATGAGACACAGTATAGTTTAAAATGTTTATTTCAACTATCGTGCTCTAAGATACAGTACACGTGCCAGTACTATCAGCATAATGCATAAAGATAAAATAATAAGCATAGTTACAATTCTATAGAATACAAACGGGGAAAGCATTTCATAAAGCAGTGGATATAGGGCTAAATGACCATACCACCCTCCCCGTGCTATTATCTAGTTTATTATAAAAATA
This sequence comes from Calotriton arnoldi, assembly GCA_963921515.1. Taxonomy (NCBI): domain Eukaryota; kingdom Metazoa; phylum Chordata; class Amphibia; order Caudata; family Salamandridae; genus Calotriton; species Calotriton arnoldi. The sequence goes on from CAWUFW010015578.1 coordinate 28,865, forward strand.
GAAGACATCTGGGCGTTGTCAGGCGAACCCTCATACCTCAATATCTAGATGCAAGGTTTACATCATCAGACAAGCACAGCTCTTCTCTCTGGAAAGGTTTTTCTCCAAGTGCCTCTAACAGTGAAAAGCACAATATTAAAAGCACACGAATTTCTCCAGTGCAGCTGCATTCAGTGTTATGTCTAAGTGCGAGGGGCTGACCAGATCAGCAAGAACAAGGGACATTGTTTTTCGACCTTGTACATGATGTGCAGACGAAACCCAAAGGGAACAGGAGGAAAGGTGAAAGGCAAAAAGGCAGGCAGTTCCAAAATAGCCGGGCACAAGCAGAGGCTGGAAAAACAAAGGCACAAAGTAACGTGCGCAAAAAGGCATCATGGCAGCCAGGCCCAAGCCAACTTAGCAAGGCAGACCATGAGGCCACAAACCACATGACACCCTCCCCTGGTCAGTCCAATGGCGAAGACATAGGATGAAGACAGAGTTCAAATAGATGGAGCAGAACGGCAGCATCTGTGACGGAACAGTCCCCAATGAAGGACAACGAATGGGAGAGGAAAAAATAAAATGCAGAATAAAAATTCCAGGGAGGCAGGACGCCGAAAGCGGAGGCCCCCTAATCCAGTAGAGTGTAAGTGCAGAAAAACGCCACACCTTCCAAGAGGACATCGTTGGAACCGTCAGAAAAAAGAGACGCCATCCAGTCCAATAAATTAAAACTGCATTCATGTTCCTCGCAAGAGGGAGCAGCGAACAGCATTGCGGGACAACTTGCGTGATGCTCAATATAACTGTGTTGTAGGAGAGTCTGAGCAGCCGCCCAGACATCCCATTGTGCCAAAATGCCAAGTGCAGCCGCACGCGCCATGTAGCCAGCACCGGAACAGTCCCGTTCATGGGCCTCTAAGGGACCCACCAACTGGAGAAAATCCGGGCGAGACAGAGACGCATTGGAGAGGCAATAATCCAAGGACCATGAGAAAGGACATTGGATGCAAGACATCACAGGTTGCACGCAAGTGAAATACGCAAAGCGAAAAGAAAGTCTATATGACACACCGAGTGTCGCCAATGGCAGGACGCCGAAGCCGGCGAGGATGCGCTCACGGAGCACCCGGAGGCAACCGTGGTCGAGGAGGGCCCCAGGAAGTGCAGCCATTGCGTAGCAAACAGACCAATAGCAATATACCAGCCGCCAAGGCGAGGATCAACGGAAAGCCGCCAAAGACGCTGGAAAAAAGGGAATGAATAAAAGCTGGTATTACACCAAAGATAGTTTGAAAGGAGGTAACAAGGCCAGAGCCCACAACTTTAAAAAGGTGCACAAGACCTTCGGTACGAGATGCATTGAAAACACGGTGAATCAGCTCACCGAAATGTTGTGGGAGGTTTGTGTTTAAAAGGGCCTGTATTTCACTGTGGGTACTCGCCACCTGGAGAAGGAATGTCTCCCGGGCGGATGTGAGCATAACCTCCTGGTTCAATAATAGCGCCTTTATTCTGCTCAATTTATTGAAATCCGCCTTCAAAGTCGGAATGGAAGGCCAAATGGAACTATCTATGATGTCGTGCGGGGAAGGAAAAAGCACATTCTTGCAGCAGACAACCCTGTGGGAAACTGTTACAATATAGGGTATGCCGGCTAGCATGCCACAGCAGTCCTGATTATTCAGAAGGAGATAGCTACCATTCGCAAGCACAGTGAAAGTAGGAGATATAGCAGGAGCAGGAATGCCCTTCAAAACACAAGCAAGATTCGGAGCCGAAACATTACAAGCTCCGTGCAGTTTAATGTTTTTGCAAATAAGGGAATGACCCACAGTAGAATCGCATGACTCCCCTGTGAGAAACACCTCCTTACCATCCCTAAGGCATTTATACATGAAAGGCAGGGACCAAAGTTCATGCAAGAAGGCACTTCCTAAAGGCTGAAAGCGGCCAACAGGATAACGTTTCATGCAGGAACTGAACTCAAATAAAGAAAAAGGCAAAGCGATAACCCCGTGTACTAGCCACACAGCAGAAACCAAGTCTGCCACAGAGAATGGTAATGGCAATGGTAATGGTAATGGCTCTAGAGGGGCCAAATTCTTTTTTGTTCTCCACCTTCTCTCGGACCAGGTCTCCAACTTTCGGAAGCCAGCCGGCAACCGGAATCTGCAGCGCAGCGTCTGTGGCTGAAGGTAAATGTTCGATTGCCAGTTTGTCTCGGGCTTCTTGTAAGTCCTGTAACATAGTAGAATGGTTATCTACATCAAAGATTGCGGATTGCGCCGCCTTGTCTAGACCATCAAGGTCGGGCACAAACATTCGTATGCCAAAGAGCATTTCATAAGGGGTCCGCCCACCCAGAGGTCTTCTATGGAGATTATTAAGTGCACGTTGTACGGTATACAAGTGGGCCAGCCAGTTCCTGCCAGTACCTAAGACTCTAGCTGTCAAGGATTGCTTTAAGTCACGGTTCATTCGTTCAACAATCGAATTGCCCTCAGGCCGATATGGAGACGAAAATTTCACCCGCACCCTCAGTGACCCCATCGCGTCCTTGTATGCCTTAGAGGCGAATACTGGACCTTGGTCAGAATGGAAGGTGACACAGGCAAAAATTCCCACAAAGACACGCAAATCCCTTATGACATTTCGAGCGTCAGCACTCCGTTGTGGCCAAACCCAGATGAAACGTGTGCACGAATCCACTGCAACCAAGATGTACTTATATGCAGTGTCAGAAGAAAATGGACCGCAGTGATCCAGGTAAACACACCCAAAAGGTCTGTTAGAAATGCAGAGCGGTGTCTGTGGTGATCTTGTAACCGTGGAAGGCTTAATTTGCTGACAAACGTCACAAGAAAGCACAGGGTCTGTTTATATAAACCACGCCACCAGTAACGCTGCTGCAAGATGGAAACCGTCGCAGACACGCCAGCATTCGCCGAAGCCATGCCTTCGTGTGCGGCTGTTATCAAGGATGGTCTGCGGTCCGCGTTGGGAATCAGCCGATCACCAACGTCTGGAATTCTTACGTAAGGAGCCTGTTCGGGACCTAATTGATAAGAGTATTTGGAAGGGAAACCCCTGGGGTAATTAGCACCTTCCTTTGTCGCAGCAATAGCTGCCAAAATATCATTATCTATTTTAGTCATGGATCTTGTAACTGCTGCTACTGAGCACGTGACTACTGCTGATTTGGCAGCTTCGTCAGCCAAACCGTTACCGACAGCGTGCGCGCCCACACGCTGGTGGCCAAGAGTGTGAATCACCTGTGTGAGAGGCAGACGTTGTTTCAGATCCGCCACTCGAACCCAAAGCATTTTATGCTTAATTGTGCTGCCTTTTGCATCTCTATAGTCGTTTTGCGACCAAAAGAATAGATTGTCATTGAAAGACTGGACACAGTAATAAGAATCGCACACAATAAGAGTTGTCATGTCTGGATTAGCGAACTCAAGTGCGAGCACCAAAGCGCGCAGCTCGGCCAATTGTGCAGTACTGTCTCCTAGTGCCTGAGTGTGCACTACAGTCGATTTGAACTCGCCGTTCACCATGGTATCTGCAACAATAGCGCATGCTGCGGAATAAGCATGCTTGGAACCCGTGGCCGGTTGTGCCGAACCATCGGTATAGATAATACATTCATACTCCTCAAGCGGTAGCATAGACAGAGGAGGTGGATGAACGAATTCATACTGTAAGAACTCCTGTGTCTGAAGAGGGGAATCAAAGATAAAAGTGACATCCGGGGACGTAAGAGATGTAGCCCATTGTATCCAACGGGGGGTGTAATGCCTTAGAGTTCGGTACGCTTGCCTTCGTCACTGCCTCAAGGGCAGGATATGGTGTTACCACCAAAATGCGTTTTCCCTGTGCCAGTGCGCGTTCCTTTAGAATCGCCATTTGCACTGCAGTCAGAACTTTCTCCACAGAGGAAAAGCGCATTTCTGCAGAAGTGTAAAGATGTGACTTGTATGCAATCGGTACTGTGTCACCTTCGTTAAAGGTTAAGTACGTGAAACCCACTGCCCCTGGAACGATTCTAATCACCAGGTTTGTGTGGTTGTCACGAGTCAACAAGAATTTAGATTCAAGTAGATCTGACTGCAAATATTGCAGTATAGAGGAATGCTCGGGAAGCCAGCATGACTTCGAAAAGTTAGGTTGTATCAAGGCATAAAGAGGCTTGATACGCTGGGCATATTCGGGAATGTAAGTACGCCCGAAGTTCAGAAAACCCAGTAAAGACTGAAGCTTCTTCAGAGTGGTTGGAGGGCACAAAAGTGCGCACTTCTCCAAGAAATGGGGTGCTAAGCCCTTACCTTCATTGTTGAGCTCATAGCCCAAGAACAAAACGGTAAATTCAGCAATGTGAGATTTGGCAAAATTAAATTTGTATCCTAAGACCGCAAATTCAAGAATAATGCGGTCCACTCGGGAAAAATGCGGCCATAATTCGTCGTCTGTCAGATAGATATCGTCGACGTACGAACACGCATCTGGGTCTATGCTGTCTAACAATGAGACACCCGGACTGTTTTTGTAGCCCATGGGTAAACGCCAGAATTTGAATTGTTTACCACCGGAAGTAAAAGCGCTCCATTGGCTGCACTCCGGGGACAAGTTGTGCGTGTAAAATCCATTGGATAGGTCAAGTGTCGTTTTATATTTTTTTCAAACAAGACTGTCTACAAGCGCAGAACTGTGTGTATTTTGTACCGCAAAGGTCCGACAATGAGAGTTCAAATGTCGGTAATCCAAAACTAAACGGTACGATCCATCGGGTTTAGAAACCGCAAAAAGGGGATTATTCATTGGTGATACGCATGTTTCAATTACTCCTTGATATTCCAACTGTGTCAGAATATCGGAAACGGGACCTTTAGCTTCCCGCCGGATGGGATATTGGGGTTGTATCTGTGGCAGCGACCGCAAAGGCATATCATGGGGGGGAGAGTCTTCATCCCAGCCCACGTGGTTGCGATATAACACCGGAGCCAGGGACACAGCCCACTCAGCTGCGAGAGCCTCCGCTTTGTCCTTGGGGACATGACGAGAAAAGCTCGGAAGGATTACCTCCTCCCCTTTACGAGCAGCAAGTACGAATGGGGGCGGCCATTCCGCCTCTGCTAACAAAATGTCATATGAAGAGTTCAGATTCTCCCAAAAGATCCCTTTAATAACACGCTGTATGTCACCTTCAATTTGAATGACAATATTATATAGTCTGTCAGGGGGTGCCACTCTGGTGTCAGCTGTCTCGACAGTAATGAATGTATCAGTTGCTGTCGCCTCCACATGAGGATGTAGTGCCTCCCGCACTATGGTAACTTCTGCGGCGCTGTCTAGTAGCATCTCTGCCCACGTCCAATTCAGGAGTCTCGTTCTCACCGTCTGTGGCATACCTCGCTGTTACAACTGCAACTTTCTTCTTCTGAAACTGTGGGCGAGAACGTTGAAATTCTTCTGGTTTCCCTCGGACCTGTGGTCGAGGCTGGTCTCGTCCCTGTGGAGCCTCACGACCCCTTTCTCTATCCTGGCGATCTCCTCCACCAGCCTGGGAGGTCGATGGTGCCTGTGAAGAACGAGGAGAACGCGGATCAGGGACTTGAAATCTCTCTGGAGATTTAATTCTTGCTCTGTCGCGCAAATCATAAGAGCGTTCAGAAGATATGGAAACCGGGGATGCGCCTCGCGACCCTGGTTTCTTCTGTTGCTTACCCTGTTTTTTCAACCTCCAGCTCTTTTTAGTAAAGAACGGTTTCTCATCTTTCTCAGATTGAGTTTTTGGTTGTGGTTGCGATTGTGTTTGCGTTTTAGCAAAAGGCTTAACTACCAGGCTATTGCGGCCAATGGTTTTATAAGCCTGTGCAATAATTTTCGGTAATTCGCGCGGCTTGTCCGGTTCTGGGATCAAAGCCAAAGCATTAGCTACTTGAAAGTTAACTGCATCGCCCTTGACATTCGCAAGGATCAAATCAGCCACTACATCGAACACTCCCACCAGTCTCATCCCCAATTCCACAGCCGCTTCAGGGCCATGTTCATCCTGTACTCGTTTAATTACAGAGGGGAGAACTGTCATGGAAGGAGTGCTGAAACACTTCGCATATACTGCTGCGAGTACCTTACCACAGTTGTTGCATTCTGCCAACTCGGGGATCAAGTCTTTTGGCAAACTAATCGTCAAAATCCTGTGTTTTTCCACAGGAGAAGTGTTTGGAAAAACTGCCTCCAGCTGGTCAAATTTTTCTGCAAGCCAATAAGGTAAATCATCCTTATTTTGTGGGCGCTTGCCCATCACCGAATTAACCATGACGGGACTTATGGTTACCCCGCCTGGTCCAGCTGGATGCGCTGCAACTCCAGGAGGGACTCCCTGGACGTTGCCTGTAACATACTGTACTAAAGCTCTGTGCACACATATCAAAGACGTATGTAAATCACGCAGTTCAGCAACCGCAAGCATCATATAACGCGGATGTGGGGTATACCCAGCCAAAACTGGCCAAGTGGCCCGTCAATCGATAAGGGGCCTAAACGAATCGGGGTAACCGGTTGGGGGAGGGCGCCATTAAACCAAACACGGTGTTGCCATGCCGTGAGCGGTACTTCAAGATTCCGATAAGGTCTGTAAATTATAGGAAGAGCGGTGGCTGTATATTCATGGAACAAATTATCATTCCCATCCACTGCCGGAAAGGTGATCCAAGAGTAAAACACCTCAAAGTGGTAAGCAGGATCCGCTTGTACCACAAAGATCAAATCGACACCCGCGTCAGGCACTCCATACGCTGTCAAATGAGCCCGGAGCGCTGCGCGGCTATGTGCCGCAATTTGGACAGCCATTTAAGGCCAAAAATATTCGACAATGTAGTACGAGGCAGCGCAATATAGGGTTTTATTTAAACACCTTTTAACAACTTCAAGCTTGAAAGAACCTATAAAAACGTAAATATAGGAGGTATCGCCCTCACACACGCCTCCGGAAGCGTCTGCAAAGGGTGTTGTGGACAAGCACAAGTACTACTCAAGCGACTCGCAGATAAGCAGCCCACTACGTTGGTGGCGCCATGTTGTAGGGATTCTGCACATATACAGAGCTATGCACAGGATAATAGGACCTCGGAGTATAGTGGTGAACCAACCATGCACCTTAGTACCCACAATCCCAAACCGACTAGCTTTAGCGTCTCATTAGCAGCGATGCTACCAATGATTAGACAACCCAGAACACGGTCTCTCTCTCTCTCTCACAGGACTCGCGGGAGCAAGAACACCCTTTCATAACTCACTCACACCTGTCCACAACGTGCGTAATATGAGACACAGTATAGTTTAAAATGTTTATTTCAACTATCGTGCTCTAAGATACAGTACACGTGCCAGTACTATCAGCATAATGCATAAAGATAAAATAATAAGCATAGTTACAATTCCATAGAATACAAACGGGGAAAGCATTTGATAAAGCAGTGGATATAGGGCTAAATGACCATACCACCCTCCCTGTGCTATTATCTAGTTTATTATAAAAATAGAAGACTTCTGGGCGTTGTCAGGCGAACCCTCATACCTCAATATCTAGATGCAAGGTTTACATCATCAGACAAGCACAGCTCTTCTCTCTGGAAAGGTTTTTCTCCAAGTGCCTCTAACAGTGAAAAGCACAATATTAAAAGCACACGAATTTCTCCAGTGCAGCTGCATTCAGTGTTATGTCTAAGTGCGAGGGGCTGACCAGATCAGCAAGAACAAGGGACATTGTTTTTCGACCTTGTACATGATGTGCAGACGAAACCCAAAGGAAACAGGAGGAAAGGTGAGAGGCAAAAAGGCAGACAGTTCCAAAATAGCCGGGCACAAGCAGAGGCTTGAAAAACAAAGGCACAAAGTAATGTGCGCAAAAAGGCATCATGGCAGCCAGGCCCAAGCCAACTTAGCAAGGCAAACCATGAGGCCACAAATCACATGACAGGCTGTTCTGCAGAGTGCTGGTTCTCCTACAGCTCTTACACAATGGCTGCCCGTCCTGTGGTCCAGCCCAACCCCGGTTAGTTGCAAGTGTACCGTGAACGAATGCAGCTTATTTTTGGATGTCTGCCATTAGCTGTGCTGCGCATCAGTTATAGGCTAACCTTCCGCTATGCCTATTTCACCTGCGTGCAACCTGTGTTCTACTGTCGCAGATGCCCCTTTCAATGGGCCATGGATGCCTGCCTTTCCAACACATCTCTTGCTGATCTGGATTATGACCTGTGGGTGGGTCCTTTGTTGGCCCACGACCAGGACTGTTCTGGGGATTGCCGTTTATGGGTTGCCTTACAACGTGGCAGACGGGCTGCCAGCTGCACATGTGCATTTGCGCAACGTCTCCTATGCCATGCCTACATCGAACCTCTTCCCGCTTGCCCTGAAATGCTCCTTTCGTCCGCGGGGTTCGAGGAGCACATCTGTTCCTTCATACTACTGGATTGGATGGCGGTCCTGTTTGCTGAAGATGATTCTGATTGTCTATTGGAACTGATTCCCTACGAAGCTGCAAGTGCTTTCTTGGATTAGTAACCACTTACCAGCATCCGCAAATCTTTGGAACTAAATCAATATTGTTTGATCTTTTCTCGCCTCCTTCTGAAATTCAGATTTATCACAAACTTTGGCCCTGTCTGCATTCGCTTTGACTCTGCATACCTTTGCGGTCTGTTTCGCTTGGTACCACAGACCTGAGCAAGGGGAGTCTGTTATATGCCCGTTGTGGACATTGTCGCCTAGTACGAGCCCGGCTTCCATTATGCAGCTGTAGCGCACGTTAATACATGGCTTTGTTGTTTTGCAAGTTGCTTCATTTATGTCTTTCACATGAGAACTGTCCGCAGAGCTTGTTCTCTGCGCTGTCCTGGAGTACAGTACATTTCACCATCTATGGGCTGAGGAATGGGCTCTGCTGACAAAGCCCAGAGGGCTTTTAGGATACATTACATGACTTCTTCTAGCAAGGGGAAGGGGGATAGGCCCGTAGGTCTTCCTCATAAGGGCTTATTAATATGACTTCTCCCTTCATGACATCTGGACATGTTTCTATCCTGACTGTTTTTGTATGACGCATTAATCTGCTTGTTGTGGCACGTATACTGCATGTTAGGACACGTTATTTGAAATAAACATTTAGAGACGTTTCTTGAATTCAACTGATATTATTGTGGAGAAGTATATGAGTGAGGGCGACAGGGTGTGTCCTGTTACCGCGATTCCAGAGGGATGTGACAGTGTTGTGTTATGTGTTGTATAAGAGCTTGTTTCACTGTCAGTGAGTAGGAGAGCTACTGAGGCACCATAGCTATTTGGTCCTGTGCTAATGGGTACACAGGTGGTCGGATGACTCAGTTCCTGCCTGCCCAAGTCCTGTGCATAGTTCTGTATGTGGGCAGAATCCCTGCAACAACCCACAAAGTTTTGGAGACAACAGCATAGCGCACAGACACAGTCACAGTTGATCAATGCTAACTAACACTCAATGGAAGTAGTTGGCGATGAGCTGTTCACACAGGTCAAGACCTTCTTCCACACCACTATCATCGTCACTGGGCATGTGTGGGTTTGCAGCGGGGGGCTGCTGCTGCTCATCATCGTCCTGAATCAGGGGGATCTTTTTGCGCAAGGCCAGGTTGTGGAGCATGCAGCAGGCGACTACTATCTGACACACTTTCTGGGGTGAGTATAGAAGTGCACCACCACTCTTGTCCAGACACCTAAATCTAGACTTTAGAAGTCAAAAGTGCGCTCCACCACACGACGTGTCCTCCCATGGGCATCATTGAAGTGGACTTCCCCGGGCGTAGTTGGATTCCGCAGTGGGGTCAGCAACCACGGACCATTGGGATACCCTGAGTCACCTAGTTGTGAGAAACACCGACAAACAATGTAACAGTAATATGTGAGGAGAGCAGCATGTCACACATACATCACACTCATTGACACAGCCCACTCACCAACAAGCCAGGCACGCTCTGGGTGAAGATTTGACATCAATTGTGGTATGCTGCTGTTCTGCAGAATGTAAGAGTCATGTGCCGAACCGGGATACTTTGCACACACGTGTGAAATGATCTGATCCACTTGGCATACCACTTGCACATTAATGGAGTGGTAATGCTTGCGATTTCGATATATGTGTTCACGTGCCTGTGGTGGAACTAGGCCAATGTGGGTTCCGTCAATGGCTCCCACAACATGTGGGATGCGTCCAAGTACATAAAAATCCCCCTTCACAGATGCCAATTCATTGCGCCTTGGGAAGTGTATGTAGTGGTTCTTGTATGTCATCAATGCAGACAGGACATCACGCAACACCATGCTGAACATAGGCTGTGACATCCCACCAGCGCTGGCCACGGTGTACTGGAAAGACCCAGTGGCAAAGTAAAGCAGTGCAGCCATCACTTTGACTGTAGCAGACAATGCAGCAGGATATGTTCTGTTGGGCTTCAAATGGGGCTCCAACTGAGCACATAGCTCTTGCAGTGTGAGGCGATGCAGACGGAATTTCCTAATGATTTCAATGTCTTCCATCATTGCCAGGACTGGTACAGGGCGATAGATAGGTGGTCTCCTCCTACGTACTCTGGCAGGGGACACATGCAAAAGATGAGAAAAAGATGATATGTGTGAAACAGCTTAAACAAAGACTCACACAAACACAACATTGACATGACTCTTGAAGACATTAAATGCACAAGTGACCTGCATACAGACCTTCATTTCCTCTACTCACTCGACATACTAACTACTACAACATCAAAATAAGTCAACGTGTATGACATGTGGTACACTGCTACATCAAAGTGTGAGAAGCCCTGTGGGTGTATGGCACACACATGTGGGTAACAGCATCAATGCTGAGTTGCATTATCTGCTGTCATTGCACGACCTCAAGCTTCAGTCCCACAATACACATCAACTTTACGAAATGAGATCACTGAGTGTCACCTGGAGCAACAATACTTGAATAAGCAGCACAGTGGACAGACAAATATGAACATTATGTGATCAGTACATCGTGACTGTGTGAGGATTTTGCGTGACAGACATTGCCATGTTCACCAAAATGGTAAACAAATACACATGGATTGTGTATACATGCACACATGGCTGAAAATGAGCAATTAGGTTGGACAAAGCGATGTTTGTTTGTAACACATGTGCTCTCCTCTGACATGTGTGAAAACATATGCAGGCAATGGCAGGTAGGCACACAGCATGCCACAGCAGTACGTGTGTAGAAAGTGTTGAGCTTACAAGTATGTCTGATTTCCGTCCAATGGACAACACAAAATATCAGTCATAATCACTGGCCCTTCATGAGACAACCCATGGCCAAAAATTAGACAGTCAATTAGCAAGTGATATTCAAACAGTGTTCACAGGTTCCATGTTTCAATACACAACATTAGTACCATGCGAGAGGCCTTTGTCCTTTTCGACTCCTTAACTCATTTCATACCATGCTGGCCACAAGACATAACGAAGATTGTCATTTCACTCTCCTTTTCTTGGACATACCATGTGTGTGAAGACTTAACTCAAAGGTCACACTCTATGATACCTTAACAGGGTTCACATTTCACTTTATGCTAATGTGTTGGGATGAGTGATGCAATTAGCAAAGCAAGAATGGAAATGCAAAATGTGTTTACAGGCGCCGTAGCTGGCATCCACAGCGGTAACACGCATTGGCCCCATTTGAATGATGCAGGATTGCAAGTTCCGCTTCCTGACCTCCGTGGTGCGTCACCACCTATGAGGATTAGCCATCAGCCAATGGGAACCGCCTGCGGCTTGATTTTTTGAAACTTGCGGTAGGCTTGCTCCACCACTGTGGGGCCCGGCATTGGACCCAATTGAATGATGCGAACCAGGCTGGCCAATGGTATCAGCAGAGCCATATTGGATCGAGCCTAGGACCCTATATATATGCCTGTGAAATGTCCACACCTGTAACTTGCTTAGAGACACTGCTGCCTGCCATTCCTCACCACGAACTGCTGCTGTACCTCATCTCTGGACCAGTCATGGCTCGTACTGAGAACCTGAGGGCTCGTCCCTTCACCACAGAGGAGCTGGAGGTCCTGGTGGACGAGGTCCTTGGACAGTACGGCCGGCTCTATGGGGCTCCCGAGGTACTGGTAAGTGAATGCCAAACTTACTTAGGGTGGTCCGAAGGCTCACAACATGTCACTGTACAGTGCTCTGTGCCTCAGACTGCAAGCCTGTATTTGTGCTTTCTGATTTAGGCGTCTGCATTTCACATACATGACGTACTACTTGATGCACTTCAATTTATGGTGAGGATGGCACACTCGTCAATGTTGCAGCTCCATAGTTGGGAAACATCACACATGTGAATCTCAGAAAGGATGATGTATACGTGTTGGAGTCTGTGTAGCCAAACGAGTTCAAGTGCATGGTGTTGAGCCGTGTTCCCCCTGCGCCCTGAGTGCATGCAATGACGATTTAGCCAAAACCTGATTTATCTGTAGTACAGTTATAATGATGAGTCCATGGAATCTCTTTTAGGACACACATTCCCTGTGCCATGTCCTCTATGAGTTGATTACGTGTACATATGTACATTAGTGAGATGGTAAGTTTCGATTGGGCAGGGGTTAGTGATTATGGGGTGTGCTCATTCTACAGGGATACTATTGAGGTGAGCCCAGTATGCACAAGAGTACAGGGCCTGTTACTGTCTAGATTAGTGTGAAATAACCTCTCGCATCTGATACATGTACAGTGGATATGCCATCCTTCTTTTGGTGTCATTATGTGTAGACTCGCTCATGTGTATGCACTGTGTACTGACACACAATGCACCACTACAAAGTGTTACAAATGTCTCCTCTTGTCTCCCATACCTAATGCTCAAGGTCCAACAGCGGAAGGCAATATGGAGGGCCATCGCCCGGAAGGTGCAGGCCCTAGGGGTCTCTAACCGTCGACACAACCACTGCCACAAGAGGTGGGATGACATCTGCCGCCTTAGCAAAAACGTCGCCGAAATGACGCTGGGCCTGGTACCTCGGACTGGTCGTTTGGCGCACCGGAGCATGACCCCACTATTGACCTGCCTCCTGGCAGTGACACAGCCAGAGCTGGACGGGCGCCTGAGGGCCAGCAGCAGCAAGTTGGGGGTGAGTATAGTACAAAGTGTGATGTTGCGCATGAAAGATTGCACAAATCCCAGCCCGGAGCAAGACAGTAACCTATGAGTTGTCTCTAGTGTGGTGTAATAGCCTCTGAGTTGACTCAGTGGTGAGTGCAGATATTCTGCGCCTCTACAATGTCTGCATTGTCATGTAGCCAGGTAACATCAGCATAAGTGTCAGTCTCTGTGGCATCAACTGGAAGTGAACATCAGTGAGCATCATGTCAGGGTGATTTTCGAGATTGATGTTGTGCATTTCCATGTAATTGATACATCTACAGATTGCTTACCAATGTTCAACAGTAGTTGTGTTGCAGTACCTACATTATTGGATGTAAGGATGTCATGTCACTTAACAATAGTTTCCTTTAACTTACTATGAGTGTGGTTCTATCACCTCAAAATTCCAGTGTGACACACACAGTTCATTCAGATGTGTAGCTCTCTTAGCTGATGGCATGTCGATGTGCCTTCAGACAATAGGATGTGATGTTGAAATGCCTACACATTCCTAGCAATTGGGCAGTATGAAGGCAACATGGAGCAGGACTGTCCAATAAGCATGCTAACATGCATCAGCAGATCATAGCAATATTTAGACTTATGCAGACAGTACATGGAGAGTCAAATGTGTGCCTTGAGTTCAAGCTTTTCAGTTGGTATTGCCTAACATGTTTGTGGTCCGGCCACTTCACTGAACAGTGTCTCTGTCTCCTACAGAATCTACCGAGGTCAGAGAAGGAGAGGGGCACGAAACCGTCGGTGAAGCTACTGGCATCACTGCTGCCCAGGAGTAGAGTGACACTGAGGGGACCAGCGCATCGGAGGGGGGCAGGAGTGCCCTGGAGGAGTCCGCTCCAGAAACGCCTACCTCCACTTCATCACACTCCAGCGGTGACTCCTCAGTGTTGTCGGGCAAAGGAGGATTGATCTCTGCTTCATCGTCCGCCACACCCCATCCTGTGTCCACCCTCCCTGATGCTCCCCCAAATGTTATCCGTGCCCGCTGCCCTAAGGAGGGTAGGGTATCTTTTCCCCCAGGCACCGCTGCCCCAGCCCCTGTGTCCCCTGCTGCCCTCAGTGTGGAGGCCATAGACATCTTGCGTCAGGTGTCTGTGGGGCAGACTTTGCTCCTGATTGCCCTCCAGGATCATGGCAACAAGTTGTCACAGGTTGTTGCGTTCATGGAGGGCATCCATTCTGACGTCGGTGGCCTGCACAGGACTGTCCAGTCTTTGGCCTCCACACTGACGGCAGCCATTCTGTAGTCACAGGCTCAGAGTCCGGCTCTGGTCCCTTCCGCAACCACCCTGCCTGTGACCCCACCTGACCAGAGAACACACACACCGGAGCACTCAGGCCCCAAGTCATCTCCACGCAGCACACGACAACAGGAGTCCAAGCGACAAAGACACGAGACATCATCCCCAAGGCACACCAGGAGCACACATGCCAGCCCCACCACAAAGACATCACAGGATACAGAGAAGCCGAAACATAAAAAACATGCATCCACATTGCAGACCTCACATTCCGAGCCCTCCAAGAGCCCTCCAAGATCTACAGCTGATCCTAAATCAGAACAGGAAGTTGCCCTGGCTGCCGTGGGCCTGTTGAGTGCCACAACTGCACCCCCCCTGTTCAGAGGGCTGTTGTGCCCAGGACTTCCACTCCCACCAAGCCACCCCCTAGGAAGCTTGGACAGAGAAGCAGTGAGGTAGTGGTAGCTCCAAAACAGGGGAGGTAGGGTAGAAGCCCACCCCCCCCAAGCGTACAACCAGATCCGAAGGTTTTGCCCGGAAGGATCCACGAGCACCTGCTCCACTTTCTGGGAAGAAGGAAGCTGCTGTGGCCACCTCACCTATCCCTTGGCCCAAAACACTTGGGGGCTATTGTATCCCCAAGCAAGTGAGGCCCAGCCCTCCACATGCAACATCAGCCACTGAGCCTCACCAGTGCATTTCACCACCTCCCCGTGCAGCGACTCCACCAGGTCCAGCCAGCCCTCAGGCTCCCACAACCAGGGATCCCTCTGCCTCAACCAGTTCTCCCCCTCCCAGGTCCAGTCCTCCGACTACCCCAGATGGTCATCCCCCATCCAGTTCCAGTTCTCCACAAATTTGAAGCAGAGTCCCCCTTCCCACCCATTCCTCCCTGAGCGGGGCCTGAGCTGCCCATTTGCTGGCCCTATCCTGGTGATATTCCCATGGCTGTGGACTGTGTTTAAATCATCTGTGTGGAATTTCAAAGCACACATGTGCGGACTTGAGTATGGACTGGCCTTTGCCCTTAATGTTTTGCACTTTACATGCTGATACTGAGTTAATGTAATAAAAATATATATTTATGTTCTGAGCGTTGTCGCTGGCCTTACTAATGATGCTATACAGTGTATGTGTATATGTTCATCGGTTCCATGCTCTGAATTCACACTTTCCCATTGGCATTGGCACGTTACCAGAGGTTACGGCAACTAATGTCCACTTTTGACTCTGAGGATTGATGGGTGCGAGCTGCTTGTCTGTGATGGTCCACTCTGGTCCTGTTCATTATGTGAGATGAGCTCTACTTATTCACACATGTCAGATTTGTTTGATCTCCATCATGGGAATCTATTCCAATTTACATGTTGACTTGAGGGGTGGACAGGGTACAACATATCTGTGTGATCTATCTTGATGTGTACACACCAGTGTAGGTGTGTTGTCATCTTGGATAGGTATGGCTTCATAGTCAAATGGATGGATGTACATGTGCTTACTGGAGTCATCAGACAGTGTGAGTGCTTGTCATTAGCAGAGGTGTTGATGTGTATGTGCCCTTGAGCATTGCCCTTTCACACATGTATGATCCAGTTGATGAGTGCCTGTTTGTTTCCATGATCAAACACCTTGTGGAGTGTTTGTGGAGATGTTGGGGTTGTTGCCATAGCAGTGTGCAGTGTGTCATTGTAACCTCACAGTCCTAGGGTACACCTACATATTATCCACATCATTTGTGAGTATGCAGACTGTGTCACTGCAATGTCTGTGTTGTGTGTCTTGGGATCCGGCCTGGCTCTTGCTTACCTTTGTTCTCACTGTGCTGCATGTCTCTGGGATACAAACATGATATGTGAGTTTTAACATGCATTGCTGTCACTTTCCACTTTATGGTCTCCAATAGGTGTTGGTCTGATTCCTAGCAGTCACAGTCATACCATTGAGGCCTACACAATGGGAGATACTCCACTATGGCTTTTTGCTATGTACACTCCTCACCTGTGCAATTCTCGTGTATACACCGCTTCAGTCAATCCATGTGCCACTGCATGCCATGCACATGTTTAACCCTCCCCACCACTCCATGTTGTGACACTGTACTGTGTGCAAATGATTTGTATCCAGAAGCATTGTGGTCATCAGCACTGTTTCAGTAGGTGATATGTGCTATTTGAACCTACTTGATTTCAGTCATTGTTGCTGAGGTACAGTACAGATGTATTTCCAGCACAGTCCTCTTGTCTTGTTCCAGCATGGATGTTTGCCTGGGTTGTGTAGCAGTAGGTGATATCAAAAGTGTGTAGCTGTTTGCAGCGGCACTGCTACCCATCTTCGGCACGCATCTTCCTCACTTTGCAGTCTGCATTGTATACACTCCCAGCCCCCAAGCAAATCTGCCACCTTGAGCCCGATCGGAGCTGTGTGAGTGGTGCTTGTAGGTGGGAAAGAGGGGAGCAGCGTTCCAGGTAGCGTCATCACAGGGCAGCCTTCGGGGCCCTGAAGGTGTCACTAATGTAAATTGAGGGAGCCTCTCACATTACATTTCACATGTTTCTCCAAACATCGTAGAGCAGGCCCTGCCTGCACGCTTGCTGTGAGTTGTTGTTGTACCGGGGTTGCATGCGTGGATATGTTTTGGACGTACCTCTACTGTAGAGCTCGGCGGCGTCTTAACTGCTGATGATGCATCAGGTAGAGCAGCGGAAAGGCCTGTAGAGCAGGATCCATGGCGGCTCTGGTCGTGTGCGGGTGTTCTGCTTCGACTTTTCCTCTCCGTAGTTGTGCTTCCACTATCCGCGATGAGCTGGTATTTCCGCCGCTGTAGGATTGGCTGTTTGATACATCGTTATCTGGTTGGTGAACGGGACGTGATTCCACACGCAGTTCTTGCTCTATTGGCTCCGTCCGCCACCCTTGCGTAAGGAAAAAACGTGCGGAGCCTGAAACACCGCGGCGGTCGGGAAATGGCCTATGTTAGCCCATCATAATATGGCGGTCGCAATCACCGCATCAGGAGCGGAAAAATCTACGGTTTTCCGCCACCACTACGGATGCACTTCCGTCCGGCATCGTAATCGACCCCTTAGTGTAGATTTTTGGAGGTGCCTCCAAATGCATTGGTTAAAGTGATAATAGCAACCTTGGATTGCTGTGTGAGGGTACTGTTTTAGTATGGCTTGTATCATTGACTGTTCAAAGTCAACGATTACTTTTTGGGGAAAGTAATTATTGGTTTCTTGTTTTACTTTGGTTAAAAGTTCAACATAGGTGGTGGTTTGCTTGTTTGGTAATAGTCCATGTATTGTATATTACTGGTAAAATGTTTTGGGACATATTTTAAAAGTCCCATCCATCATCCATGTTTCACAGTTTTGTAATTTTATTAAATTTGTCGGAGTCCCAAACATTATTATTCTTTTGTCAGCTGATTTATTGTCATAAAGAAGAAATTGTTCTTCAGTATGAGTAACTGTGAGTTCAGGTGGTATTTCTACTTCAGCAAATGTTTTGGGGATAGGTGTGGTGGTACAGTAGCTTTTTTAGTTCTAGTTATTGTTCTTTTTAGTGAGGATATTGAGGGCATTTGGCCAGTTGCATTCTCTGGGACTCTGGTGAGCATGTGTTTAAGTATTTCTGTTGTGGGCTTTTGAGATGCAGTGCTGATTTATTTTATATTTTCTAAAGCATTTCTAACTTCAATTTCAGCTACGTTAGGGGGTGGTTATGCTCTCTAACATATAATACAGTTGTTTCCTTTGTAGCAGCCCTTCCATACCATTTGTTAGAATAATGTTTGCTACATTTCCAGTTAACTTTGTTCCCTGTTTGCTTTTCTTGGGTGTACACATACCCCATATAACATAATAACAATTTGCCTTTCTGGGAAGTAATAAATTGGGCCCCTTTAGT
Organism: Calotriton arnoldi; assembly: GCA_963921515.1. Lineage (NCBI taxonomy): Eukaryota > Metazoa > Chordata > Amphibia > Caudata > Salamandridae > Calotriton > Calotriton arnoldi. The sequence goes on from CAWUFW010015578.1 coordinate 47,228, forward strand.
CATGGTGATGCTTCAAATGCTAAGAGAAAGGTATATAAAAATTACTAAAAGTATTCCTGTTCTGTTTTATTTTCTAAAACATGTACATTGTCAATTTTATACTTACAAAGTTGAATTTTGAAGATTCTTTTCAATCCTGATGCTTTTTCTTTGCTGATTGCTTTTGGTATTTCTTTAGAAATTGCTGTAGAAAAAAGAGTAATATGAATTAATTTGTTTAATTGTGTTTTTAGGGGGGAGTTGTGGTTAGCTAGTACTTCTGTTTGGCATTTAAAAAACTTGTTTTAGTTAATTTGAGAGTAATACTTGCCTTATTTGCAAATTGACTCTTCATACTGGTCTGCAGTTCTTTGACTCTGTTCAGAATTATCTGTAGAGGAGATATAATTTAAAAAATACATATTAATTATTTGGTTCATACAAAATTGTTTTAAGAACATTTTTAGTAGCAGTAGTTTTCAAATGCTATTTTACTTAATTTGTGGAGCTGTAATCAGAGTTTTCTATAATGCAGTTCAATTTTGTGTCAGTAATCCGGCAGAGTTTCTCCTTATTGTTGTTTTTTTGGTTGCAATGCAAAATAATGTTGATTTTGCGTGTGTTTATATAGGGGCACATTACGATGACGGGCAGACAAAGACCGCCTGCCACCGTAGCGGTGAATGGGACCGTCCGCCATAGGAGCGGTGGTACCGCCGCGAGTATTAGGATGCCACGGTGGCGGTGGCATCCCCTATTCCCAACATTGTGGCGGGCGGTGTTCACAGCACCGCCCGCCACAATGCTGGGAATGCACGTCGTGCATTGGCATGCACAAGGTGACAGGCACCGCGCGGTGCCTGCCACCTTGTCCATGCCAATGCAGGGGGGTACCATAGGTACCCCCCACCGCCCCAACACTCTGGGGGCCCGCAACGGGCCCCCAATAGCGAAGACCGTATGCCTTTCCATGGCGGTTGCCGCCATGGAAAGGCTGCTCTCCGCAACCATCCTAATATGGATGGCGGTGTCTTGCAGACACCGCCACCATATTAGTGCCCTTTTCCGCCCGGTCACCTGTGTGACCGGTGGAAAACCGGCGGACGGTCTTTTCATCCGCCGGGCTCCCCCCGCCATCGTAATGTGGCGGGGGGAAATGGCATGCGGGCGGAGAGGAATGGCGGGCGGATCGCCACCGCCATACGGGCAGTGGCGATCCGCCCGTCATCATAATGACCCCCATAGTGTTTTAGTAATTGTTGTTTCAATCTTATTGGGTAATTTCAATTGTTTGTGTATTTCCGTTGTTTTCTATATATGTAAAACGCTAATTAAGTTTCAGTTACTTTTTTTTTTTTTTAAAGTGGTGTAGTATATTATTTGTTATTTATAATATTTTAAATGTTAAATAATTATCTTTTATTTTATATATAATGTTTGAAGTAGTAAATAATATTTGTGTATTTATAAATATGACATTGTTTTGATTTTTTTTTTAAATATGTGTTAAGTGATTTATAATGTATGTTGTGTGTGTTATTGCTATTTTTATATTTTTGGGGGTATGTTTTGAGTTATAAATTATTTTTACATGTCGATATATTTGTTGTTCGATAATTTTGTTGTCTATATTTTAGTAATCGATATTTTTGTCAGTTTGTATGCTTATTTAATGTGTTCGATATTATTTATTACAATATTTTTGACTTCGATAATGTTGAAATCGTTGTAAATGTTTTACGATATTTTGTAGTCGATATTTGTGTCTTTTTTTAAATAAGTATAGGATGTCGATAATAGTGTAATCGATATTTTTGTCCCGATATTTTGGTAGGTCGATATTGTGTCTGTCGATATTATGTCAGTGATCCACTGCTGAATGATCTGAAAAACCATCCACCAGAATTTCTGCCTGCCCATGTTGAAATAAATGTGACATTAAAAAAAAGTCAATCAGTCATTATTCTTTATTCGAGAAGTGACCATAAAAGAAGCACAATGTAAACTTGCATAAAACATTACAGGAAATGCCATAAAGTTAATAATACATAAAAAGACGTCAAAAAACAAACATTAAAAAGAGAATTCATAATTCATGATACATTCAGTGCCCTTGAACGTATATCACATTGTATAAATGTTGCAATTAAAAAAACATATCCTCTCTGTTGGTAACGACTGTAAAAACTCCATAGCTGCCCTGCATTGTCTAAGCTATTTTAGCAGAGAGTAGAACTTACAAAAAAGCATAAAGTGCAACGTGCTTTGTGCAGAAAATCCATCACATAGGCAAACAGGTAAGTTGACAACCCTGCGAAGGGTAAGCCACAAAAAAGTGTACAGTATTCAGCCATAATCAAATTAAAAATCTTTGTTTGGATTTATATACAAATACATAAAAGCAGAGTAAAACTGCTTAAAAAGCACATAATATATCCACATACATTGACCTAAATAAAACCAATAACTCAGTGCAATGGATTACAATACAGGTATTCACATTAAAACCAGTTAAAAGACAGAGTCCAAACCATTCAGTGCAAAATCGTAATACAAAGGTACAAAGTAAATATTTCAATATAATCACAGATAAACACGCAGACGATATCTGGCTCACTCAAGAGTCGAACACCTGGGACCTTATATTCCTAACCGAAACCTGGTTAAGAGAAAGCACCAACCCTGACATATTGCTGGCTATACCTGAGGGTTTTCGTATCTCTACGCTTAACCGGGTTGGCAACAAATTGGGGGGCGGGCTTGCTGTTATCCTGAGAGATGGCTGGGAGATTTCGTGCAGGAGAATTGAGAGCATTGGGATGATTGAGGTGCTGTCCTTTTGCATCAAAACCTCCCCTGCATCATCCATTGCTGGAATGTTGATTTACAGACCCCCGGATACTCCGTCTGGGCATCTGCTTGAGTTATGTGACATTATTGCAGATTTGTCACTGAGGCATGCCAATTTCATAGTCCTCTGTTATAATAATAATAATAATAATCTGTGATTTTAATGTCCACATGGACAATGACAACTGCTCCTTGGCCTCTCAGTTGGCAGAGACACTCAAGGGTTTTAACCTGACTCAAAAGGTGTGTGCGCCTACCCATATTGCTGGCCACTCGTTGGATCTCATTTTTACGAATGATCCCACCCTGAAAGTAGAAATCCCAATACCTCTAACCTGGTCAGACCCTTTCAGCCTGACTGGCACTCTTTCGAATAATAGTGCCAGGTCAACGTATGAGGAAAGGAGAAACTGGAGGAAGGTCTCTCCTGAGACTATGGGTCCCGTGCTACAAAGTACCCCACTTCAGCTCACGGGAGACCCCAGCAGAGATGTATCCACTTTCAACTGCTGGGTCACTTCAGCCCTTGATAGAAAAGCCCCACTTAAGACTATGAAACTTGCCAGAAAAAAACCCTCTGCCCCCTGGTTCACTACGGAACTCCGTTTGTAGAAAAGCTTATGTAAGAAGCTCGAGCGTGCTTGGCGTAAAGCCTACAATCCAGAGGCCAAGTGCACTTACAGAGCAGCGCTAAAAAAATTCCATGGGCTAAAACGTAACACCATCAGGGACTACATTGCCAACCAAATTAAGTCTTCTGATAACTCAATCAAAGAAGTCTTTAAGATAGTTCAAGGCTTCATTAAACCGAAGGCCCTGGAGAGTACCATTGCTCTGTCCGCTACCTTATGTGAGGACCTATCTGTCTTCTTCCAGGAGAAGGTACAGGCTATCTACTCATCTTTCTCCTCAACGGGGTCTTCATCCACGCCAAAACTCACTCTTGACCATCCTGGCGTGTGGTCCGAATTTCGCCCGTTCTGCCCAGAAGCATCCGTGCTAGAATTGAACAAAATTAAATCCGGCTCGCCCGGCGATCCCTGCCCAGCTAGATTTTTCAAACTGCTGGCCCCCTGGCTCAATCTGCAACTAAACCCTATCTGGAATTCATCTCTGACAATGGGCAATTATCCATCCTCTTGGAAAATGGCCTATGTCCTGCCGATTCTTAAGAAAGCGGACGCGGAACCAGCAGAACTCAAGAATTTTAGGCCTATCTCTCTCTTGCCAGCACCAGCCAAAATTCTTGAGAAGGAAGTCCAGAAGCAATTATCCAACTTCCTGGAGTCTAACAACTGTCTCCATGACTCACAATCTGGTTTTAGATCAGGTTACAGCACAGAGACAGCTCTGCTGGAAGTGGCGGAATCTATACGTGAAGCCTTAGACCAGGGTAGTTCTACAATGCTTGTGCTGCTGGATTTGTCCGCAGCATTTGACACGGTATCTCACCAGATACTGTTGAAGAGACTTGAGCACCTGGGAGTGACGGGAACCACGCTGGCCTGGTTCCATTCATTTCTTGAGGGTCGGTCTCAGCAAGTGTTTCTCCGTCCCCATGTCTCTTCACCTAGACCTCTCGTGTGCAGAGTTCCCCGGGGTTCGGCTTTGAGCCCTACTCTTTTTAATGTTTATCTTACCCCCTGGCATCGCTAGTCAAGCAATGGGGTGTGAAAGTTGTGTCGTATGCTGATGACACTCAGCTGGTGTTCTCATTTAGAGAACACACTGAGGCAGCTTTCGACAATTTCAAGCATTGTCTGATCAACATCTCGACTTGGATGACGGATAGCTGATTGAAATTAAATACTGATAAAACTGAGGTATTGTTTTTCAATCAATCTTCCCCTCTACGATCCGAACTCTGGTGGCCGTCGGAGCTAAATCCTCCACCGATCCCAGTAGATTCAGCTAGGAATCTTGGGTTTAAATTTGATACTAACCTCTCCGGCAAGGCCCAGATATGCCAAGTCTCCTCATCCTGCTTCTGGAAACTGAAAGCCTTGCGGAGATTTCTCCATCTCCAACCTATGGATTGCAGGAAAACTGTGGTCCACGCACTAGTCACGTCTCAGCTTGATTACCCCAATAGCCTGTACTTGGGTCTTCCAGCTTATTTGATCAGAAGACTGCAAATTATTCAAAATGCTGCTGCCAGACTTATTAGAAATGTGCCATTCCGCCACCACATTTCCCCCCACCTGCGTAGCCTCCATTGGCTGCCTGTCAAAAGGAGGATAGAGTTCAAGGCACTGTCCTTTGCTTATAGAGCCACCAGAGACAAAGGCCCAGGATACCTGAAACAGAGACTCCAGAAATACCGCCAGACTAGGGCTTTGAGATCTAATCACCAGGAGTTACTCCGGACTCCTCGCTTCTCTAAAGCCAGGATTGGCGTTCGAGCTTTCTCAGTGAGAACTGCGTCTCTCTGGAACTCTATGCCTGAGCACCTTCGTAAGTCAGAGTCAGAACTAATGTTTAGGAAAACTTTGAAAACCTGTCTTTTTGCCCTACCATAGTTCTCCCCCCCTCCCGTTCTCTCTCTGCCGAATCCGCTACTAGCACCGGGACACCTCTGTTGGAGGTAGCTGTGCGATGAATGAATGTAAATGTATTGTATTCCTTTTGTACTAATTTAAAAGTCTCCTCATATTAAAAACACATTTGATTTAAAAGAAAAAGTGCTCAACATATATTCTGGGTTCTAAAGTGCAAAAGGGAAAAATCAAGAGATCTCCTGTGCATAAACAATCCTGAAGGTCCAGCGTTAACATCTCATTGATTTACTCTATAAGGTGCAATCAATAATACAAATAAAGAGTCAATCATTAGGCATCTCAATTTCCAGTGCAACTTTCTTCGTAGCATTAGAAATCTACATGTGTCAATAATTTGGCCCTCTTTATGTAAACAAGAATCGTACAATATATTTGGGAGTTAGACAGGTTTCTTAGGAAATTGAAGGCATCCTGATGATAAATAAAGCTCTGTGTCAAAAAAGGGGATGTAAAGTACAAGATCTAATATCTTTATAAAGTGTACAAAACAACATAAAGTGAATAGTTGTTTGTCTGGCCTATCCATCGCATGGGCACCTTGGGAGATTCAAAAGCCATGAAACTGATTTGGGGAATACCACTAGATGGTAAAGCAGCTCTAGGTGTAATCTAGTTAACAGGAATCTATCCTGAGTGTTGTTCACATTTGCAAGTATCCTTGGATCCCCTGTTGGAGTGAACCTTAATCTTGTTAACAGAAACCTCTGGTGTGTATTACTAATCGAAATTAAATAAGGTTCAATACGGGGACTGGTACAGATTGAGAAGTGGGCCAAAATAGTGGACTTGCCAGCATTGTTATGCGTTCTTTCATCAGTACATTTGGCCAGAAATAATTCCCTCAATAATTTAGAGAATCTAGCCGAATAGGTGCCCGGATTCTTAAATAAATCAGATAATTTGAAGCTGGTACAGATATAATATATGTACGAGATCCAGGGAATTTTTAGATCTCGCTCAAGTTTCAGGCAGTTGGCTAGTATTGTCTGATTAAGAGAGGTATCATCCTTGGTCCATATCTTCAACCATAATAAAAGCAGTTGTAGCTTCACAAGATCATTTATGTACCCTAGCCTGACTTCAGTATGGCAATTTTGGTTACTGGTAGTTTTAGGTACGGTCAAAAATCTTTAAATAAAACCTTTTCAGCCCTCTCCAGCCCCGGGTGTTCGCTGTATCCCCATAGACCAGCCCCATAAATGGCTTTTGGGCATCACTTTGCCTTTGAAGATTTTCGTGAGTGCTCTAATAAGTTTGCTGCCCAACCTAGTCGCAAATTTAAGGATCGCCTCTGTACTTCTTGCCAGAGCAGCTACTCTAGGTATTTTCAGAGGACCCCAGGTGAGTTTGTCATCAAACAAAATTCCCAGATATGGATATGAAGAGACATTACTAATTTTCGCATTGTAGAAAAAAGGCAATTCAGGAGGCTAAATTAAATCGTTTGGAAAAGCAAGTATACTATTTATCATATGGATGATCATTGCACCAGGGGTCTATTAAAGCCAGATCAGGTTTTCTAACTTTCTCAAGAACTTGATAGGTTTAGGTTTAACCTATTTCCTATTTGATCGTGAACAGTCAATTGTAACGTTTTGTAGAAGATTGAAATTGCCTCCCATTATAAAAAAGCCAGTTGCCCTTGTTGCAATATTATATATTTCTCCTAATGCTGAGGTTGAATCTTCCATAGGGCCATAATAGCATATAAAATTGATTATCTGATTTTTCACTAAAGGTTTAACTCAAATCCATTTTGCCCCTGGATCTCGCACTACCCTGTGTATTTCACGGCCCAACTCTTTTGAAATAAGTATAGCCACACCTCTAACTGCCACGTCTGAGGATGCAAAAAAGGCATGAGTGACATACCCTGGAATTCTTGACTGAGGTGGAATGGTTTTGAAATGGGTTTCTTGAAAAAGAAATCACTTGTGCGTTAAGCTCTAGGCCAGGCCAAAATTGATCTGAACTTAATCCTATTGTTTAGGCCATTGGCATTGCGGGAAACTACCTTTAGGAGTTTAGGAGCCATATTTTTTCTTTAAAAGACTTAGAAATACACCTTAACCGCAGGCATTTTAAAACAACACTACCTTCTGACTGCATTACTATAACTTGAGATCTTACTACATGTTTTCTGCTTTTACTTTGCACACGTTCAAGCAAGGGCCCCCTGGACCCAACCCGTCATGAGTCCTTGTGGTAGCATTACTTGACCCACCTTCGAAGAACCCATCCCTAGGGTACCTTCCTCTTTATCTCCCCCTCCTGATTGAGTGCCTTGGAAGTGCACTCAAAGCTGCCTTCTCAGTGCTGAAGGCATGCTATCTTGGATTTTGCTCCCCCTCGTGCCCTCTAAAAAAAATATATTTTACATAGCAAACGAAACAAAGAGAAAGAGAGCCCATCAGGAAATTAGGAAGCAAAAGAGATTGAACAGAGAATTACTAGCCAAATCAATCAATCAATCAGGGGTTTATAAAGCGCGCTACTCACCCGTGAGGGTCTCAAGGCGCTCGGGGGGGGGTGCAGCTCCGGATCAGTCGAAGAGCCAGGTCTTGAGTTCCTTCCTGAAAGTTTGCAGGGTAGGGGAGCATCGGATGTTCACCGGGAGCTCGTTCCAGGTCTTGGCCGCGATGTAGGAGAAGGCTCTCCCGCCTGCTCTGTTTCTGCGGATGCGGGGGACCTCTGCCACGGCGAGGTCGGCGGAGCGGAGGTTCCTCTTGGGTACGTGGAAGGAAACTCTCTCGTTGAGGTATTTGGGTCCGATGTTTTTGAGGGATTTGTAGGTGTGGGTGAGGAGTTTGAACGTGACCCTCTTCTCAACGGGGAGCCAGTGGAGGTCTCGTAGGTGTTGGGTCATGTGTTCATGGCGTGGTGTCCCGAGGACGAGTCTGGCTGCGGAGTTCTGGATGGTTTGGAGTTTGTGTAGAAGAGTTCTGTTGATTCCGGCGTAGAGGGCGTTGCCGTAGTCCAGTCTGCTGGTTATCAGAGCATGGGTGACGGTCCTTCTGCAGTCGGGGGGGGATCCATTTGAAGGTCTTGCGGAGGATGCGCAGGCAGTTGAAACTGGCGGAAGCGACGGCGTTGATCTGGCGGTTCATGGAGAGGGAGGAGTCGAGGATGATGCCGAGGTTTCGTGCGTGGTCTGTAGGGGTGGGTGGATTCCCGAGGGTGGAGGGCCACCAGGTGTTGTCCCAGGAGGAGGTGCAGGGTCCGAGGATGAGGACCTCGGTTTTCTCTGAGTTGAGCTTCAAGCAGCTGTCTTTCATCCAGGCTGCGACGTCCTTCATTCCTTCCTGGAAGCAGAGTCTGGTGCCTTCGGGATTCTTCGTGAGTGAGAGGATGAGCTGGGTGTCGTCGGCGTAGGATACTATGCCCATGCTGTCTGTTACCACCTTCCCCATGTCCCTTCCACATTATACCTCTGCCGTGTATCCTCTCTCTCTGTCTCCTTCTCCACTGACCCCTGGTATTGGTTGCAGCATGTCAGGTGGTGAGGGAGGTGGCTATTTATAGCCTCCATGGCCTGAACTTGGTGCTTGACTTTATTCCCTGTTCAACCCTTTCCTCGAGAGGATGCAAATGCTAGCCTCTCGTTTCTCAAGCTAGTAAAACCCGGAGAGGGCGCTGGGGGCGTGCCTCTCTCTTTTGCTTTGTTTCACCGCTGCGGCCGGAGTCGCAAATATTTCCTGTACGCGGCAGGAGCCGCTGCTCTTTTCACTACTGCGGCAGGAGCCGCGAGCACTTGGCATCAGCGGCTGAAGCCGCCAAACATTTCTTTTTGCGTGGCAGGAGCCTCGAGTACTTCTTAGTTGCGGCCGGAGCCGCTAACAGTTTCCTTCTCCGCGGCAGGAGCCGCGAGCACTTGGCATCAGCGGCTGAAGCCGCCTAACATTTCCTTTTGCGTGGCAGGAGCCACGAGTACTTCTTAGTTGCGGCCGGAGCCGCTAACAGTTTCCTTCTCCGCGGCAGGAGCCGCGAGCACTTGGTATCAGCGGCTGAAGCCGCCAAACATTTCCTTTTGCGTGGCAGGAGCCACAAGTACTTCTTAGTTGCGGCCGGAGCCGCTAACAGTTTCCTTCTCCGCGGCAGGAGCCGCGAGCACTTGGTATCAGCGGCTGAAGCCGCCAAACATTTCCCCTTGCGTGGCAGGAGCCGCGTGCACCTTCTTAGTTGCGGCCGGAGCCGCTAACATTTTCCTTTACCGCGGTAGGAGCTGCTAGCAGTTGGTGACTGCGGCTGTAGCCGCCAAAACCCTTCCTTTGCGAGGCAGGAGCCGCGAGAGTGTCTTCACGGAGTAGTTGCCACAAAACCAAGGCAGTCACCGAATGAGAACCACGAGCGTGGTTCTCCTTCCTCCCTCCACTCATTGAGGCGCACGGTAGGAGCCGGCGGCACCGCCTCCTACGCCAGCACGAGTTTTGGTTCTTTCTTCCTTGTTTTCTTTGCTCCCATTCTTTGAGAGCATCGCCCTACCCACGCCTTGGAAGTGCATCGCTGACCCTGAATCCTTCGATTACAGTGACATTTTGAGTGCTTCAAGGATCACTGGAACAGTTCCTAAGTGCCCTCCAAGAGGGTGTTGGATCCCTTCATGCTACGTCACTCATGGTGAGAGTGTGTGCCTTTTTTCTTTACTCCTTTTATGTTGTCAGATAATTCGCCTGCACGAGACACTAGATTCATAGCTCTTTTCTTCTTGTCTCATCCTGCTCCCCTCTCTCTTTTGTCTTGCAGACCATCCCCACCTTCCTATTCTACAAGGCCCTTCCCAGACGCAGTCGGAATTCCTCCCATCTGATCCCACCTTGCTCTACATCCCTTCTTGGTACCTTTTCTTCGTGTCCCAACACACCAGAGTTGGTGTATTCCTCTTCCCTTTCCCCTTGGGACCAATCGCCCATCCTGTTATCTTCTGTGTGGGGGACTGGTCCAGAGGTGAGAGGGGAGGCTCTCTTCGCTCCTGCGGTACCGGTTGGTCAGGTGAGTGGGGTTGTAACAAAAAGTCAAGCCCACGATATACTTGCCGCCCGAGCGAAGATGGATCTAGAGGTCACTAGCGAGGACCGGTTCTCTGCAGATTCCATCCCCGGTCCCTCAGTCCAGGAATTAGCTGCCGCCTTAGTAGCACTACAAACAGAGGTTCAGGGCCTTAGACAAGAGAACCATTCCTTGAAAACCGAATTGCACAGTAGACAGACAAACTTAGCCTGGGGTCCATCGCCCGGAGCTATCCCTAAGACGTCACGACATGTACTACAGCCGGCCACTTTCCATTATGACAAAACACAAGTAGATAGTGCGGTCCCTCCTACTAGCATTACGGTTCTCACTCCTGTTCCCGTTCCTTTAGCTAATCCCGAGAGGTTTAGTGGGGATAGCAACAAGTTCCGTACCTTCATGAACCAGTGTTCTCTCCAATTTATGTGTCGGCCCACAGCCTTTCAGAATGACACCGCCAAAGTATCGTTTGTCATATCGTATCTTATGGGTATCGCTGCCAATTGGTCCATACCCTTGGTAGAGTCCAATGATCCTCTGTTGCATGACTTTCCCGCTTTCAAGGAACAAATGAGAAGGCTGTTCGACAAACACACCTTTACGCAGGCGAGCGACGCTGAACTGCTCAATCTCAAGCAGGGTAGGAACCCTCTACTAAACTATGTCACGGACTTCAATAGATTAGTGGCAGAAACCCGCTGGCCCATGGAAAAGAGGACATCTCTGTTTTACCGGGGACTGAGTGATGAATTAAAGGATGTTCTGTCGCAGATAGTAGAACCCCCTGAGGAGTGTACGGAATTCATTGACTTGGTAGTTAAGATGGACCACCGACTCCGTGAACACTGTGGAGAGAAAGGGAAGTCCGATTCTCCTCGAGTATTGCTCTACAAAAGCAATAGAAGAGAAGAACATAAACCAGGGTTCAACGAACCCATGCAAATAGGAGGGGTTCGGGGTCCTTTGACTCCTGAGGAGAGAGAAAAAATACGTACTCTTAATCTATGCCTATATTGTGGGAAAGGAGGCCATTTCGCTCGAGAATGCCCTGTACGCCCTAAGACCACTGGGCCAAGAAAGACTGTAGCAATAGTTCAGAACATCCACAGTACTAAGATAGCCAGGGTGCCCAAGCACTTCACGATACGAGTAACGCTAATCTTGACCAATAGCAATCGGGTGTCCTTATCGGTCCTGATAGATTCAGGGGCCACAGGGAATTTCTGGGACAATCAGTTAGCCTCTTCCCTTGGCCTTACCTGTATTCAGAAAAAAGAACCTGAACCGGTGAGAGCGGTAGACGGAAAGGCATTATCCTCAGGACTCATTACGAGACATACCGCCCCCTTAACACTAGTTTGTGACAACGGTCATTCGGAAGAAATCTCCTTCGATCTCATTGACACTCCTGCTTTTGGAGTGATTCTTGGAGTACCCTGGTTGCAGACGCATAACCCGAACATAGATTGGATGCGAAGAACTGTAACTTTGAATTCTACTTATTGCATCCAGCAATGCTATAAAGAAGCCACAGACTGGGCTTCTCCTTTGATATGTGCGTCCTGTAGTGGATCGGAGTCCGAAGTCCTTCCCCATGTTTACGAACAGTACGCTGATGTCTTCGATAAGGTAAAAGCCACTGCCTTGCCTCCTCACCGTAGCTTTGATTGTCGCATTGACCTAGAACCCGGGGGTGTTTTGCCGTGTAGTCGAGTCTATGCTCTCTCCGAACCCGAAAATAACTATCTCAAAGAGTACTTAGATGATATGTTGAAATGTGGGTTTATCCGACATTCCTCTTCTCCTATCTCTTCCCCTCTTTTTTTTATATCTAAACGGGAAGGCGGCCTTCGTGCGTGTATCGATTACAGGTCACTTAATAAGGCCACTATAAAAAACAAATACCCATTACCACTCATCCCTGTCTTATTGGATCAAATTAAAGATGCCACGGTGTTTACTAAAATCGACTTGCGAGGAGCTTACCATCTTATCCAAGTCCGTGAGGGGGATGAGTGGAAAACGGCATTCCGGACTAAGTTTGGCCTTTTCGAGTATTGTGTCATGCCGTTCGGGCTTTGCAATGCCCCTGCGGCGTTTCAATTCTTTATTAACGAAATCTTCTGGGATTTTCTAGATCGTTTTTTAATTGTCTATATCGATGACATCCTGGTATTCTCCAAAGATCGTAACGAACATGAAGAACATGTAAAACAAGTATTGCAACGGCTACGAGAGCATCATCTCTTTTCCAAACTGGAAAAATGCTCCTTCCATGCCTCCACGGTAGAGTTTCTGGGGTTTATCATATCCGAAAATGGGATACAGATGGACAAAAAGAAGGTAGAGGCCATCTTATCTTGGCCTACCCCCACTTGTGTCAAGGACATACAAGCACTGTTAGGATTCGCCAATTTTTATAGGCGGTTTATTTCACATTTTTCAGACTTGGTCACCCCTATAACACGTCTTGTCAAAAAGGGGGTGCATTTTTTCTGGTCCCCAGAAGCTCAAAAGGCCTTTGAAGCATTGAAGAAGGAATTTACTTCTGCTCCTGTCCTGATGCATCCTGATCCCACTCTTCCTTTTTTTGTGGAGGCAGACGCATCACAATATGCTGTAGGGGGGGGTTCTATCGCAGAGAGACTCTGATGGGCAGATGCATCCTATTGCCTTTTTTTCCAACAAGCTATTGCCCGCCGAACAAAATTATACAGTGGCGGAGAGAGAGCTGTTGGCGATAAGGAAGGCATTCCAGGAGTGGAGACATTACCTTTGGGGAGCCAAACATCCCATCACAATCTATTCAGATCATAAGAATCTGGAATTCTTCCGAACTGCTAGAGCCTTGACCCCCAGACAGATGCGTTGGGTATCGTTCTTTAATGAGTTTGATTTCCTGATAACTTACAGGCCTGCTGCACAACAAGTAAAAGCAGATGCGTTATCCCGCTTATGTGTTTCACTACCTCATAGAAGAACAGAGCCCGATCTTGAAGCATTCATACCCCGAGTAGGATTATAGGATATGTTTCTTTTGACAAATTCTGTAAGGACTTGGAAGAAACACTAAGAAACACCGACATGTCTCTTTGGTTAGAACAGCCTCTATGCCACATGACAGGGGGGTTACTATATCACGGTGAACAATTGTATATACCGGAGCAATTGCGGGATCAAGTGCTCCAGTGGGTACATTCATCCGCTTTGGTGAGTCACCCAGGCATTCTGAAGACCACAGATATTTGCAGCAGGTAGTTTTGGTGGGAAAACATGGCGAAGGACATACAGCTTTACGTTTCCTCCTGTCCCATATGTGCCACACAGAAAACCCCTCGTACCACACCAGAGGGGTTGTTACAGCCTCTTCCGGTTCCCCCCTATCCATGGCACACAGTTAGTTTGGATTTCATTACAGAACTCCCCCCCGAAGAAGGGTTCACCACAATACTTGTAATAGTGGACTCATTTACCAAAGTAGCACATTTTGTGCCCCTTCCCAAGATCCCTACAGCTAGTGAGATGGTGTCTGTTTTTATACAGAATGTGATTCGTTTGCACGGCATACCCTCTGTGCTGGTATCCGATAGGGGTCCCCAATTTGTATCTAAATTCTGGCAAGAGGTAGGCTCTGTTTTACACATGGACCTCCGGCTGTCCTCCGCTTATCACCCACAAACGGATGGACAGACGGAGAGGGTGAATCAAACTATGGAACAGTATTTGCGTTGCCTGTTAGGTACCTTAACTAGTAACTGGGTTAAAGCACTGCCTATAGCGGAGTTTGCGTATAATAACAGTGTCCACTCTGCTTTAGGTATGTCTCCCTTCTATTGTGCTATGGGTTTTCATCCCAGGACGGTGCCTGTGCAACCCACATATAAGGTCCCTGCGGTGGATTCCCTATGTACTAATCTGAAGGTAATATGGAAAAGTGCTCATTCTCAGTTGCAGGCGACCAAAGAAAAGATGAAGAAGGCCGCTGATAAACATCGACGCCCTGCTCCTTGTTGTAAAATAGGAGATAAAGTCTGGCTGGCCACAAAAAACCTGAAACTAGCAAAGAAGTTACAACCACGGTATGTAGGTCCATTTGCTATAAAAACAAATTATCAATCCCGTGGCCATGAAGCTGGACTTACCGGATGAATATCGCATCCATCCTGTATTCCATACTTCCCTCCTTAAGGCCTTTGTTCCATCCACACATCCCCTGGTACCACACCCTCCTGTACTGATTGATAACCAAGAGGAGTACGAAGTGAATCGCATTATAGATTCACGTAAGCGAAATGGGAGACTATATTATTTAGTGGATTGGAAAGGATACCCTATAGAGGAGCGAACATGGGAGCCAGCCACATTTGTACATGCACCCCTATTGGTTCGGAGGTTTCATGCCCGAAATCCTACAAAACCTCATCCAGTGAAAAGAGCCTTAAGGGGGAGGTAATGTTACCACCTTCCCCATGTCCCTTCCACATTATACCTCTGCCGTGTATCCTCTCTCTCTGTCTCCTTCTCCACTGACCCCTGGTATTGGTTGCAGCATGTCAGGTGGTGAGGGAGGTGGCTATTTATAGCCTCCATGGCCTGAACTTGGTGCTTGACTTTATTCCCTGTTCATCCCTTTCCTCGAGAGGATGCAAATACTAGCCTCTCGTTTCTCAAGCTAGTAAAACCCGGAGAGGGCGCTGGGGGCGTGCCTCTCTCTTTTGCTTTGTTTCACCGCTGCGGCCGGAGTCGCAAATATTTCCTGTACACGGCAGGAGCCGCTGCTCTTTTCACTACTGCGGCAGGAGCCGCGAGCACTTGGCATCAGCGGCTGAAGCCGCCAAACATTTCCTTTTGCGTGGCAGGAGCCACGAGTACTTCTTAGTTGCGGCCGGAGCCGCTAACAGTTTCCTTCTCCGCGGCAGGAGCCGCAAGCACTTGGCATCAGCGGCTGAAGCCGCCTAACATTTCCTTTTGCGTGGCAGGAGCCACGAGTACTTCTTAGTTGCGGCCGGAGCCGCTAACAGTTTCCTTCTCCGCGGCAGGAGCCGCGAGCACTTGGTATCAGCGGCTGAAGCCGCCAAACATTTCCCCTTGCGTGGCAGGAGCCGCGTGTACCTTCTTAGTTGCGGCCAGAGCCGCTACCATTTCCTTTACCGCGGTAGGAGCCGCTAGCAGTTGGTGACTGCGGCTGTAGCCACCAAAACACTTCCTTTGCGAGGCAGGAGCCGCGAGAGTGTCTTCACGGAGTAGTTGCCACAAAACCAAGGCAGTCACTGAATGAGAACCACGAGCGCGGTTCTACTTCCTCCCTCCACTCATTTAGGCGCACGGTAGGAGCCGGCGGCACCGCCTCCTACGCCAGCACGAGTTTTGGTTCTTTCTTCCTTGTTTTCTTTGCTCCCATTCTTTGAGAGCATCGCCCTACCCACGCCTTGGAAGTGCATCGCTGAACCAGAATCCTTCGATTACAGTGACATTTTGAGTGCTTCAAGGATCACTGGAACAGTTCCTAAGTGCCCTCCAAGAGGGTGTTGGATCCCTTCATGCTACGTCACTCATGGTGAGAGTGTGTGCCTTTTTTCTTTACTCCTGCGCCTACAAGATTATATCTCTTTTAAAATGATGTAGGAGAAGAATTATTGCTACTTCAGACGGGGCAACTAGGACAGTGTAAGAAATGTAATCTATAAATGCATTTCCAAGTATGATTAAATTTTACTCCCTGGCATTCTTCACTTAATTTCCTAAAAACAGCAAACATTATTTGTCTTCAAAAATGTCATTACTGTAATTTGGTATGGCAGGAGGGTACTTTATGAGTCAATAAAGCTCACTTTCAGACTCTTCTTACATCTGAGTAAACCAATCTGTAACTATAAGTACAGTACTTCTTATCTGTTTTTAGTTTTGACTGCTTGACAATAAGGATGGACATGTGGAGGGCACTAGTGATTGCTGACACTGTATGTTCTTTTCAGAAATGTGCAAACATAGGGCCAGAATTATGAAAATTCCATTAGCAAAAAGTGGTCGTAAATTACGCACCAATCTTTTGTGAATTGGTATAGAATTTTTAGGTCCCATCTATGTACTATTAGGTAGGTTGACAAAATTCTCCTTCAAAGTGAGTCACAATCCGACCTACCTCATTACCATGCATGAGATAGGTTGCAAATTGTGACTAATTTCGATTGGTGGCCATCAAGAGAATGGTGGCCTAGTGGGGTCAGCAGACCACAATGTCTATAATTGCCTGTTAAATACATACATATTTTTTTTATGCAGCCACTTTTAAAAGGCTGAGTTTAAAGAAAATCTTTTTTGAAAAGTATGCTTGATAGTAAGCAGTGATCAGATGGACCACTCCCTACTCCACAACAAACTTTTTTTATAATAGTTACAAAGCGGAATGTGTACTCTGGTGACCCCTACCTTTTTGCGAATGAATTGCCTCTCTAATTAAGGAATCAGTAACCTTTCCATGTTTTGAGATTGCATTACAGTTAAAAAACATGAACACTTGAGACTGCAATTTGGAAGGGACACCTAAACATGCCCCATCCAAACAGCGAATAGTTATGAATTTCTAAACCCATTTTGGGATTTGGTAACCATTTGCCAAATCACAAAATGGGTTAGTACATAAAATAAAGCCATTGTCAGTTGTAAACCCTGTGATTTCACGAGTTGCAGGTTTGCGTCCACAAAATGAGTTTGTACAACTGGCCCTATATTTTTAAAACTGTCTGTTCATAAATTGCATTAGTTTGTAATTCTACATGGTTAGAAATTGCTTTTCAGGCAGAGTTCAGCTCCACTGTACTTTCCAGTAAGTTAAAGCCCTGTGTATTGGAAAGACGGTGTAGACTATTTACAAACTGCATTTTGTAGTATGTCTGTAGTACTAGAATACTAGCATACTACAAAATGCTATCATAAAACCTACGTGCAGAGGTTCTGCCTCCACCTCTCCTATCTTTTTCCGAGCAGAGATCTCAGACAGACTTCAGAGTCTCTGCACACATATGTATATATTTTTGCAGTAAACGTGAGGGGGATAGAGGGGCAGTGGCGGCCAACACAGATAACGAGTGGTCAGGCAGGTGGAGCGGCCTGGGGGGAGCTCTCGGGTGGAGCATGCGGCAGGAGGGTTAAAAATACATTTTTTTAAAAGACTTTCAAGGTGCTGCCGGCCACCTCATTGCTCCTCTGTTCCTGGTCCCAGCAGTCCTGGGACAACATCACGGACTCCCCATCCAATCCCTGCACTGCTCTCAGACATGAGAGCAGCGTGGGGATTGACCTGAGCAGGCTGGATTAATGCTCGCTCAAGCACTGGAAGTCTGTGCTGTTTCTTCAACCCGGCTGTGGAATACAGTCAGTTGGAGAAACCTAAGTGCTCATGTCAGTTTGGCATGTGCACTTAAAAGTGCACCTATCCCTCCTCCTCCCTCCTCCCATACCCCGGCTCCACCCCTTCCTGCACACGCGGGCTCAGCCAGCAGTTGAAAAATAAAACAATAGTAATTTTTGAGCTGTTTGCGCTGAGCCAGTGGGGCAACGCTCTTCCTCCATTGCGGAGGAGCCGCCGCCGCCATAGAGGGGAGTAGCTGCAGAATGGAGAAATTCTTACGGATAAAGGGTAGGAGTTAAGGACTAGAGTGGAGTTTTGTGAGGGACCTACACTTACCCACAAAAGAGTAAGCTCATTGCTATTCATAAACTGCACTTCTAAAGTTACTACAGCCAATAAGTATCCAAAACAGTAGTAAGTGTATTCCAGCTCAGAGCTGGAGTAAGTCCTGCACCACATATGGCCAACCACTGGTATTGCAACACCATCCTATAGGAATCAATAGAGGTCGGTAGTTAAAAAACATAGGAAATAATGTTACATTAACTTATTTAACCTCTTTGAAATATAAGTACTTTCAATTTAATGTAAAGAAAAGTCTTGAAATAAAACATAAAACATATTTATTATTTAATTGTAAAATATTTTGGTAACCTTTTTTTAGTAAGTAATTAAATTATCATAAGTAAATTACTTTTAACACAAAATAAAACATATTTCTGTAATTTAGGTGAGAATTTATTATAATTCAAACTTTAGAAAAATGATTATAATTACATTTACTATATTTGAAATAATTAAATATGTAATTAAAAAAATAAGGTAATAGTGCTGCAGCATTTCGTTCATTTTGTTCTACAATCAAAATAAATACATAAAATTAATATACATCAATAGTTAAGATAAAGGTAGTTTTATGATTTTATTTTAAATTTAATAAAGTTTTTAGATTTTCACTTTACTATAGGGAAATCTCTGCCAGAGGCTGGAGAGGCTGGAGAACTCCCTATGTTAGAGTATAGGGAACATAAAAAAAAAGTAAATTACATTTAAAAAATAGTAAATTTTTTATGTTAAATATAGTGTAAAATAATTTTACATATTTATTTCAAATGTATAATAAAATTAAAAAGTTGCAACACAACTCAATTTTGATTTGAATATTTTATTATCTAAATGTAACAAATTAAATAAAAAAATTCTGGTTTAAATGAAAAAAATTCCCACATGCAATAAAAATACATTGTTTATTATGCATAAATAATAATGATCACATGTGAGGTATAGAATTTGTTAAAAGAAATGTAAATATATGTTAATAAAATGTAAGGTTACAATAATTTTGAATTCGAAAAATCATTAAAATATTTAAAAATTAAATAATAAAGTTTGTTTATATAATTTGTTTTAACATTCAATTGAATTCATGTATATTTTTAAACTGTCTAAATAAATTATATTAATTTCACATTATTTTGGAAAGAGTTCTATTTTTAAGTCCCTGCCTCCGCTATGTTCTATGGGAGGGTTTTGCAGTATCAGTGGTTGGCCATGTGTGGTGCTCCTTTTAGGCTGTTGTGATTTACACTCATAAATATGGCTCCACTCCCTTTTTCAGGAGGTGTAGAGATGTAAGGTTATACTTTTGAGTAAGGTTTATACTTGTGAATGGTGTCGAGACAAAAGTAGAAAAGTTATTCAAAAGAGTAAACTTACACATATAAATTACTCACAGGTGTACGTTGCATTTGTGCATAGCCCCAGTTGTTTCCTGCAGGTTCTTCACAGAAAGAGTTAGGAATAGCACAGAAGGAGAGCACATGGTTTGCCTGCCTGAAGAAGCAGTCACATCGAATCCAATTTGGAAAATGTTGCAGTTTTAACACTGTCATAGACTATGTAAGTTCTATAGCAGAAAATATAACTCATTATAACCACTGGGCCACATGTATCAAGCATTTTTGTGTTCGGTTTGCGAACTCTATTTTGCAATTCGGTAGCCTGTTACCGAATCGCAAAATGGGTTTGTGATTCGCTATTTGGAAGGAGCGTGTTTAGGGCATCCCTTCCAAACAGCAAATCCTAATGGTATGTTTGAAGGTTTTGTGACTGTGAATTCGGTGGCAAAACATTCGTATTTTACCACCTACTTCAAGTAGGTGGTAACCCATTCGCAAATGGGAAAGAGTCCCCAAGGGATCCCTTCCCCTTTGGGAATGGCAGCAAAAATGTTTTTTCAGAGCAGGCAGTTGTCCCATGGACCCCAGCAGGCCACCATCTCCGTGATTTTGGCGATTCCTAGGGGGTCGCAAATTGCGACCTACTTCATTAATATTTATGAGGTAGGTCATTTGCGACCCCCTAGGAATCGCAGAAAGTGTTCAACACACTTTCATACATGCGGTTTTGTGATTTCCTAATTGCGAATCACAAGGATTCGCAATTAGGGAATCGCAAAACAGTTCCTACATACATCTGGCCCACTGTTTTGAAGCCTCTTGTGCACAGTGAGAAAGATGTTTAGAGAGACGCTTGTATAATGGGCTGTGATGGCAACAACAACCTCCTGCCATCTCAAACCCCCTGTAAGCCAACAGAATTTTAAACTTCAAGTTTGAAAAGTGCAGAAAATGTGCTTGCCCAACCCTTGTGAGGTAAACAACGCAGAAATACAGTGAAATTTCAAGTGTGACATGTGCTGTGCATATACTATACACTCTGGATTTGCATAATATTTTTTACTTTTTATTCATGTATGTATGTATATACTGGAGAGTTTCTGTATTCACAAGGTTCTCTGAGAATTGTCTGCACATTTAAAAGCTGGTGAATACATAAATTAATAACGTTCTTAAAAATAAAATTAAAAATAAATGAGAATGTTTACATGAAAAACTGTTTTGGGGTTTTCTGAAGACAGGAACACATGGACTATTTTTTGCCACTTTATTTTTCTTTGTTTTTACCGCAGTTGTTTGCTTGGATTCACGAATGCTATGACGGTTTCTCGAACTGTCTTCGCCTGAGGGATACAAAGGCGATTCCCCTCACTGATAAGCTAAAAACTGTCTAGTCCTCAGGCTGCCAAATGAGTCATGCACAGGCACTGCATTTGAATCAGACTTGACGTACAGCCAGTGATGTGTCTGCACAGAAGGAGAGGGGGAGAGGAAAAAGTGTGATTAAGTGTTGTTGTGAACATCTGGGCACAGTGGGCTGTAGCATTTCAGATAATCAGGGTTGATCAATCAGTGGAAAGCAAAAAGAAAGAGTAGGTTCTCCAAGGCCATATTGAACCTAATTATGCAGAGAACCCCCTGGAGGTCATACAGCAGCCAACAGGAAGCAGCACACCATTGAGGAAGAATGAGGGTATTATGCCTGACTTGGCACTGAAATATTTCAAGAGTTTCTCTTCAGAACTGTCTTTAAAACTGTGAGCCTTAATTAGAAGAACTGAAAATCCTCCTGGGGAGAATTGAAAATCCTACAATTTCTGAAGTAAACTCTTAATAAAGATTACAATTCACCAGATGAATTTCCTACACCACATTACTATTATTGTGAAGGGAATTCAGCTGGTGGATTCTACTCCGTATTTACCCTCCAAAATGTGGAGGATTTTCAGTTCCTTTGAAAGTCTAAACAAAGCCCCTAGTGATTATATACGTTTAAATTAGACATTTCTCCTGTAAACGGAATTGTTTGGACTCATTTTTAGGTCTTGCCTACTGTTGCAGGACATATTGTGAGCTTACCAAGAAATTATAGGGGCTTGGAGCCTGCCCATTGCTTACCTTTGGTTGGCTTTCCGGTCATTCGCATTTGCCTGCTTCTTCTTCGTGTCCCAACTTGTCAGTCTTGTGTTGTTCCCTCAGATGGAGCACTGCCTCTTTACCATCTCTTTTGATCGGCTGGCTTCTATGCTTCCACTGGTTGCTTTATAAACACTACTTTTGTTCTTTTGGGTTAAGCACTCCATGGGACTGCATGGGGTTCCAGCTGTGTCTCTCTTGTACTTCTCTTCCCATGCACTCTGCGTTGCTGTCTGTTATCCTTTTTGCTTCCACCCCACCTGCATCCTTCTGTTGCTTCTGCCTCGCACCTGTGGCCATTGTGTTGCTTCAGCCCCTCTATGTTGCTTCATCCCTGCCCCGTGTTTCTTCCACCCCATTTCTTCCCCTCACCCGCTTCTTAAAAAAGAAACACATTTGCATTTTCTTTCCCTTTTTAGTTACTGATCCAACTCAGATCTGTAACTACAAAGCAAAAAACTAACGTCCACATGTGGTGCATGCACCTACAAAGTGATGTATCCACCCGCTTCAAAGGCTTTTTAAAAAATTGTTTAGTGATGCTGCACAGTATCGGGCATGCTATGTAGCATGGCTAAAAAGCTCAGGAAATGGCAGTCGGTCCCAAAGGCGTGCCCTATTGGCTTTGCAAATGCTTGTTTGAAATGTTTTGGGGGACGTACCACTCACTCCAGAACCCTTCAATGTTCTCTGAATGTAATAGGAGGGATGAGTTAAAATATTTTAGGGTTCCCTTCAGCTCCAGTTTCAGACCCACAGTGAAGCATTTGCCTGTCAGGCTTTGGCCGATAATAATGTGTATACCTAAACCCATACCACACCCACTACCAGACCCATAACCACACAAGTCCTTATTCTCTTGCCTCCTCCCAGTATTTCATGATGTGGGTGTCCATAAAGGAGCCACTGAAATATGCCAGTGAAAGTTTAGTCAACTAACTAACTTGCGTCCCCATTTTGCACTGCTTATGACATTACATATTACATCATGCATGACATTTGTATCCATGCCCCCTGTGTGCGCTCATTCATGTCTTCAATGATGTTATTTAACTTGTTTCCACTATTTTTAGGGAGAGATGTCTAATTGTGGATGCCTCAGGTAGGAAAAAGTTTAGGATAAAAAGGCATCACAATGTGTCAAATATGAACCTTTAGTAATTACAGTTTATGTAAGCACCCTGAGTCATTATGTGTTTATTTTTAAAGATATTTGTACTAAGGGGTTGATTACGATGGCGGACGGACATGGTGGTGGCAACCGGGACCGTCCGCAATACCTGCGGCGGTTCTGCACACCGAATTAGGATGCGACCGCCACCATGGCGGTCGCACCTTGCACTCTTAACATTGCGGCGGGTGCTGCTGACAGCAGCACCCGCCGCTATGTCAAAAATGCATGTCGTGCATTTCACTGCACTACGTGGCAGACACCACACGGTGCCTGCCACTTAGTGCAGTGAAATGTCGAGGTACCATGGGTACCCCCAATGCACAAACACCCCCAACACATTGGGGCCCGCAACGGGCCCCGAAACCAATCTCCACCAGCCTTTTAATGGCGGTTTACCCGCCGCGGAAAGGCTGGTGGAAGACCGCATCGTAATTTGGAGGACGGGGCCTGCTAGGCACCGCCACCATTTTACGGATGCAGACCGCTCCGCCTGTGGCGGTTCCGTGGCGGACGGTCTTTGCGTCCGCCGCGGTCGCGGTCTGGATCCCACTGCCATCGTAATCTGGCTGTGGGAAAATCGCGGTCTGATGTGGGAAGGACCGCCACCGCCGGGCTGGCGGTGACGGTCCTTCCGCCATCATAATTGGCCCCTAAGTAAGCAAAAAGCAATTACCAACATTTTTTAGTTAATATTATTTAAAAAGTGAAACCCAATACTTCTCACTGCACGCTAGAAGAGTTATATTCTCAATTATATTTTAATGCACATCTCTCATGTATAATAAGTTATTATGCATACATAAGTGATCACAGGGCAGAAGTGAATAAAGTGATAATGTTAGCAACGCTTAATCTGATTGTACTCATATTGGAGGTGTTTCCACTGATGGGTTTCACACAAAATAAAACCTTGGACACAGAGGGCCTGATTCAGATAGGTAACTGAGACGAAAGTCTAACTTTACGACTTTTGGTATTCACAAAGGGCTTTTACTACTCGTAAATGCCCTTTGTGAATACCAAACGTTGAACTTTACGACTTTAGGTATTCACAAAGGGCATTTACGAGTAGTAAATGCCCTTTGTGAATACCGAAAGTCGTAAAGTTAGACTTTCGTCTCATTTTAGCTTTGTGAATCGGGTCCAATGTATATGGATGCCCAAGCATGGCAGGGCAAACAGATACAGGAGCTTCCTTGGAAGTATGGGCCATAGGGAATTTACATGTTGGCTGGATCACTGTGAGACTTGTGACAGAATTCAGAGCTACACCTATGGAATATGGTTGTACGTTTAGATACATTTTTGGTGATATTTTAAGGTTAAGATGAACAAACAAACCTCCGAAGACACTGGCAATGTTTTTTGGAATGCAGTGCTGACAGTGTGTTAAGCTAGACCACACCTGCAACTTGCACACATGGGGCATATATACAAGGCCCTTGTGCCACTGGAGCATCACTTTTTTTTAACCCTCCGATGGCGCAGTGTGCTGGCCCAAATTTACAAGGCCACGCAAAGCCACCCTCGGACAAGTGGACCGGGCTCCTATCTTATTCATCCCACTTGGGAATGAGGAAGGAATTAAACTAAGAAGGAGAATAAAGAATGAAGAGGAATCACTTTCCACATCCAGATACTACACCTTTACCAAACTATGAGGCATATTTACAAGCCCCTTGCGCCACCAGAGCATCACTTTTGTTTGACACTGCAGTGACGCAGTGTGCTGGTCCATATTTACAAAGCCTCGTAAAGCCACCCTGCATGGCTTTTCATGGCCTTGTAAATATGGCCCCCTTTCTCGCATTTCTCTGCATCAAAAGGGCGTTACATGGGTGTTGTTGTGGGTGTTCCCATGAAACACCCATGGATTCTGATGCATTCCCAGATTTACAAGGTTTCATAAACCTGGGAATGCGTCAGATTCTAGCGCTTCCAGAGGGGAGGCGTAAAAGTGGCGCACCGAGGAGAAATACCTTTATTTCTCCTTGTTTTGTCCTCTTAATATGTGTGCTGCAGTCTGCAGCACACATAGATGGAGGAAAACACCATCAGTGATTGTTTTTGTGCAGGAAGGTGTTCCTGTATGCCAGCGCAGAGGATAGCACAGCAATGCATTGTATTGTTGTAAATACGACGCATCCCTGCACTATGCTAATGATGCAGCTCGGCGAAGCAAGATAGCTTGCAGCGCCGCACTGTACCATTATCTCATAAATATGCCTAATGGATTGCTACACACATACAAGAATTCAGTACCGCTGAGGTACTTAGAGACACCAAG
This sequence comes from Calotriton arnoldi, assembly GCA_963921515.1. Lineage (NCBI taxonomy): Eukaryota > Metazoa > Chordata > Amphibia > Caudata > Salamandridae > Calotriton > Calotriton arnoldi. The sequence continues at coordinate 72,249 of CAWUFW010015578.1, forward strand.
GTGCATACTTACAAGATAATTACGCAGCGCGGCGCTGCAAGCCATCTTGCTGGCCGAGCTGCATCTCTAGGAAACTGCAGAGATGCTTTGTATTTACAGCAATACGACGCATCCCTGTGCGTTCCTCTGCGCTGGCGCACAATAGGCTGCCTAGCACCAATGCAGGCACCCTTGCACCATGGTGCAAGGGTGCCTGCGTTACAGTAATGCTTTTTTTGTGCAGGAAGGGCCATCTTCCTGCAAAAAAACAATAATTGATGGTGTTTTCCTACTTCTATGCGTGCTTCGGAAAGGGGCACTCACAGAAAGAGGAAAAATCTAGGAGAAATAAAGGTATTTCTCCTCGTTGCACCACTTTAACACCTCCACTGGTGAGGCGTTAGAATCTGACGCATTCCCAGGTTTATGAAATCTTGTAAATCTGGGAATGCAGCAGAATCCTTGGATGTTGCGTGGGAACATCCACAGCAACACCCATGGTACGCCCCTTTCACGAGTAATGCATGAAAGGGGGCCATATTTACAAGGCCATGAAAAGCCATGCAGGGTGACTTTACGTGGCTTTGTAAATATGGACCTGCACACTGCGTCACTGGAGCGTCAAACAAAAGTGATGCTCAGGTGGCGCAAGGGGCTTGTAAATATGCCCCATAGTTTGGTAAAGGTGTAGTATCTGAATGTGGAAAGTGATTCCTCTTCATTCTTTATCCTCCTCCTTAGTTTAATTCCCTCCTTCCTTATTCCCAAGTGTGATGAATAAGATAGGAGCCTGGTCCACTTGTCTGAGGTCCACATGATGGCTTTTAGAGTCTCACCTTCCTCTTCCTCGTTGCCATATTCTGGTCCATGAAAGTGTTTTTTCCATACCAACAAAGAATGGGAAATATGTGTATATGCAGATGAATATCTTTGTCTTTTACATGCTCAAAGTGGGGTTTACCCCTTCTCCAGATCAATCATGTACTTCCAGTGGTATGGTGTGGCAATACAGAAAGTCTTCTTCGTGTCATCTCCCTTTACACAGGACAAACCAAATTATGAGTCTAGTTTAATGCCAGGGCCATGAGCACATTCAACGTTCTTCATTTATGGCACACATGAATGCTAGGGAGAGTACATGGGGTTTTCCCGACCATGTCACCAGTTTTCACATAATACACCTGGTTCACCATTTTCTAGTCCATTGGTTTAGAATTCAACAATATTTGAGACCCTGATGGCTTTCCTTTGAAAATCCATCTATCACTCCAGTGGTTGTTTTGCCACCTCACCTCTCAAGCATATACCTCCTCATGTTGTAATCGCCACAAATGCCAGCAAATTCAGCTGAGTGCTTCCTTGAGAAACATTTATCACAAGGCAGGTATTCAGTAATCAAGCCCTTCTATTCCTCTCTTTAGAGGGAATTGGCAGGTTCAGATGTAACCACAGACAGTTTCAATTGTAGTGTCTCCCTTCTCTCTGGCCTACGGTCAGTCCTTAGAGTTTTAAGTCCTTGAGCAGCAGACGTGTGATGGCATAACTAAATCAGTTTGCATCTAAAGGAGATGCAATACGATTGTAGTTGTATTCCAAGGCAAAGAATTGTTGAGCATGAGTTGTTAAATCTCTGCCCTTTGTTCACCTGGTGCAGTGGCTTCCACACACATTTTCCCACTTCCAGGATCTCAAGGTTGTTGAAATAATAACTCAGGACAAGACCTTTGTTTGATTTGCTATTCCTTTGTAGACATTCATGAACAGGTCTGCTTTTCCCTACCAGTTTTGTGGCTCTAAATTAACTCTCTAACGTGTCTCCTTGGATATTTGGCTCTGATAGCCACCTCTCTCTACACTTCTGCATAGCAGAATGGAAGTGGAGCCACTAAGACTACAGATCAAGGCAACAGTATGAACGCTTGACCAAGCAGAGGCAAATTGAGGTTCTGACATCTGATAGTCTGTGAGGATCTTCACTCAGATGGGGTATAGCTTCCACTCCCCTTTCTCTGCCACTTCACAGCCTCAAGTTCCAGTTCACCAGAGTTCATAAGATTATTGGCACATTGTCTCATTTTGTATATGCATAGCTCCTGAATAGGATACCTTAAAATATGAACCTATTTGCATTTCTATGCCCTTGTACTATGTAATGTATACTATTTTCAATATGTTACTGCTTTATCATTTTTTGGAAACCAAATGTATATGAAATCAGTTACTGGGATCCACCACAAGCCTGAAGTGCTGATTGAGAGGGACACGAGCCACACTAAGGACAGCTATTTCCATACCTCAACCCCACCTCTACTCTACTGGAATAGAAGAGAGTGACAACACTTAAACCAAGGCCTACTGCTTATCATGGTCCCCAACTCTCTCTTACCTGCCCAACAGAGTTGGTTTCATCCTCCAATAAAATATACTGCTTGAGATAATCAAAACAAATTTGGGAATTGTGCAGGATCTTTCTATGCTTATTGCAGAGAGTTAGAAGAAAAGAGGAGGATTTTTAGTCGACTAGCCTGACTTCCAACCAAGACTAGGCATATTTTACTTCGGGCCTGATTTCGTGTTACTCATAATATTCAGACTCATTCATAAACTCCTGTGTACACATGGGTCACAACTACAAGTTTGAAGGTATTTAATGCATCCGATAATTAAATAAAAATGTTCTTTCTTTTATAAATTGTTCTTGCAACTGCTGGGTTTTCTAAATACATTATTGGACATATTTGAACTTTTGACTTGGGAACTTGAATTATGAAGCCTGTCTGCACTTCTAATTTATCAAGGGTCTGGTGTGCCTCTCTCACAATGTATAGACATCAGACCACTCTATGAAATTAATCACCATCAAAGAAGATATTCCGTTACATCTCCTACTCTCATTGGGTCTGTCGAAAGGTTGTCATCTGTAGTAGAGTTTTTTGAGTGGTAAGGAAAGCTTTTTATCCACATCCTTTTGCACCAAGGTGTTCTTGCCTTTCAGATTTGTTAGTTTTAATTAGTACCTCATCTGTTAGTATATGCTCCTTCTAAATTTTGGCTGGTATTACACAAAAAATGAGAAACCCATCTGGACTGAGGTTGAACTCACAGAAGCAAATTACACTCACCACCCACAAAAGTGTACCATCAAATTATCTAAGCCATGAAAATCACACCAACCAAAAATAATGTACATTTCCCACAATGGAACTCTGACACATAGGTTGATCAAAAAGAACCAAAAGATACTAGCACAGAACTAGCAAATTCACCAATGGGCTGACCAGAGACATCACAGGAGTGCAGATGTGCAAGAATACACACAGCAAACAATATACCACCAGTTTACTCTGTACTTACGCACACAACTTGAACTGTATGGCTATGCATAGAAACTATGTGAATGCACTATCGTAAGCCAGAACCAACCTGGATCCCTCCCAGGCCATCACAACCTAAGCCTGACAAGCACACCCACAATGTTGTAAAATACGTGTTGCTATGGCATTGCAAATTATATGATGCCGGATGACACCCACACACAAATGTCACAAAATGCAGACTGCCACACTTTCACGAATGCAAATGAGCCACTAGTCCTAAGTGAAGGAATACAATTTTAAGTTCATCGCTTACTTGTTTGTATATTAGTGATGTGTTAATCATGAGTTCCAGAGGGAACAGTACATACGTTTGCAATATGGATTTGGTAAAATTTATTTTATGGGCGCTTCATTAAAACAAGGCTGCAAGCCTCATATACATTTAGCTTAATGATCCAGACGAGTTTTGTACAACTATCAGTCATGTTCTTAGGTGCTAAACACTCGCATCAATAAATGCCAGAGAGCAGAAATTAGTATTGTGAGCTATTTGCTAATAATGCCTACAAAGGTGTATTTTTCAGGCATAGTAAACTAATGACTATTTTTAAAAAAAAAACATGAATACACACATGCGCAGGACCACGCACACACTCACATCTCCAGCCAACTGGAAAGATTGAAGAATTTGCTGAGCAGGTGCCATGTTTGTTGCACCCACTTAGCATTTTTTTTTTACTTTTTCTACAATTACCTCCCGAAGTGGGAGTTTGTTCTATAAAAAAAAAAAAAAAAAATCAATGGCTTTGATGAGTAGGGATTTTACTTCGTACACATGGCGCACACTGAGAGACTTCCCTGCTGGAGTCCATCATGCCCCATATGGTGGTCTTGGGACAGAAAATCTAAAGAGAACACCGAACCCTAAGTAGGACAGGGCAACCATCACTAGATCTGGTGGCCCAATGGAAGTCAGGCCACCAGGTCAATTATTTCCCCAGCAGGGCCGGTTCAGCTCACAGAAACCCAGGAGTTTTCCCACCTCTCAATGGGGTAAGGGAACTGCGAGTATGGAAGAACAGGGGAACTGTTAATTAAGGCACTTCACCGGCTATGCTGAGCTCTAAATTATAAGCTCAGTTTCCCTTACTAAAGGAATTTTCCATTTGATTATCCCTCTGGTGTCGTTTTAAAAATCTGCATTGATTTTTCCACTCATTTGGTTCTTCTGGTTCAATATCAGCATGTCAGGTTCCATGCAGATCTGCCTGAGTGAAAGTTAAGGGATTGGGAACAGAAATAGCATTTCATATTCAGATCTCCATAGAAATCTTTACCCACAGCTTTTGCAAAAACTGCAAAACAGAATTACACAAAACTTGATTTTTTTGTGGTTTGGTGTAAATTAGTTCAAAGGTTTTTGAGGTATTGGTTTCTAAGGTTTAATCAATATTACATTTCTCAATTTTTAGTTTGTGAATTCATAAAAAAATTAAAAAAGTATTTTCCCTCCTAAAAACCCACAGATCTATAGAAGATGTGATGATCTGGACAATCTGATTGACTGGCAGCAATTAACATTTTTGATGTGACAAATACTGCATGATTCCAGACACTAAAGCCTGTGTTACAAAAAAAGTGACAACAATCTGTAAGAAGGAAGGAGGTGCACCCACTGTCGCCAAGAAGGCCATGTGGTCCCAGAGGAGCAGAACCTCTTTGAGTTATTTTCTCTAAGCCACTCAAGGATCACCATGATTAGGGATCCACCATGTGGAAGCACAGAGTCTTCGGATTCAGGCTGCTGTGCCTCTGTGCCTTTGGGAAAAAGAGAAGTCTTTCTTGTCTCTAGTACCCCTTGTTTAGCTTCCGTCAGTGGCATAGCGAGCTCTTAAGGCTCAGCACTTGTCCCCTCAAAAGACATGATGATGCATGGACAGAAGGTGTGGACTTAATTCACATTCTCCTCATTCCATGCCAGTCCGTCTTCATTGTGCATGGGGTCAGAATGCCATTACCGTATGGCGGACCCTTGCACATCGCTCCAAAGCCTCTTCCACCCTTCCACACTACGTCTTTCAGGCAAGGAAACCTCCACTTGTAAACCCATTTTTAGAACAACACAGAGCTGCTTAATGGAAATATATATAAAATACTATACTGTCAATAGCAAATGCAAAAAATGTGGAGTCTGAAATAATGACTTTAAATTACATTTTAACATGTGAATTTTGACTTAAACCTACAAACCTTAAACCTATAAACATATTAAGAATTAATATGTTTAGAAATATTTTTGCTGATTTTCAATAATCATTATGTTGTTAACTCCTTTTTGAATTGATATACGAAAATGAGGCAGTGGGACTGTGCACCTCCCTCTGCTACCTTCCTATGTCCCTGTCTCAGCCCGTGTAGAGAAACTGCAATAAAACCAGTGGGAAGGTCATACTGTTCATTTAATTAAATGGCCAAATGTCACTTTGTTGAAGTTCTGTCGGGTTCTTAAACAATTTCAAATCTGGATAGGAAAGCTGGAAAGAGGTTGGTGGGCCTGTGACCACAGTGCTGCTGAAGATGAGCAACTGGCTCCACTCCAACATGGCCGACATTTATTGCAAGCCTTCACTTGTTTTCCTCTCCCTTCCTCCTCTGTAATGTGCCAGCCGAGCCTCAACTCGAATGCAGCTGCTCGAGCTCTGGAAGACCAGCACTGGTACTCAACATGATCTGTAGTGTTCAGAATGGAAAAATAGCAATCATTATTTAAAAAACAAAATGCCAAAAATTAGCCAACGTTATTACATTTTCCTTTCGCTAAATTAAGATGTTCAAATCATAGCACAGTAGCTGTGGGCTTATGAGGTCTGGCTTGGTGACAGTTTTGCTCTCGCGCCAGCCTCATATTTTCCAGCTAAAGGATAATATAAATAATGCATGCAGGATTTTTTTGGTAAGCCCTCTTCTTCCTTAGGTCTATTCAAACCAAAATAATAAAATTTATAATAATGGCAAAATTACACAACGAGTTCGGGATTAATAAAATAACAAAAAAGTTTCCTCTGGAGGTACAAGTCTTTTTCAGTTATTTTACATGTACCAAGAGTGCTGCTGCCATGTCAATTTTGCAGCCATAACATACCCGGAGGCTGCCATCATATGTAAGATGCTTCCCAATTAGCGACACCAATGTTCAACTAGAGCCCCAAATGGCCAGTTATTGCCAAGCATCTTAGGTTAGACTAACAAATGTTATTCGTTTGCCCGCATCACTGCAAGGATTGAAGATTTTCACGCAGTCCGTGGCCAGAGGCAAGATCCCTAGTAGTGATGGGCTCCCTGTGGAGTTTTACGCTACCTACATTGAAATACTGGCCTCACGGCTGGAAGAGGTTTGTAGGGAGGCTAGATTTATTTGCAGCCTCTCTACAACAACAAGAGAGGCGATCCTAATCCCCCTGGTTAAACCGGGCGGGACCAGAATGATGTCAAGGCATACCCACCCTTGTCGATGCTGAATGTGATTTATAAAATATTAAGTAGGGTACTGGCGGCATGACTCTTACCATATGTGATACGGCTGATACATACTGATCCAGTGGAATTTATACCGGGCCAGAACACGGCGCTTAACATACGGTGGCTGATATCCATACTGCTGAATGCTCCGGATAATGTGCCTGATGCCCTGGTCATGTCTGTTGATATTGAGAAAGTATGTAACAGTTTGGATTGGCACTACCTGTATGCCGTGATGGCACAGATGGACTTAGGACCTGGATTTATGGAATGGACACAACTGTTATATACCGACCCCACGGCACAAGTTAGGACTCAGATCTCAGATGCCTATCGGTCAGAGAGGGGCACCCAGCAGGGCAACCTGCTTTTCCCGCTGTTGTTTGTGATAGCAGTGGAGCCATTGGCGAGCATGACCTGATCAGGTGGACATTATGAAGGGTTGGCCAGCCATAGTGGATGCATCATATCGCGTTATATGTGGATGATATGTTGCTATTTCTCTGGGACAGGTGTTCTGACCCCAGCAAGGCTAGACAGTTCCTCGACCGGTTTGGGACTTTCTGGCCTGTGGATTAACTAGTGGATAACCTGCATATTTCCGATTCATCCGAATGTAGCCGCAGGCCCTACAACATGGGATGTAGTCTGGGAACCCACCTCTTTCAAATATCTGGGAGTCCGTATTTATCGGACAATAGAGGATATTATGGAGGTGAACATTGGGGCTGCTACGACCTCCCTGCAGACAGAGATATCCTTCTGGGAAACACTTCCACTGTCAGTGGTGGGGAGGATAGTGGTGGTTAAAATGGTGGCACTGCCCAGATTCCTCTATTTTTTTAGTACGCTGTCATTGGTGGTTCATAGGGCGACATTCCTGGAAATAGATTCCTTTTTGGTAGCTTTCTTTTAGGGGTCAGGCAGAAGGTGGGTGGCCCTTGCGAAATTTCAATGCCCGGTGGCAGAAGGTGGCCTGGCAGCCCCGGATCTCAAACTGTACTATCTAGTGGCTCAACCACAGTGGGTGATGAGGTGGTTGCGGGTGGGTGAAGAGGAGTTTGTGAAGGATGTCATTGAGAGGCTGCAGAGGCGGTGGTTGGCGAGGTTCATGCTGGAACCCCGCTGCACGGAGATGAGTGCACAGGATTTGTGGGCGGTTGCCAACTATTGCTGGACTCGCTGTCTGCAGAAGACCAGAGAGAAACACCCTTAGTCCCCTGGTATACTGCTGCAATGGCTAGCTGAACTTCTCCCATAGGCTCACTGGGGTAGGCTACATGCTTGGGTGGAACAGGCCATTGGGTCAATTGGGGCCTTGTACAGAGCGGAAGAAATTGTGCCATTTAAAGACATGCCGGCAGGTTATTTGTTAGTAAACGGGTCAGTGAAGGTGGCGCTTCGAGGAAAGTGGCTGTGGAATGATGGAGAACCTAAGACACACCAATGTTATCACTTTATCTGACCTGCCACGGGGACATCAGGATTGTTTCGGGCCTATATCAAGCCTTTAGGAAAGACAATGATGCACCATTAACTATGCCGAAGGATTCATGGGAGGCAGATCTGGTGACACCTCTTACTGAGGATGCTTGGGGGAAATCAGGGAACGGATACCGAAGGTCTCCAGAAATGCGCGGTTTAAACTGATTAATTTTTATTTTTTGCATAGGGAGTACCTTAAGAATAAAGAGGGTTTTCCCGCAGGCCAGTGCCACTTGCCCTCAGTGTGGGATTCATGGGGCAGAACTCTTACATGTGGTTGGGACTGTCCAGCGCTCACAACTTACTGGGGTGGGATTCTGGCCCTATTCAATGCAGTTACGGGTCGTAATATAGTTGGGACCACGGCGGTGTGCCTGTTGAGCAACTATACGCGTCCTACTATACACAATATCATAACTACGTTTATGGATGTAGCTCTTATCTTGGCCAAGCGACAAAGCACGCTCTACGCTCCCGGTTGGATGGAAAAGGGAATTGCTCCAGTGGGCGGATTACGAAAGCATAACCCTCCTAAGGGACGCAAAGAGAGGGGTGGGCTCTATAGAAGCTGCGAGTGCATGGGAAAATCTGGTGGAAGAGTTGAGGATTTTGGACAAGGTTTCAGATAGTGTCTCAGCATTGGGGGACCATGGGGTTGGGGAACTAAATTAGCATGACTAGGGAACACTTGCAGGGAGAAGATGCTTGGTGAGAGAAGTACACCGCATGGCCACTCACCTGGATTCCTCTGCTATCTGGTTGCTATGGGCATGCTCCGTTCTGGGATTCCTGTGCCACTTCGATGCCAGCGAGGCTCTGGCTTGACCTAGCTTATATCAATGCAGGACACCATACCAAGTAGGCTGGTTGGGGAAGAGGGTGGGAGGGTTTGCCTATGGGGGGTGCGTAGTTGCGGAATTGGTCCTCTCAATGGCATAGATGATGGAGCTGGTAGGGAGTCAGGAGGGAGTGGGTTGATCCGGAGATTCTCCTGGGGTTGCACTATCCTTGAGTGAGGGATTGCTATACTGGATGGTTCCTTCTGAGGTTGGTTCACTGATAGAATATCGATGTTAAAAATGTTGATGTTCAAAATATCGAAAAAAAATTATAGACTACAAAAATATCGATTCCCATACAGGTAAGTACAAAAATATCGAATCAAAAATATTGATGTAAAAAATATAGAAGTAAAAAATATCGATTTAAATATATATATATAAAATAAAATAATAAATATTAAATATATTAAATATTAATATAAATTTTAACAAAATAAATTAATTTAATACACATTTTTACAAAATATTACAAATAAACTTAATTAAAAAAAATAAACACACAACCATAATAATTTGTACATATATATATATATTTACTTTAAAATAATTAATAAACTGTTATCTTTAATTTATTTTAAAACTTTAAAATTCTATAAAAATAATATATATAGATTTATATAAATAATTTAAAATATAAAAAAATCTAGAATACATTAAAACATTAAACTATGAAAAAATACTTAAACTTAAATTGCCCAATACAATCAGTGCAACAGTAGGAAAAGTGTTGGATAGCAAAATAATTAAATTTACTATTCCAACTCCAGTGAGTGCAACAGTAGGGAAAGTATTGGATAGCGGAGTGGTAAAAATTACTATTCCCACTCCAAACAGTGCAACAGTAGGGAAAGTGTTGGATAGCAGAGTGGTAAAATTACTATTCCCACTCCAGTGAGAGCAACAGTAGGGAAAGTGTTGGATAGAGGAGGGGAAAAAATTACTATTCCCACTCCAGTGAGTGCAACAGTAGGGAAAGTGTTGGATAGCGGAAGGGTAAAAATTACTATTCCCACTCCATTAAGAGCAACAGTAGGGAAAGTGTTGGATAGCAGATAGGTAAAAACTACTATTCCCACTCCACTGAGTGCAACAGTAGGATAAGTGTTGGATAGCGGAGAGGTAAAATTTACTATTCCCACTCCAGTGAGAGCAACAGTAGGAAAATTGTTGGATAGCGGAGGGGCAAAAATTACTATTCCCACTCCAAAGAGTGCAACAGTAGGGAAAATGTTGGATAACGGAGGGGTAAAAATTAGTATTCCCATTCCACTGAATGCAACAGTAGGATAAATGTTGGATAACGGAGGGGTAAAAAAATGTATTCCCACTCCAGTGAGTGCAACAGTAGGGAAAGTGTTGGATAGCGGAGGGGTAAAAAAATGTATTCCCACTACAGTGAGTGCAACAGTAGGGAAAGTGTTGGATAGCGGCGGGGTAAAAATTACTATTCCCACTCCAGTAAAAGCAACAATAGGGAAAGTGTTGGATAGCGGAGGGGTAAAAATTACAATTCTCACTCCACTGAGTGCAACAGTAGGATAAGTGTTGGATAGCGGAGGGGTAAAAATTACTATTCCCACTCCAGTGAATGCAACAGTAGAGAAAGTGTGGGATAGCAGAGAATCTTTTTTTACTATTCACACTTAAACACTTAGAAAAAATATATATATGTTATAAAAAATAATAATAATAATAAACAATAAAAAAAAATATTAAACATATAAAAAGAACACATATTATAATACTAATTACATATAACAAAAACCTACAAATATTATATAAAATAAAATAATAAATACATTTACAAAAAAATATTCTTTTAAACTAGAAAATATTTACAAGCATAACAATTAATTAAAACATTAATGTATTTATTTTATTTCCTACCCTATAACATCACACCAATAACAAAACACTTCAACATTTTTAATTAAATGTATTTACATAATTAACATAATAAATATTAAAATAAAAATATTATTAATAAAAAAACGAATAAACACAAATTGACTATACACACTTTAACACTATAATATCCACAACATACACCTAAATTAAACTATAAAATAATAAAACACAATTAAAACTTATTTTAAAATTAAAAACTATTACTATTAACAACTAATAATAAATAATTAAAATGTATTTAATACCCACCCTTTACCACATTAATAGTAAAAACAACACATACAAAAATAAACAATCACCCAAAATAAATATCAAATAATTAAAATCAATTAACAACTATATATAATTAATTAAACACAAATTACTTCCCACCCTTTACTCCTATAAACACCACAACACACACCTAAAATTAATTACACAATTACCATAATTAATTACCAATTAATTTATTCAAATTATTTAACAACCAATTATTAATTCATAAATTAAAAATAAATTACTTCCCAACCTTTACACCTATAAACACCACAACACACACCTAAAATAATTGGAAAATTACCAAAATTAATAACCAATTAATTATTTAACATTAATTGACAACCAATTATTAATTCATCAATTAAAAATGAATTACTTCCCTCCCTTTACACCTATAAACACCACAATACACAGCTAAAATTAATTACAAAATTATCAAAATTAATAACCAATTAATAATTAAAATTAATTAACAACCATTTATTAATTCATAAATTAAAAATAAATTACTTCCCACCCTTTACACCTATAAACACCACAACACACACCTAAAACTAATTACACAATTACCATAATTAATTACCAATTAATTAATTAAAATTAATTAACAACCAATTATTAATTAATTAATAATAAATTACTTTGCACATTTAACACTATAACATCTCAATTAAGCAAATAATATTTAAATAAAAATTAATCAATAAATTTAATATAATTAAATTACTTCCCACCCTATTCCCCTATAAACCCACAACCCGCTACCGAACTAAAAGCGCAAAATCCAAATAAAACAAAATTCATACCTACTAAAAATGTAACATATATATTAAAAATACAAACAATTCTTCTACAAAAAACATACATCACATACATGTAAAATATATACTAAAATACATAATAATAAAAAACGATATTTTTAATAACTATGGGGCCCATTACGATGGCGGGCGGAAGCACAACCGCCGTGCTGGCGGATGCAGAAACCACCAGTTACCGCCGGCACGCAGCAGTCCACACGCCCGCCCAATTACGATGCGAAAAGCAGGCCAAACACCGCCGGCAAGCCAGCAACACCGTCCGCCATCAAAGTGCGCCCGCACACGTAGCGGCGCAGCACAACTGACACACACCGTCCGACGAAACACGTCCCGCCCGGCGCATAAATTACGATGCCGCAAACAAACGGCTCCCACGGCCAAGAGACACCGCACGTGAAAGAGAGGCGGAAACACGGACGCAGAGCACGGACAACGAAGAAGCGGCACCCAGGGCATGAATCCAGCACTGCAGGCCCTTCCCATGCTTCTGCTGATGCACTACCAAGGACGCAACGTACCGCGGAGACGCAGGTAGGCACACACACAACAAGTGCACGCAAACAGCGCACACAGAGCAAGGGCGGAAAAAGCGGACAACCCCCCACCAGCGCGTGCACACTACACATCCACCATTGCATCCACATATGACACACAGGCCAAATCCTAACATCGCGGAACACATGTGTACACACCACCTGGGACTAGGAACCAACCACCCCGTCACGGCCCCAAAGCGCCGATGACGCCGCCACACATGCGCACAACGCAGAGGCCAACCGCAGCGCCATGCATGCATCGCACACAGACACAGGGACACAACCAAGCAGCACACACACCAGCCCCACCCCGAACGCACATGACACGTGACAGGCCGGCCACAGACATGTCCCCAACGCCCAATTCACGGACAACACCCAACGCCACACAACCGACGCACACATGTCAGTTAAGTCACGCAACAGCAGGACACACCCCAGTGTAACAAACATGGCGAAGCACACAGCGGCGGCAACACCAACTAGGAGAAGCAGGGCCCCTTCGGGAAGAGGAACGCCAGTACCACACTGAAAAACCCATACCACCCTGCACATATGAACAAGACACATGAAACGGAACACCAAAGAGCCCGGGGACCGACAACAGGTGGCCCAAGAATTACATCCACACACAAGGCCCAACGCAGAGCGGAAAGGCAGCCTGCCGCCCACACAAGGGAGAGCAGACAGCACTGAATGACCTTCCATTCCAACACCGAAACCACAGCCCTACGACAGAAGCCGGTGAATACAGCCATTGTCCAAGAATAGACCAACACAGGCATGCCGAGGAGACCGACCACAGGGCAGATAGCGCATATCACAGAAGCACACAACGGACGGGGAAGAAAGAAGAAAACACTCCCCCATGTCGGCCACATGCAAGTTAATTGGAAGGAGTCACACAGCACCGACCTTGAACTGTCTGAGAAGCATGTGGGAAGAGGGCCCGTGTCCTCCAAACAAGCCAACAGAACACAAGTCCTGTCTCCCCACGACTACACAGAGCTCACAGCAACCCCGGAGCGTGCACATTGCAGACTGCACACACAGCCGGAGCACGCCACCTCTACGAACCGCTGCGAAATGGCAACCGCAACACACCTACCCAACTACGCCGAAGAGCTCAAGCTGTACCAAACCAACACGATACATACATTGGGATGCGATCTCCTGTCCCTGCTGAACGTAAGTTACCGACTGACTTACCGCATCACATTGTTCAGCTGCGTCATGCCCGTCTTCTACTGTCGGAGGTGTCCCTACCAGCATCCCGTCGAGATATGCCTCTCCAACCCGGCATGTCTGAAGGCGGACCTGCTACCACTACTCCTCCCTCTGGACGCACACGACAGGGCCTGCTCTGCCTATGGGGGCATGGCGTATGTGGCCAACATCGCACGCGCACTGAAATGGAACCACTGTGCCTCCACACGACGGATCATCGAGAACAGCTACATCGAATGTCACCCAGCATGCCCCATCATGGTCCTCCAAGGGACAACCTACGAACAACACCTTGACAGCCACCATCCGCTTCATTGGCTGGCAAACATGTACACCACCAATGACATGGAAGCCCTGCTGGACGGCATCGCATACCTGACAACCTGTAAATACGTCGGACCACAACGCAGGTTCCCCGAGTGACCTATGAAGTCCAACCCCGCACCCATGCTCAGCTTCCGCACGGACTGGCCAGTCACCACCACAACAGCCATACCAAACGACCGGCAACTGTAACCACACCATCAACGACATCGCCATGACATCGGATATGACCGGGACATGCACACTGTTCACCATCACATCCAGGAACACCGCATGCATCGTGGGAGGCAGTGGCATGGGCTCTGTGCATCGCACCCACATGGACGGAACTGCACGAACAACCAGGACACGACATGGATCCAGCGCACATGGACACACACACCGCTCAGTGGACATGAATAGGTCGCCTGGAGTCTGTGGGTGCTGCACCCCTCCCACCCCCGCCCCGGGAATCCCATACCAGGACCTTTGCATGGACGACAAGTGCATACAACAACAACACGACCCCAGTGACTGGGACATGTCCAGTAACCACCACAGTGCAACAACAAGTGGCACGCCGCTGCATGCACGCAAGCACATGCCCTGATGTCATCTCACATGCACGCGTGCATGAGGAACAACCGCAGCAAACCTGTCACATGGAACTGAGATGGACTGTGCCCATGATGCCGAGCGGTCTGGTAGGCTACATGTATACCGTCTGTGTCAAAGTCCGCAGCTCCGCAGCTATACGTAAATGTACATTAGCACAGCCTTGGCCAAGCAGATGTAACCCCACACCCTATCCCATTTGTAATCATGCTCAGTATATCCTCAACATGTATTCCGCTGCCAGTAGTGTCCACTATACTGCATCACAGAGGACAGAAGACTCAATATAATGTTTGAAACCAGAACTGTCTCCGCTGACTCATTTCACAAGTACGAATGAGAGAGGATGAGAGTATGTGAAGTACACGGCAGTCGTGACATGACCATGTAGTCCACTGGTATTGGATGTCAACGCAAATGAGTAGCACTACTGTGGAAGACACACATGTGTCGTGTGAAGTCGTATGGACGCAGTGCTCAGGTGGGTGGGTGCGACGGGTAGATGCGCACATGCCAAGTTGGAGCACGCCGTGTTGGGAGGGGTCATGAACAGTACACCACCGCTTCCCTGGGCATTGTGAGAGGACACCTGTCGGGGGGAGTGAACACGTGTGTGCACAGCAGCCGGGCACACGTACAAAGCGGTACCAGGCGCACCTCAGCCCACCCTCTGTGGACAAGCTGGATCCTGTTGTGCGCCCGCCATGCCCCTTGACAAGGCACACACAGCCCCAGTCGACCAGGTGTAACCCCAACATAGTCAATCCGCACAGGCGATACAGGGCACGGGATGGCAGTGGAGCATGGTGTGTGAGAGGTCTCCTCGCGCTCCTCCTGGTCATATCACGCAGGCAATAGAACCTCAACGTCCAGCATGGCAAAAAGTCAAATGGAAGTGTAGGGGGACGCACCACAGCACGAGCAGCACTGACGTCACGGGAGGTGGCTCGCACCATCCCATCCATTGCCCATCATACCAACCACGCCACATGCCATTGCGACTAAGTGCAAGCGCGTGCGCCACCACCCCTGAGCCCTCCCCAGAGAGGCCAAAGAGTGAATGTGTGGGCCATCAGCCACAGACGGACGCAGCATGGCCGCAAGGGCAGCCACAGCCACTGGGTGTCGCAGGTGGCGGATCCGGAAGGCGAAGACTGTGATGCATAGTCCATGCAGGCCGGGTCTCCATTTGGGGCACCACGCAGGTGGACGGCGTCCCGCCACACATCATACCCTGAGACAGCCCACTCGTGCAACTGGACCCACACATACACTCCTTGCCCTCTCTGGTGCGAGCTTGGGGCTGCCTGTGCAAGCGCTAGCCTCGCAGGTGAGCATGCATATTGGGGGGCGAGGGGAGGACATGAGGGCTGGGGCGAAGATGACTGTATCACTGTCAGTTAGTACAAGGGATGACCCAGATGTGGAAAGGAAGAGACGTGTCCCGTGTGTACTGCAACTAGTCGCCAATCCAACTACCCCCCATGTCCGGAATGTAAGCCCGCACCTAGGCCCGCCCATCCGCCACATCGAACATACCACCAGCACGACAACCTTCCCATTCGAAACACTGACTGGGGGTGGCGACCAGTGAACAATCATGTGTAGCCTACCCACGCGTACATGTGGGCCCTCCATGATCCATGTCACCTGCGGCAAAGACATGACATGCGCAATGAGGGAAGTGAGGAGAGCTGCCCGCCCCACGCGCAGAAGGTGCATCAGCTCCACAGACCCAGCAGCGAGTCCAGCAGGGGTCACATGTGCAGGGGCAGCTGTGCCTGGTGTGAAGGCACATGCATATAGACAGCACATCGACCAATGTGTAGTCTGCCCACATCCACAGTCCATCATCATGCGGACATAGGAATTGAACACAGGGCAACACATCTTAGTTGGTGCACCCACCGTGACCAACAATGCGCAATCATCGACGTACCCGCCCTGTGCATGGCCCCCCACCCAACGGAGGCACATCCAGTGCCACCATCCCACACACACAAGCCTTCCACGGAACATGCTGTGTCCAATGCTCAGTACAGAGTCAGCGCCCATCTGGTGGATCCTGAACAGGAGACACATGCACACACATGCCAGCTCCCACTATGTACGTCTGCCACCTGGCACGTGCAATGTAACCTCTCACCTGTGACGTGTGACTGCAAGCACACAGCCGTCTTGGCATGGGGCTGTCAATGTGGACACCAGTCAATGTTTCGGGAGCTGTGATCCGTACAGTGCTGTACATAGGGTGCAGTGCTGACACCTACTACTGTCTCATATCCCCTCGTGCCACAGGTCCCACTTGTATTGGCCGCTCAGCCCGTGCCCACATCGTCGTCGTCGTGTGCCATACTCATCCAGCCTCGGAAGCAGTTCCATGCTCAGCAGACACTCATGTTGCCGTGGCGTTGCCGCTTGACGAATATGCAGTCAGTCCCCATCAGCACGCCCCGCAAGTCATTGGGGCCTAGATCCCCATGTGCATGCACATGGCAGTGGTATGTCTCACTTGCCATTGCCATTGTTGGGAGACCTGTGTAAGTGTATTGTGGCCGTGCCGTCCCAGCTTGACAGCTGGGCTGTGGCTCATGTGCTTGCTCAGTCATGTCAGTGATGTGTATGCGAAATTGCTATGTGCCGTGTTGCTTTGACATGTGTCCTCTGCCATTTAACCCAGGCGGAGACCGAACATTGACCGCCCATACCAATTGCTGGCGGACATGGACGATACAGAGGTAATCAGGAAGTTTCGGCTGGACAGGCCAACTCTGCATCGACTGTGTGCCATGTTAGAGCCCCATCTCCGTCCCCGCAGGGTGTATCCGACTGCTGTCACCCCTACGGCTAAGGTGATGGCCGCCATGCATTTCTTCGCCACTGGGTCATTCCAGCACACAGTGGGCAGTGGAGGAGGGATGTCCCAGCCCATGTTCAGCAAGGTGCTGAGGGATGTACTGGCAGCCATGATGCTGTACCGAAACAGGTACATCAGATTCCCCAGGGCTCGTGAATTGGCGGCAGTGAAGGGTGCATTCTATGCCCTTGGCAGAATCCCACACGTCGTGGGAGCCATTGACTGCACTCATGTTGGCCTTGTTCCACCACAGGCCACTGAGCACCTGTACCGCAACAGGAAGCACACGCACTCCCTGAATGTGCAAGTGGTGTGCCTTGCGGACATGGTGATCACCCACGTGTGTGCAAAGTTTCCAGGCTCGGCCCATGACGCACACATAATGCGCAACAGCATCTTGCCACGACTGATGGCCAATCTGCAACAGGATCGTGGCTGTATTGTCGGTGAGTATGTGGAGTGGTGTAGCGTGCTGGTTGTGCGATGCTGTCCCCTGTCCAGTTGGAATAGCAACGGTTCTCTGTGTCCCTCACACCCAGGTGACTCTGCGTATCCGAATGGGGCATGGCTGCTCAGTCCATTGAGGAATCCTCGCACCCCAGCAGACGATCGATACAATGAGGCACATGGGAGGACCAGACGTGTGGTCGAGCGTACCTTTGGCCTCCTCAAGTCCAGGTTCAGGTGCCTGGACCGCACCGAGGGTGCACTGGCGTACTCCCCACAGAAGGTGTGCCAGATAGTGGTGGCGTGCTGCATGCTGCACAATCTGGCCATTCGGAAGCAGATCCCCCTCATTGTGGATGACGGAGATCAACCAGGGCCCCAGCCCGCAGACCAGGACAGCTCGAGTGAGGTGGACAGCGGAGAGGAGGAAGCTGGGAATGTGCGCCAGCAGCTCATCGCCCGCTACTTCACTTGACGGTGAGTGTCCATGTACGACGGATGATGTGTCTGTATCTATGCAGGTGTGTGTGTGCTGTGTCAGGGTGGCCGTATGTTCACTGCGTGCAGTGTGTCAACGCTCCATGGCCAGGGTAGTATGCCACTGTTGGTGACTGTGGAATTGTGCCCTATTGCTCTGTGCGATGTGTGTACATTGCTTGTAGTTGTTGACATGTACTGTGTGATGGGTGTGTGACACACTCATTGAATGTGCTCCTGTTCTGTCTCCCACCCCTAGGTCCCTACAGGCCCTCCGGATTCCATTTCCATGCCACGCATCAGGTGCCCTTCCGCCCAAGGTGGCCGATGTATTCCGTACAAATAAAACACAGGGCACAAACAGCAGTTAGTGAAAAAGGTGCATTTATTACAAACTGTGACATGTGATTGTGTGTAAGGTGATGACAAAAGTGGTGCGTGCAGTGACAATGAGCTGTCGGTCATGGCTGCGTGATGATCAGGGTGTACCCACTGGTTCTATGTCCATAGTCCAACACACACATGCCATCCAGATGGCTGTGTGGAGTGGGATCGTAGAGCAAGTCAATGCAGTGGCTGGTCAAGGAAGGCTGGCGGAAGGCTGGCTGGCTGCCTCACTTGCGACTGGAGCGTGCGAAGTCCTCCCGGGAGATCTGTTTCCTCTTCGGACGGCCCCTTCCACGTTTGGGAGGGGGTGTGTGGTGGCAACCTGCTGGTGGTGGGTGAGGTGTGCTCACTGGCTGTGGACGCAGGGGAAGTGGACACTGCTGGCCGACCCTGCGCCCTAGCAGGTGGTGGCGGAGGTGGTGTTGCTGGCCTTGCCTGTGACCCCACCGCCACCACCAGCTGGCCCATGAGGTCCACGAGTTGGTCCATACGGGACACGAATTGGCCCATATGGGCGTCCATGGACCTCAGCACCCCCAGCACCTCCCGCGTGTCAGTAGCAGACCTGGCCCATTGTCCTTGGGCCTCTTCATAGGCCCCAAGGACTCTGGCCATTTGAGGCAGGGCATGGCTCCCAGGGGAGGCTGGCGTTTCCCTGACCCTGCTCCTCCTACCAGTCCTGCTGCCACCGGCCTGCCCACTAGCCACATTGCTCACCACGGTCCTCGCTGTGGCTCCCAGGGTGGATCCAGTCGGCCGGGCCACCACCTGCGCTGGGGCTGGTGCCAGCGAAGACGTGGTGGTGGTGGAGGCGGTGGTGGTCGGTGCGGCGATGGTGGCGGTTGCGGCAGTGGTAGTGGCCGCAATGACCGTGGGTGTGGCCGCAACGACAGTGGCAGCAGGGGACTGGGACTGTTCAGCATCCCTGGATGATGGGTTGGTGGGTAGGAGGGGTCCTGGGGAGCGGCTGGGCCCTGCCACGCCAGATGGGCCAGCTTGGTGGTCCGTGTCCGAAGAGGTGGACAGATCCTCCAGATCCGTGTGTCCTCGTTGGGGGCTTGTAGGCTGGCTGTGCTGGCTGCTGTCTCCATCCCCAGCGTCCAGCAGTTCGTCACCTGTGGAGAGAATGAGATTTGTTATTGTGTTGCACCTGGCGAAGTATGTATTAGTCGTCTGACATTGGCAGTTCGTGCAATCTCGTACATGGGTTTCCCGGAGGCGAGTGTGTGGCTGTGGCATCTGTAGTTGTGTGTGCTAGGCAATGGGACTGTGTGCTGTGCACATGTGGCATGGGACGGATTGGCCATGCCGATGGGTGTGTTGCTTTGCCCCTACTCATTGTGACTCTGGTGTATGCGGGCTCCTGGCCCATCCTGGGTCTGGTTTGTACTTTGCTTTTGGTGTTCTAATGGAACGCTTAGGAACGCATATGGCAACATGGGGGCCATGCCCCAGATTCGCATTTGGGATGGAATATGCTTTTGGGGTTCAAATGGAACGCTTAGGAACGCGTATGGCAACATACGGGGGCAATGCCCCAAATTCGCATTTGGGATGGAATATGCTTTTGGGGTTCAAATGGAACGCTTAGGAACGCATATGGCAACATGGGGGCCATGCCCCAGATTCGCATTTGGGATGGAATATGCTTTTGGGGTTCAAATGGAACGCTTAGGAACGCATATGGCAACATGGGGGCCATGCCCCAGATTCGCATTTGGGATGGAATATGCTTTTGGGGTTCAAATGGAACACTTAGGAACGCATATGGCAACATGGGGGCCATGCCCCAGATTCGCATTTGGGAGGGGATATGCTTTTGGGGTACATGCTGTGAGCCATGGGTGCCGAACGTGACATGTGTTGTGGCAGCATGACAGTGCATGGTCTGAGGTGTGTGCATGCCTGACATGCCCTGCATATTTGCTGTCTGTTGTGGTTACTGGACATGGCATTGGACGCATCGTTATGAGTGAGTGATAGTTGTGTGCCAGCCAACGTATTGCAGTTGTCCCATCTCCTTGGTGTGCGTGCTGCCCTGTGCCATGTGCATCACTGCAGTGCTCGGGGGGTGTGGCCCATGTTGTGTGTTGTTGCTCACAGTGTGTCGTGCGCTTAATTGACTTCTGGCTCATGGTTGGTCATGGGCATGTGTCTTAGCGTGACTGCTGTATGTGTGGCAGCTGTGCGGATGACATGCCTTTCATGGGACTGGGGCTGACGGATGGGATGGATGGTATGTTGTATGTGCATGGTGTGTCTGTGAGTTTGATGGGTTCAGTGGTGTTCGTGTGCATTTCTGTTGTTCCGCTCTGTTGCGTCTAGTGTTGTTTGTCTTACATAGGCGTAGTTGTGGGGTGTGTGGTTGACAGGCAGTAGGGGCTACATGGACAGGACTTCAATGGTGTTTCGGTTGTGTGTGATGAGTTGCACAGTGGCCGCCGTGTGGGACTATATTCAGTGTGGCTTGTGCATGCAGACGTGGCTCCTTGGGTGTTGCTATGTCTGTGATGGGTCATGTGGGGTGTGAGTCTGCTGTTCATGTCCGTGTGCACATTGTTCACTTGTTCGTGACGGTGGGCGGTGCTGCGTGTCCGTGTGCTACGTGACATGTCCCATGTGTTGGTGGTGTTATGGTCCTCATGCCTCCAGTAATCCAGCCCTGTCCAGTTTCCCACCTGCAAGTTGTTCGTGCGTGCACTGTACTGGATGCCACATGGCTCTAAGCGGGGGTGCTCCATGTTGCAGGTCTGTGGGGGTGGGGGGTGTAGTGGGTCGTGGGGGTGGCTGTACACCCACTGACACCGATTGCTGTGGACCGTGATGTCTGCCTTTCGGCTGTCGTTGTGCACTGCGGTGGCTGACACGTGGCTGTGGGGTGTGGGAGATGCTCCTCCTTGCTGTGCTGTGGGACTGGGGCCTGGTGTGTGTTGTACTTGGGCTGTCCACCGTCCCACCCACTGCACTTTGTGTTCCTGCCACTTACCTGTTACTTGTCGGTTGGTGCAGCTGTGCCTGACACATGGGTGTGGGGAGTGCTCCACCTTGCTGGTCTGTGGGAGTGGGGGCCTGGTGGGTGTTGTACTTCAGCTGTCCCCCTCCGACCCACTGCACTTTGTGTTCCTGCCACTTACCTGTTACTTGTCGGTTGGTGCAGCTGTGGCGGACACATGGGTGTGGTGGGTGCTCGTTGTGGCGCTTCTGGCATATTTGGGGACCTGTTGGTGGTTACGTGGCTGGCTGAGTGTACACATGTCCCCACGCATCTTACAGTTGTTCGGTTTGGGCTGTGTGTGGTGGTGTCTGTTGCATGTGTGTGTGATGTGTTGTGTATTGTGTGCTGGACATGGGGGTGTTTGTCCCTGGGAGCTGTGGCATGGTAGTTGCGCATGTGAGTACATAGCGGTGTGCTGGTATACATTAGTTTGTACTTACCAGCCTCCACTCCCTCTGCTAATCCGGCGAGGATCTCCGGATGGATTACGACTCGCACCTTCTCCTCCCACGCTTTGAAGGTCTTAAAGAGCGCGGGATTCCCTCCGCCAGTGACGGCAGCCAGCTCTCTGTTTTTGCCCTCCTTCTTCTTGACCAGGCTCTTTACGTCATTCCAACGTTTGTTTATCTCGGTTCTGTTCCTGGGCAGGGTCCCGACTGCATTGACCTGGTCTACGATCCGGGTCCACATTCTGTTTCTGGTGGCTAGTGGTGTGTGCTGGACCATGTTCCCATAGATTTGTGGGTACACCTTGATGATCTCGTCGACCATGACCGTCAGCTCCATGGGCGTGAACTTGGACATCCTTTGTGGTGCCATGGTGTTTGTGGTGCTGGTGCGGTGTGTGTTGTGTAATGCGCAGGGGGTTTGTGGTGCCGGTGTTTGGTGGTGGTGGTGGTGGTGGTGGTGGTGTTTGGTGGTGGTGGTGGTGGTGGTGGTGGTAGTGATGTGTGCGTTTCTGTGGTGTGCTGCTGTCCTTGCTGTGTCACTGTGTCCTCTCCTCTCCTCTCTGGTTTGCAATGTAGCAAGGGGTTGTGGTCTGTGGGAGTGCTGCTTTTGTACTCACCTATGTGGGTGTGTCCTCATGGTCTGTTGTTTTCAGGTGTGTTGTGTCTGGGGTTCTGGCCTTTGTATTTTTTGTTTGTCCGGGGGTGTTTTCGGGATATGTACTGTGCTTGTGTATTTGTGCGTGCCTTGCTGTGTGGACTTGTTGGCCATGTTGTGTGCTATTGGTTTTGTGTGCGGATGGTTTCTGTGCAGGTACGTGGGCGCCATGGCTTCTGCCGTGTCGATTCTCATCGGCGTTGTTTGCGCTGGCGGGCGGTATATTTGTTGTTTTTCCGCGCTCATGGCGGTGCGATCGTAATTTCACGTGCGGTGTGTCGGCCGTGTGGGCGGGCGGTTTTGTGTTGTCGTGCGTGTTTCCGTCCGTGGCGGGCGGTTTGACTCCGACTCGGACGATGGCGGGCGGTATTTTGTGTGATTTTTCCGCCGATGGCGGTTTCCGGTTTGTGTACTCATAATGGCGTGGTCGGTGTTCAGGCGGTGTGTGCGGGCGGATTTTTGCCGCTTCCATGCCTGGCGGATTTTTTTACGCCGGGTATCGTAATGGGCCCCTATATTTTTGCAAACGATATTAAACACTTCGATATTTTTTAAATCGATATTACTTACCTTAAGTCGATATTCTTGACCACGATATTCATGCTGTCGATATTTCTGACCCACGATATTAATGACTTGATATTTGTGCAACTCGATATTTTGTACTCGATATTCTGTCTCTGCATTGTGGGGTTATTGACTGTGGTTACTGTAACTTTTGACGGTCTGATTCTTGGATTATTCTGTCATACAAATGCTAATAAAATCTGCTTACAAAAAAAAAAAGAAGTGAGAGCAGAGACTGTTGAAATGAGCCTTTTTAACTCTTTCTTAATGCCCTGCTCAATTAGCCTGGGGTCTCAGAGGCCTTGAAGGCTGCAACTCCTAAACTGGTGGTGTAAAATGAAACAGTTGCATGTTTCGGCTGTGGCCTGTCTTCAAGCAAGCTAAGCTCGGAGCAGCTACAAAACCGTTTTTGCTTCAATCACAAATGCCCTGGTCCATCTGTTCCTAGTGTTGCACTTTACAACCTGTGCACAGGGGTCTCAAGGGCAGTGTCAGCGTTAACAGGGACCAAGCTAGGAGTCACAACTGCATCTTTCCTCCTTCGCCGACTGGCTTTCGTCCAGTGCAAGCCACTGAGTCTCCTGGTGAGTACAAAGACATGGCCATACTGGATGGGGGTGGTCACGACAGAAGTCATTCTTCTAGACCTCCCCCCATTTTTGATACAGGTCACCACAGTGTTCCTTTAAAGAAGCTGGCATAGATCTGCATGGGAGGTACAGTGATGAAGTGGATTAGTTCTTTCCTGAGTTAGTTGAGCTAGTTTTACCTAATAAAAAAATACAGAAAATGCAAAATATTATACACACCATAGAAATATAGAAATTTAGACCGACTTCTAGACATAAAGAGAAAAGACTCTTTCCTGACAAATCACTACCGGATGCTTTCAATATCCCCCAAAATCAGAGAAGGCAGAGGTGACCCCACAGGAGACTGCTTTTTCACTGTCTCAGGTACTTCTTTAGTTAGACTAGAGCCAGTGAGAGCTCTCTGATGCATTTACTTTGCTGACATGACAGTATGATCTCTGGTTTATAGTTTGTTTGGTTAGGAATGCCCTAGCCTTTCCTAAAGACACAGTGCTATTCACTAATCACCCCCTTGCGCATTCATTTACGTTATTTAGCTGTCATGATAACATGTTTTTGTATTTTTAACTTTATTTGGTCTCAAAGCAAAGACACACACACACTCGCTTTCTTAAAGATACAAAGAAAATACTGACTCTTTTTTTGCGTTGTAGGTACTTAGGTTCACTATTTATAAAGCAAACTTCATCTTCTGAACACATTTTTTCAGAACACTTTTCTTTGAGGGTATAACTTTACTCTGCTCTTGTAGTTTGTTCAGCAAAGGGCCCTACTTCCAACTTCCATGTTGTTGTGGTCCAAGATGTTGCTTTTATTCTGGGATTTTCTTACCATGACAGTTGGGGGCACCACAAGAAAAATCGCCAAACTATTACCAAAAAACCGCTCTATCAAAAGACAGACCTATTGGCTTTGCCAGTGCTTCTTTATAGTATCAAATGAGAAGCCATCCAGGAATCTCTGCGATGGGGCATCAACAGATCTACTTGCCCAGATCAGCTAATTGCGCATCCCACCATATTCTACTGACCTGTAAAGGGCTTGTTGTAGATACAGGGCCCTACTCATTAAAAAGTAGGACATATCTGTGCCAATATCTCCGCCTCTGCCTGAACATAATTTTTTTACTCTTATAGATTCATAAACATTCCCTGGAGTGCGCCTGGAAAGCTAGGCCAGGTGCAGGACTCCCGGCTACTCTTGGGAAGGGACTTTCCCCGCGGAGATCTCCCAACTCCTACATGGGTTTACGCCTGCCGCAAATTCCTTTGTGAATTCCTGGCAGATTTGAAAAATATGAATTCTGTCTTAAACGCATGTTTACGCACAAATGTACATGTGTGAATAGGTCCCAGAGCCCTTTCTGTAACCACAGCTTATCCGTGGAGCTTTCTTGCTCTGTTTCTACAGACTCACACCTTTCTCTTAAAAATTAAAAATAATCCCAAAACCTGGTTGTTTGCTATATAATTCTTTTTTCAGCGTTGATATTTTGTCTGTTGATTTCTCTCAATCGGTGCCAAGAAGCTCCTGGTTTTGTCTGCTTTATTAAAAAGAAAATAACACAATATAACAATAAAATTCCTCACTTTCCATTGACCATAAATCTCACGTAGACTAGTATCTTCAGCAACTCACAATATAATGAAGCCTTTTCAGTTCTGGGTCAGGAGAAGATCCTTGTTCACGAGTGGCAATAATTACAGGCAGCCTCCCTCGTTGGTCGTCCCTAAGAACAAATATTATATCACACTGCCTACTTGCACTTTTTTTTGTTGCAATATTTGTTTATTAAACACATTGAAATACAACGAAGTATAATGAAGGACAGATTCAGCCCCAAGAAAGTAATATGTAATCAAAGTCAAAGCCACACTGTGTACTGGTAATTGCTGTTTTAAGTCACAGGATGCTCGAGGTTGTAAATGGACCATTGCAGGTTGCTCATTGCCTTTGCTGTCCTCATGCATTACTTGCCTGCTTGCACTTGTGTTGTTTATGACAGATATTCTAAAAATGTTAAAAATATATTGGCCAGGTGCAGGCATTAACATAATTTATAGGCTTGTATTTATTTACACCATTATGGCTCCCGCCCCCCATCCACCCCCAAGCCTCCTGTTTTATAGTGACTAAAAGACATGTGAATCACATTCTCTGCCGTTTAGTCAATTTCATATTCAGTGGATTTTCTGGGTGATGATTCAGTCAGTCAGTTAAATATCTTTATTCGGTCAGTGTTGACCATAAAAGCACATATGAAAATGACAACATAAGAAATTAGGGAAATTCATATATATATGTATACATTAGAACATGAAGTGCCAAACGAAAAAATGTAAAATTTGATTCTTGCGATGCTAACAATATACAGACAGAAAGTTCCTTTTGACATATGCCTGACAACAAAAACCTCAAAAGGGCCCCGCTATGTTAACAGGTAAAATGGGGGCCGCAACATACACCAGTGGACTGTCAATCCGCGTGAACCATAAATGTGATAGAACCAAAACAATTAATCTGAGGACTAAAACGTAAAAAGAAGATTTACAAAAAGCAATATTAAAACACGACATACTTGTGAAAAAGAGATACTATATGCTAAAAACATTCAATCTAAAAAAATGTCATACTATGCTATTTTAAAAGCAAGTAGGGCAATATTGGGCACAGGAAACGTGATCTTGGGGTGCTATACAGCTTACAGAAAAAGCATGAAGTGAGTCGTGGATTGTGATGGGGTCGAGTCGCACAGGCAGCAGGGCAGTGAGGAAAACCAGGTGCCCCCACCTGGGAAGGCCACTAAATGATGGACTGTGCAGAGTCTCAGACGCATAAGATATCATCTGTGCTCTGGATGTAATACCCATTTGATGTAAGGTCCCATCCCTTCAATAGTTGAAATAGATGCATAACGGAGGACAGTTTCTATGGCTGAATCCCTTACTATTCTGGCCCCATTCGAGATGTATAGAATATGGTCTTAACTTCCTCTTTTGTATTGATGTTTATGTTTTGAGGTGAGTTGAAAAGATTTGGAATTCCTAGATCCTGGAAGGCTTGCCTGATGTTTGCGAGCCAAGGAATTAAAATCATATTATCTTGACTAATACAGTTCACCAGGACCAAACGAGAGAACCTTGTCACTGGAGAGGACGAAATGCTTAGCCACAAGAGAAAGGGTGAGATCCTAACGTGACCCTCCACAAAAGGGAGGCCTAGTTCTTTGTGGGTAGTGAAACTTGCTGTGGATTTGGTGACCGCAAGCAACCTACATAGGAGTTTGTTTAACAAAGATTGCAGATTTCCCAAGGATACATGGTCCCAAACCTCTGACCCATATAGTCTGGTTGAGAGACATTTGCTTTTAAAGAGTGTAAGCAATTCCTTAAGGGGCTATTGAACATACATTTTTGCAAAGCTAAAAATGGCCTCACATGATCCTGAGAACTTGTGTGCCCTTTGGACAAGCAGCCTATCCCAGCTAAGTTTGGCGCCAAAATAGCTAAGTTTTTGGACCTTGGCTATGGGAATCCCCCCTACAGAGTATTTGCGTGTATGAGTATTTTTTGGACGACAAGTCATAATGTAGGATTTTTGATGATTCACTTTTAAGTTAAGGCTGCCTATAAAATCATTAAAAGAATCAAACAGTATCTGGAGGCCTTTAACTGTATGGGCGATTAGGATTGCATCGTCCACGTATAGGAGGACGGGAACTGGGCCTCTCCCATCCTTGGGTAAATATTTGCCTTTTTTAACCAATTCTAACACCAGGCCATTAATATAAAACAGGAATAAACATGGAGCTAGAATGCATCCCTGCCTTACCCCTCGGTTTGACTGGATGAAATCAGTACATTCATGGTTTTTATTGTAACAAACTTTACCAATTGTGCCCCAATGAAGACTCTTCAGTTGTTCTATCAGGGGGCCTCAATTCCTGCCAGCTCCATCAGGTTCCAAAGCTTCCTTCTGTCCATCGAGTCAAATGCACAGGAGAGGTTCATGAAAGCCATGTGTAGGGAACCTCGCCTGGCTTTGAGGTATTTCCCCATGAATAGGAATACATTCAGGGATTGTTCTGTCATGCCCCATCCCGGACGCAAACTGTATTGTACATCAGAGAAGAAAGTATTTGTTTCGGCCCACTCTTCCAATTTTTCAAGGATTACTCTCCCTAGGATTTTCACAGAGGAATCAAATAAAGAAATGGGGTGAAATTAGGTTGGAGGTTTCTGTGTGATGATTCATTTCATAATAGTGTTGATCTTTCTCTTAAGGCTCCTCCTCAAAAGTCTGCAGTAATACTGTGCAACATGCCAAATACATTTGGTAATCTTGTCTGCCATAAAGGTCTTCCTCATACTCATTGATGCTAATTCCCACAGTTTTGTGCAGACGTGATAACCAAGAGAAATCCACTCCAGATGAATTAAGAATATTCTACCAGACCGAAAACAAACCCTTGAGTCTGGAGACATTTTTGCTAAGAGGAGTGTGGATATCAGGCAGGGAGAGAAGTTATGAGTCTCACGAGCTCTGATAAAGAAGCATTGATTGTCGTGACAAACACCGGGGTTTCCACACTCTGTGGTACCTCAATCGAGGTTAGGACATCAAGAGAGGAGTCCATCTTAACTTCTGCACAGCCTCACTGGATGCAGGTGTGAAAGAATAGGTACAGTGAGATGCTGAGTGAAGAAGTGGCAACAGCATTGTGGATCCTCCCGGACAACTCCATGGTTGTCAGCAAAAGACTTGGATCCCTAAGCTGTTTTATTCAGCCAGTTGACTCTACTTCATGAACCCCATGAAGTTGCACAAAGAATGTGCCGGGTAGGTGACAACTGTACATGGATCTGTGGGTGTGCTGCAATGGCTGGACATTGTGAAGGAAGATACTGTCTCTCACTTTGGGTATGGGTGTGCTGCAATGGATGGACATTGTGAAGGAAGATACTGTCTCTCACTTTGGGTATGGGTGTGCTGCAATGGATGGACATTGTGAAGGAAGATACTGTCTCTCACTTTGGGTATGGGTGTGCTGCAATGGATGGACATTGTGAAGGAAGATACTGTCTCTCACTTTGGGTATGGGTGTGCTGTAATAGATGGACATTGTGAAGGAGGAATATTGTCGCTCACTTTGTTGCACATATGCAGAGTGAGACAGGATGCGCCTCCCTTCTGTCACTGAGCCACAGTCGAAGACTTGGCGGGGACTCCAATATACACATATGATAGCATTGGTGATAACAAGATGGACCTGGCATCCATACGGGGAGTGTGCATGTGCCTGAAAAGGGCAGAGGCCTGAAGTGGGGTTGGCGCTGATCGTCACATAACATAATGAGACCTGGAGAACCTAGAGTGGGGTACCCAAATGAAAGCAAGTGAAATCCCTACTGATGAAAGACAGGCCATTTATGGATCCTGTGCATGTTACCTATGGGAGCAGATGCACATTGTTAAAGGAGTACATAGGTACAACTGACGGTCTGAGAGAGTGAATGATATAATCACACACCAATGATAACAGCGTCTTCTACTCGAGAAACCGTGAATTGTATTGCTATGATAATAGATGCTAGTAACTCAAGAGGAATATCTCGAAAGGAGACTATTAAAACCAGCTTTTCTATATTGGTAGGAAACAAGGGCCAGAACAGAGACCAAGAGATCTTTATAAGTGGCTTACCCACCATGGCTAGAGTGTGTGCACAGTTGCTGTGAAAAGGAATAAGAAAACACATTGGTGTAAGCAATTGGGGTATTAACTGCAAAGTATGTGTGTCCTTCACAAGTAATAAGTCCGAAATTGTCTTTCTATTGGAAACCAAGTACCCATTGCAGCACTTAACTCTCTCAGGTTAGTGAAGCAGAGCAGTCCAAGACCTACTCAGGGGGAGTGATGTGGGGCTAATAATCGTAATTTTCTGGCATGCAACAACAACACTCAATAAATTATTGTCCCGTCAGTGCTTTTTCTTTTTCAAAGGAAAAATAATTCTATTAAACACACACTACTAAATATTACACATTCAATTAAAAATATGCATATCAAGAAGATGCAAATACCTTTGGTGACACCCTCATATTACATTACACACCTAGTGGGTCCTAAACCCTTTAGTCACAATACCCCTACTTATACCAGTTGGGACATCATAGTACAAGGAAGCGTCATTGTATATAAGGTAGGCCTACTAGCTTTATGAGGGTGTCATCACATTAGTAAAAGCAACCGCATATAGTATTACAAACTTACACAACCACTAAAATCAATAAGCACAGTATTAATAATCATTAACATTCATTATTAGGGTACAAACTGCGTAGTCAGTATCAATGTTGTCAATAAGGCATTTTAAGTTCAAAAACACGTCAGAGTTTTTCTTTTACTATCATTAGACTACCACCGCTTTTATAGCACCAACCAGAAGGAGACACCACGCTTTAGAGATCAAGAACCTCTGCAAATGCTTAAAATATATGCAAGCCTCTCCAGTGACCAGAGATTCAATTGTAAAGCCATTCCTAGAGGGTGGATGCACCTCCTGCAGCTCCTCCACAACACATTTTCAAAATGTTGGTGGCGCCCCTGCTCCTTTTGGGGTACCACAGAAGAAAACAGGTATTCAAAGTAGCCCCCTCACGGGGCATCATGAGGCACACTTCACCCAAAACCATGAATATTTTATGAGCATCAAAAGCTGCTTGCCACCACGTCTTTTTCTGTGCCCTTTCTTTTTTTGGGTGTCTCAGTCTAACACGTGGCACTCACAGCCTTTGTTTTTTGTTTTCCAGGGACACACAGCAAAGCTGACTCCCCACCCAGCTATCACCATCTCCTGCCAGCAGAGGCGCCAGCATGCTGATTCTCCCACCTGCATCCCTGCAGGCTGGTTGCTGCTGGGCTATTCCTCCCCTGATCCTCCTACACATAGGCACTGTGAGCGGGAGGTGGTGCAGCTAGGATTTAGAGCACAGTGAGACTCAACAGTGCATGCTGCTGTCCTGGGAGGATGGGGTCCCTGAGTCCAAAAGAGCTTTTGGGAGTGAGGTTTTGTAGACTCACGGGGTTTGTTGTCATAGGGCCAATTTATTCAAGTAAGGTGTTGTTTTGCTCCTGGTAGCGAGCTCTAGCCACAAGGAACATACTCTTCAGGCCTCCTGGCCTCTAAAGCTGCCCTTTTTGTGAGGAGTTGGAATTTCTGGCTCCCGACACCTAGCTCCTGGTGCTCTTCCCCTGCTGGTGGTGGCATCTTGCACAGCCCCTCCATGACCAGCCAGAAAAATACACTCCCTGGACCCTAGAGCCCTCTGGCTTCTTGAAGAGCAGGTCTGCACCAGCTCCCCCTCTGCGGTCAGTGCATCCCTCCTCCGCTCTGCTGCTAGGGCTGCTCCTGCTCTGTCAGCTAGTTTAGTTTATCATTTAATTTACTTCCTTTGGGATTTTCTTTACTTTTGCCTGCTTCCCGCAGTTTTCCACTTCCCGCATTTCCTGCTTCTTGCCACCAGCTTCCCACCACCTGCCTCACCAGCGCCCCTCCCAGGACCTACTTAATGGAGGCCCCAGGGTGGCTGTGCAGCGGGAGTGCCTCTGGCATGCCGAAGCTGCACCCAATGCCAGGAACCCTGGCCCTCTGTGCACCCATAAGTAGTCCATCACAGATCTCCAAGCCTTGGACCCCGGACGCCGCAACAACTGCTGCCTCACATTTCCTTGTTCCACAGCAGTATTGTTCCCCTGCCACCACTGTGGCTTCACCTGCAACATAGGACCACCCGCCCACACGGAATCTGCGCCACTCCTACCCCGCCGACCAAGACCACCCCTGAACCACTCTGATGCCTCCTGATTAATGCCAGATCTCTCTGCAAACATGCCACTGAACTCTGGAACAGCATCTCCATCCTCACCCCTGACATGACCTTCATCATAGAGACCTGGCTCACCCCCTCCTCCACCCCCGAAATTGCAATGCCCACTGGCTACAAAATGACACACCAAGACCACACCAACAAACATGGAGGAGGCATCGCCTTCATCCACAAAGAAACAATCCGCTGCACCAACATCGAAGATAACACCACACCGATCATGGAACACCTCAATTTACAACTCCACACTGACGACAAAACAATCATCAAAAACACCCTTGCCTACAGACCTCCAGGACCCTGCACCAACCTCTGCGACGCCATCACAGACTTCATCGCCCCACTTGCCATTGAGTCCAAGCACTACATCTTCCTCATACACCTCAACTTTTTTCTCATTCTGCACACTTTATTTCCACCAACAATGCTAACTCTTCAGCCCTTTTCTCAACATCTTCACAATCATCACTCTCCCCTTGGTCCCGAACACTTCTAACAGGTATACGTTTGCTACCACTATATACTTTTCCAAAGTGACCGATTTTTTTGCACTTCCAGCATTCCTACACAGTCCCTGGACAATTTCTGAAATGCGAGACATACGTGCTTGATCCACATCGAAAACGTGTCAATTTGAAAGCGGGACGACTGGCAGTACTTTATGACTGCTACTGTAATTTTCATTGCTACTTTTACCACCTCTACTATAATTATCATAAGTAACAGAAGAAAGCGGCCCTCTGTTCTGAGAATAGAGATTCACAACAGAAATATGCGGATCTTCAGCTTCCAATTGCTTTGCATCCTGTTGTGAATAATCTATCCTCTTTGCCGTACCAATCGCTTCATCCAACGATAGGTTCTTGCAGAATAACAATTTTTGCTGAATCTTTTTCAAATTGCACCTAAAGACAATTTGATCACAAATCAATTGCGATGTAAACCCCTCCAACTCAAGGTAACATCCCAACATCTTTAAGGCAGTGACATATGAGTCAAGTCACATTAGGCCCTTGAACCCAAGCGAAAAATGTATGTCTGTGAACCACTAGATTTACTTTCCATTCTAAATATCCATGTTATACCGCAATTTGGAATTCATCCATATCCTCACTGTAAAGCCCAGTATATTCTGGTAAGTGGGCAAAAACGTTCTGACCCTCAATCCCCTCATATTAGAGCTTCGTTTCCTATCAGCCTTAAATTTCAACTCATCAATGGCACCTAGAATGCACTGACCAATCTGAACCATAAATGCCATTTTATTGGCGGTTCCACCAGGTTCCTGTAGAAAAGGAGTAGGTTGGGTGACTGTTTGCATCATGAGGGTTATAAAACAATGCAGCAATACAATAAATATGTACACTAAAGAACAATATAGAAAAATGTAAGTAACCGTATTTCCTTCAAAAAGTACGGTATACAATGTAAAGACAAGATACAATAATGGTAAATGTGAGCCAATGTCTGTAATAGCGTGCCAATCGCAGGCAGCACGACCAAAATGCTGAAGTTAATGTTAAAAATCATCACATTCTACTACACACATTCTATGTAGCATCATCTAATATAAGCCCATCAGTGTTCTCTAATTTGAGCCCCAGCTACTCTCTATGTTCTGGACACCACACTTAGGGCCAAATGTACGAGCTTTTTAGCGGTCGTAAACGGGAAATCGTCCCGTTTGCGACCGCTAAATAGGTCTTTGCAATGTATAAACCCTAATTTGCGAGTTGGTAACCTATTACCGACTTGCAAAATAGGGTTTGCAACTCGCTATTAGAAAGGAGCGTGCCAAAGCCGTCCCTTCCTAATAGCGAGTCGCACTTCTATGTACGATTGTTTTGCAACCGCAATTGCGGTCGCAAACACTCGCAGTTTACCACCTACTTCAAGTAGGTGGTAACCACTCGCAGACGAGAGGGGATCCCAGGGGACCCCTCCCCCTTTGTGACTGGTAGCGAAAATATTTTTTAAGAGCAGGCACTGCCACGGACCACTGCCTACTCTTAAAAAAATGAAACAGAAACGTTTCATTTTTCTTTTTTAAATGCATCCCGTTTTCCTTTGAGGAAAACGGGCTTCATTTATGAAAAAAAAAACCTGCTTTATTTAAAAAGCAGTCACAGACATGGCGGTCTGCTGACCCCAGCAGGCCACCATCCCTGTGAGTGCTGGCCATTCCCAATGGGGTCGCAAATTGCGACCAGTCTCATGAATATTAATGAGGCAGGTCGTTTGTGACCCCATTGGGAATCGAAAACAGTGTATGAGTACATTCCAATTTGCGAGTCACAAATTGCGAGTCGCAAAATGCAATGATCGTACATCAGGCCCATTGTCCAATAACAAGATCAGAGAATTACCTTTATAAATAAAGGCACATTTTGACAAGTAAAGATGCCGCATTAAGTCAGAAACTAGGACTATTAAAAACAAATTTGTCTCGGGCAAGAAACAAGTGAAACTAAAACTTCTAGATTTGCTGAACCTCTTTTAATTCATTTAAGATATCAAGTAGTTCTGAAGAATTGTTATCCAAATCTTAAAAATGATCCATCAGAAGATTTTTTTGATAAAAACAATCTTGTTATAAAAAGGCATACCATCAAAAATCTTTTGTGAGTACAAAGACATAGAAAATTGTTGTAGGGTAAAAGGTAGGCGAATTTGTTTTACCGTCTATATGTTTTTTACTCCTACAATACACGTCTGAGTTACCCTAATCCATTGGATGGAGTGACACCATGAAACTATACATCGGGCGCCAGTCTTTAAAGAAAAAATGTACACATTCGGGTCTAGGTAGGGGAGCATAATTTCTCGTTGTTTTGACTGTAGAACATGTGTAGGGAGGAGTTGACTGAGGAATACCAATGTGTTAATACAGGATCTTCTTTCAGAAACCCTTCCCAAGCCCCATGCCCCCAGATCCTGCCATTGAGTCTGTTCTCTGTCCAGGAGTGTGATATAAACCGTGATTTGATAAGATAGTGGTGCATGCAACTCTTATGACAGATAAAGGTCAAGGATTATCTTTGGAAACATGGGAAATAGTCGATAAACAATACACGTGAAATTATATAAAGTAATGAATGGGAATGACCGAGATATTTACAACCAAATGCAAAGCCATAAACTTGTCTCCTATCTAAAAGGAAATGTTCCTGATGTGCTGGAAGTTTGAGGGACTGTTTATTTTCTGTGTGGTACTACTATTCTACTTATAGCAGCTGTGGACAGCAAGGGGTTTTATTTGCCAAAATTTGCTTTCGTAGAACTTTTTCCCCATAATTGTCTATTTTAAAAACTTTGCACAATTTGTAAAGGTGCAAAGTTTTGAAAAAATCTTCACAAAGTTTGCAGAGGGAAATATTCACATATCTGCACAGGCATTCTTTTAAGATTATCCCATCTAGCTTGCGTGTAGACTGAAAAAAACATTCTGTGGGGTTTTCCCGGCTGTGCATATGCCTTTTTTTTTTTTAGGGAGAACGGTCTCCTTTTCAATGCAGGAATATTTCAATTTAAGTCAAAATTAAAGAAATCTCCTTCAGTTCACCAAGAATTACAATCTTCTTTATTTTCCTGAAACACATTTCTTTTATTTAACAAAATATGTCATTTTATGTATCATGAATGGTATTAAACTTTCAATACGCTTTGGGATAACCCTTTAGATTTATCCAATCATTCCGCTGTTAGTCACCATCACCATCGCTGTCTGTAAACATTCTCGCCTGGCTGTGTCGTCCGAGAGAATCCTTTCAGTAAAACTGAAGAACAAGTAACTTAGGGCCTCATTTGGATGTCGGTCGGAGCCTTCCTGACCGACATTCATGGTTTAAACTCCCACCGCCTTATTACAAAGAAGGTGTTTGGTGTTTAAACAAACCGACTCAAACTGGCTTAAGGAGCCTGTCGGATAATCGTAAACCATACATAATCCCAAACGGAAGGCGTTTCGGCCGTCGGGATTATGATGTCGGTTTCAGAATGGTTTTCCATGCCAGACTTTCTGACATGGAAAGCCTGTCGGAAAGTGACTTTGAGGGACTCTAGCAGGGCCCCCTTCTCTCTGCGGCCTCCGATTGATGGTTGATGCCCCCTGAAAATCCTTGCACCATAAGGTGCCTGCCACACGATGCAGGGATATACACAAACTCCCATTTCTCAATGGGAGCTTGTGCTGCGGTCGGTTTCCGCCCGCACCACAAGATCCCATAGGGAAATGTGGGGTCAGTCAGTTTCGAAACCGCAGAGATGTGGGTCTGCCTAAAAGGGATAATTTTTTGCCCCTCAATATCAATGCTTAATGAATAGCATTTTTCAAAAGTCTTGCTAGAATTGTGACACCCGACTGAACCGCTTGTAGTTTATAATTGTATACCCAGGTTCTGAGGGACACAGGGCAACCCCATTATACTTATTGGACAATCCACCTAGGCGGGGTCCATTTCTGCACTTCCTTCCCCTTCTTAACACCTGCAAAGCCCCAAAGTGCTGTTTGTCTACATAGCATGCTTTTTGCCCTCAATGTTAAAGCTGAGTGCTCTCGTAGGATTGAGCCGATGGAGCCTATACTCTTTCGAGGGATGTGGCATAGTGAAAAAGGGAGGATGGAAGAGACAACCATCGGCAGGAAGGAAGTCTGGGTTCTCAGCACCAGTTTGTCAAGAAAGACAGTGGTGTGCAGAGGCTTCACTGACAACACCTTTAGCTCATTAACACAGCACACAAAAATAATTGCGATTAGAAAAAACATCTTGATGGTGAAGAGCTGTAGAGAATGGTATGTACATCAGAAATGTTCGGACCAAATTGGGGTCCGATTGACGAATGGTGAAGGGATTTGGTGGAAACATGTGCATTAACCCTTTTAAGAACCTCATCACAATAGGTGACTTGAATAAGAAAAGTTGGACAGACAAATGTAAAAAAGGCAGAGAGGGCCTACATATAGTATTTAACAGTGCCCACCTCAAAGCCTTGCTGGGTCAAAGATAAGACAAAAATAAAACATCTGGTAACTTCAAGGGGCAAAGGAACGGTCCCCACACTAGGCCACAGATCTTTACCAATGCCCCGAATAGATGGACTTAGTCGAGGAGCGTCAGGCTATGAGAATTATAACCAGTACCTCAGCCAGCAAATCAAAACTGCTCATTCTTGCATCTCAGTCTCCATGCATGAAGGAGTAGATTGTGGAAATTCTGCTGCAGGACCTTCCCAGTTGCTGAGACAAGAGGTCCTCCGAAGATGTAGATGGAATGGAAGGAAAGTGCTTAGGCTCAACAGATCAGGGTACCACACTCTCCTAGCCCAGTCTGGGGCTATCAAAATGACTTGGGTCTGGTCTGGCCTGACCTTCCTCAGAACTTGACGTAAGAGTGGCAGTGGTCGAAAAGCATACAGAAGGACTGTGCCCCATTGCAGATAGAATGTGTCCCTTAGGAATCTTCTAGGTGAAAAGACTAGTGCACAGTAATCTTGACAGGGCACTTCTTGGCAGCTGTGAAAAGATCCAGCCAGGGCATACCCCGCTGGTCAAAGATGCCCTTAGCCACCCCTGGATAATTCATGGTCATTCATGGTCTGCCAGACAC
This sequence comes from Calotriton arnoldi, assembly GCA_963921515.1. NCBI lineage: Eukaryota > Metazoa > Chordata > Amphibia > Caudata > Salamandridae > Calotriton > Calotriton arnoldi. The sequence goes on from CAWUFW010015578.1 coordinate 109,979, forward strand.
CTGCTAAGTTTTGCTGCTCGAACACTTAGAGACCCCCACCAGGTGATTAGCTACCAGGTGGATCCCCTATTGATCCAGCCATCTCCATAGGCACAATGCCTCCCTGTTCAAGATCCAAGACCACATTCCCCTCTGCTTGCTGTAGTGCCGCACGGCGATCATGTTGTCCATCAGGAGCTGCACCAACTTCCCATTGGTGGATGGAAGAAGGTCTTTCAAAGTAAAGTGGAATGCACAAAGCTCCAGGAGGTTGATGTGGAGCTATTGTTCCTCTTGAGACCAGAGACACCTGATCTCCATCTCTGCCAGGTGACACCCCCAAATCAGAGATGATGCATCCATCACTACTGTAAGCTCTGAGTGGGGTAAGGGGAGTGATCTGCAGCAGAACAAGATTGTGTCCACCTCTAGAGATCCAGGGATTTCTCCTTCGAGATGCAGATGTTGTTCTCTAGACAGCCTCGCTGTTGTGGTCACTTGAGATGAAGGTTGCACTGCAAGGCCTGCATGTGCCATTGGGCACAAGGAACCAGGAGGGTGCATGAGGCCAGAGACTGATGACTGAGCCTAAAACATCGGCATCTTATACTGAATGTCCAAGACCCTTTTAAGGGACTGAAAGGCCTTTAATACCACCATGTCCAGGATGGCCCCTGTGAAAGGAATCTACTCCACAGCTGTCAGATGGGACTTTGGTGTGCTGATGGAAAATCCAAGAGGTGACTGAAGGGTGGCCTAAGTCCAAAGGTGGTTCGCAACTGACTACAACAAGTCCACCTTGAGCAGCCAGTCTTCGAAATACAGGAATTCATATATCCTTGAATGATGAAGATGGGCTTTGCTCATCACTTTTATAAATACTTGAGGCACGGAGGTAAGCCCGAAGGGCAGAATGGAAAATTGGAAAGGTTTTGACCCCAGCACAAACTGAAGGTAGCGCATGTAGGACTACAGGATGGGTACATAAAAGTACACTTGCTGGAAGTCCAATACAACAGCCAACCAATCTCCAGGATCCAGAGTGGAAAGAACCTGTATCAGAGTGGGCATTTTGAATTTGTCATTACATGAGAAGGCATTCAGGGGGCAAAGATCCAAAATCAGCCTGAGCTCTCTGTCCTTCTTGTGCACCAGGACGTGGCAGGAGTAACACTGCTGAGTTTCTGAGTCCAGTAGCCTCTTGATGGCCCCTTTGGCCAGAAGTGACTTGCCTTCCTGCAGAAGGATGGTGGCAGGATCTGATGAAACTTCATGAGGCACTGGGAGGCTCCATGGTAGGGGTGAAAGGAATGGTAGGGCATAATCGTTTTGGACTATTTGCAGCACACACCAATCAGAGGTGGTGCTTTTCCAGCAAAGTAAGAAAAATTGAATCCTGTCCCCTACCAGACGTGTGGTTCTGCAGGGGAGGAGAGGGAAGTATGCTGCCCTTCATGATGTAAATGGCCTCAGCCACGACCATATAGGGACATGAAAAACCTGAATTAACTGCGAGAGATGATACTGTCAATAGGCCAGACCCCAGGACTAGCCTCTAAACATCAAGTACTGATGGTGAAGCTGATGGTCCGGAGAGAGCAAGCCTCGGGAGCGGACCGTAACGCAGTTATCTTTGAAGTGTTCTAGTGCTGAGGCGGCCTTTTCCCTATCAAGCCTGGATCCATCAGGGGCATGTCTATTAGAGACGCCTGGACATCCCCAGAAAATTTAGTAGCGTATCAAGGCATAATGCCAGAGCATAACACTGGTGACTCAATTAATGAATTAACCAGTCTTATTACCCCCTGAAGAATCCCAAATTGTGGGCGAAACGCGTTGCCTGTGCAGAACTGTCTGTGTTACTTTGGAAGAAAGTGAATAAAAGAAATACAAGATAAAAGACCTCTCGAATCGTCTCTATGTTGCTAAATGCAGCATTGGCTGTGTCAATTGTTTAAATTCTTTTGAAAGTTGCCTCTCTTTCCGTGTGTACATATTGAACTATGAAAGGCTAATAATGGTGGTTAGCCTTTAGAGGTGGGCAATTCTCGGAGAATGAATGTTTAAATTAGTGGTCTGGAATAGGAAACACACGTAGTGGTGCGGCAAATAGTGTCCCTTGATGCCATTGCTTGTTCAGTTTTAAACCCCTTAATGTGTATAACTCACTATTCTAGAGCTGGTATCCCCAACGTAATATCCTGGCTAAGCCTTGAGTGAATGAACATATCAGACCACATTCCAGTCTAATAGCAGATATTGGGACCAAAGTATTAAAATTGCATAATTTATGTAAACTCTGGCCTTCATTCATATCTAGAAAACTCCAGTCCTTTACTGGGATAGTTTCAATAGCATATAGCAAAGTGGGAGGGATTTTTGCTTTAAAAACTGTAAGTAAAAGTTTCTCCGACCCATTGCACTATAAAATATATGTAAGCCATTTGCATGTGCTTTGCAAGAACTATGTTCAATGTGTGGCATATTCTTTGTGTTACCCGTTATTACTTTCCCTAGATAAAGAAAAGAATCTATCATCTCCAACTTTTCGGGACCGATTCGCCAATTAAAATTGGCCAATTTTCTACTTCTGCTACATTTCATAATCAGGACTTTACTTTTAGAAACATTTATCTTCAGGAACTGTGCCATCGTATATTTCTGCAAAGATATCAGCTTTTTATTTAGCCCCTTAGGGGTCAAGTCCATGATTGCAATATCGTCTGCATACATGAGGCATGCAAAAGGGCAGCCGCCTATCTTTGGCGCATTTCCTTCTAAGGGAGAAAAGCATTCGGGTAAATCAGCGACATACAAAGAAAAACGTAACGGGGCTAATAGACAGCCTTGCTTCAGTCCATTTTCTGTGGGTATTATTGTTGATAGGCCTTGATTTCCCCCTATTAGCACCTGACACCAAGTTTGTGAGTGAAGTGCGATAACTGATGATAACAGGGGGGTAGGCACTCCCATTTTATGCACATTTTTTTCACAGTAAGGGCCGGTCTACCTTATCAAAGGCTGTTGAAAAGTCTATAAAGGCCACATATACATTCGAACTATGAAAAATTGTGTACTTTTACTCTATTCATTTCATCATATTGATATTCTCCAGGGTGGAGTGATGCTTCCTAAAACCTGCTTGTTCTATGGGGAGAATTTTTTCCTCCACCACCCAATCAGTAAGATGATCTAAAATGCTGCGAGCAAATATTTTCCCCACCACGTCTAATAGGGCTATTTGTCGGTAATTGCCCGGATGATGTCTATGACCCTTTTGATATAATGGAATTAGGATACTACCGGACCATGATGGGGGCGTCTTCCCCTGTAGGTAGCAATAATCAAACAGTGGTGTGAGATACGTAGCCTACAGTAGAGGCTCTTTTTTAATAACTGTCATAGGGATTTCGTCAGGGCCCATTGCTCCTGAATCTCTCATTTTTTTAATAAGACCTACAACTTCGCCCTTTAAGGGCACATAGCTAGATTCGAGGATTTTAGGGGAATAAGTTCAAATGGATGCAGAACAAGAAGAATTAGGATTTGCAGAGTAGAGTTCTTCCAGATATAATTTCCATTCTTCTTCTTTTATAGGGATTGGGAGGGGTTTTACTCTTGTTCCGCAACAATCTGCAATTATTTCCCAATACCTTTTAGCATTATTTTTTGAAGCCGCCTCTTTTAACTGTACCCATTCATATTCTTCTTTTTTTTGTCTTGGAGAGCGTTTTTTCCTCTTCAGTAGATTTATTAATTTAACCAGTTCTAGGGAGAAATTCAGAAACTGGACCCTCACTAGTTTATTTATTTCCCTGTTTATATGTAGCAATGGGTTAAAAGGGAGTCTCCGTTTAGCTGGTAAATGAAACAATTTGGATGTCGAGACTAAAAGGCCCATTACGATACCCGGCGTAAAAAAATCCGCCACGCATGAAAGCGGCAAAAATCCGCCCGCACACACCGTCTGAACACCGACCACGCCATTACGATGACACAAACCGAAAACCGCCATCGGCGGAAAAATCACACAAGATACCGCCCGCCCTCGTCCGAGTCGGAGTCAAACCGCCCGCCACGGACGGAAACACGCACGACAACACAAAACCGCCCACCCTCACGGCCGACACACCGCACGTGAAATTACGATCGCACCGCCATGAGCGCGGGTAAACTACAAATATACCGCCCGCCAGCGCAAACAACGCCGATGAGAATTGACACGGCAGAAGCCATGGCGCCCACGTCCCTGCACAGAAACCATCCGCTGACAAAAACAATCGCACACAACATGGCCAACAAGTCCACACAGCAAGGCACGCACAAATACAGAAGCACAGTACACATCCCGAAAACACCCCCCCCTGGACAAACAAAAACTACAAAGGCCAGAACACCAGACACAACACACCTGAAAACAACAGACCATGAGGACACACCCACATAGGTAAGTACAAAAACAGCACTCCCACAGACCACAACCCCTTGCAACATTGCAAACCAGAGAGGAGAGGAGAGGACACAGTGACACAGCAAGGACAGCAGCACACCACAGAAACGCACACATCACAACCACCACCACCACCACCACCAAACACCGGCACCACAAACCCCCTGCACATTACACAACACACACCGCACCAGCACCACAAACACCATGGCACCACAAAGAATGCCCAAGTTCACGCCCATTGAGCTGACGGTCATGGTCGACGAGATTATCAAGGTGCACCCACAAATCTATGGGAACCTGGTCCAGCACACACCACTAGCCACCAGAAAGAGAATGTGGAACCGGATCGTAGACCAGGTCAATGCAGTCGGGACCCTGCCCAGGAACAGAGTTGAAATCAACAAACGGTGGAATGACGTCAAGAGCCTGGTCAAGAAGAAGGAGAGCAAAAACAGAGAGCTGGCTGCCGTCACTGGCGGAGGGAATCCCGCGCTTTTCAAGACCTTCAAAGCGTGGGAGGAGAAGGTGCGAGTCATCATACATCCGGAGATCCTCACCGGATTAGCAGGGGGAGTGGAGGCTGGTAAGTACAAACTAATGTATACCAGCACACCGCTATGTACTCACATGCACTACCACCATGCCACAGCTCCCAGGGACAAACACCCCCATGTCCAGCACACAATACACAACACATCACACACACATGCAACAGACACCACCACACACAGCCCAAACCTAACAACTGTAAGATACGTGGGGGCATGTGTACACTCAGCCAGCCACGTAACCACCAACAGGTCCCCAAGTATGCCAGAAGCGCCACAACGAGCACCCACCACACCCATGTGTCCGCCATAGCTGCACTAACCGACAAGTAACAGGTAAGTGGCAGGAACACAAAGTGCAGTGGGTGGGAGGGTGGACAGCTCAAGTACAACACACACCAGGCCCCTAGTCCCACAGCACAGCAAGGAGGAGCATCCCCCACACCCAACAGCCACGTGTCAGCCACCGCAGTGCACACCGACAGCCGAAAGGTAGACATCACGGTCCACAACAATCGGTGTCAGTGGGTGTCCAGCCATCACCACGACCCACAACACCGCCCCCACCCCCACAGACCTGCAACATGGAGCACCCCCGCTTAGAACCATGTGGCATCCAGTACAGTGCACGCCCGAACAACCTGCAGGTGGGAAACTGGACAGGGCTGGATTACTGGAGGCATGAGGACCGTAACACGACCAACACATGGGACATGTCACGTAGCAGACGAACACGCAGCACCGCCCACTGTCACGAACAAGTGAACAATGTGCACACGGACATGAACCACAGACTCACACCCCACATGACCCATCACAGACACAGCAACACCCAAGGAGCCACGTCTGCATGCACAAGCCACACTGAATATAGTACCACACGGCAGCCACTGTGCAACCCATCACACACAACCGAAACACCATTGAAGTCCTGTCCATGTAGCCCCTACTGCCTGTCAACCACACACCCCACAACTACGCCTATGTAAGACAAACAACACTAGACGCAACAGAGCGGAACAACATAAATGCACACGAACACCACTGAACCCATCAAACACACAGACACACCATGCACATACAACATACCATCCATCCCATCCGTCAGCCCCAGTCTCATGAAAGGCATGTCATCCGAACAGCTGCCACACATACAGCAGTCACGCTAAGAGACATGCCCATGACCAACCATGTGCCAGAAGTCAATGAAGCGCACGCCACACTGTGAGCAACAACACACAACATGGGCCACACCCCCCGAGCACTGCAGTGATGCACATGGCACAGGGCAGCACGCACACCAAGGAGATGGGACAACTGCAATACGTCGGGTGGCACACAACCATCACTCACTCATAACGATGCGTCCAATGCCATGTCCAGTAATCACAACAGACAGCAAATATGCAGGGCATGTCAGGCATGCACACACCTCTTACCATGCACTGTCATGCTGCCACAACACATGTCACGTTCGGCACCCATGGCTCACAGCATGTACCCCAAAATCATATTCCATCCCAAATGCGTTTCTGGGGCATGACCCCATGTTGCCATATGCGTTCCTAAGCGTTCCATTTGAACCCCAAAAGCATATTCCATCCCAAATGCGTTTCTGGGGCATGACCCCCATGTTGCCATATGCGTTCCTAAGCGTTCCATATGCACCCCAAAAGCAAAGTACAAACCAGACCCAGGATGGGCCTGGAGCCCGCATACACCAGAGTCACAATAAGTAGGCGCACAGCAACACACCCATCGGCATAGCCAATCCGTCCCATGCCACATGTGCACAGCACACAGTCCCATTGCCAAGCACACACAACAACAGATTGTACAGCCACACACCCGCCTCCGGGACACACGTGCACGAGAGTGCACGAACGGAGAATGTCAGACAACCAATACAGACTTCGCCAGGTGCAACACAATAACAAATCTCATTCTCTCCACAGGTGACGAACTGCTGGATGCTGGGGATGGAGACAGCAGCCAGCACAGCCAGCCTACAAGCCCCCAACGAGGACACACGGATGTGGAGGATCTGTCCTCCTCTTCGGACACGGACCACCAAGCAGGCCCATCTGGTGTGGCAGGGCCCAGCCGCTCCCCAGGACCCCTCCTACCCACCAACCCATCATCCAGGGCTGCTGAACATTCCCAGCCCCCTGCTGCCACAGTCGTTGCGGCCACACCCACGGTCATTGCGGCCACACCCACGGTCATTGCGGCCACACCCACGGTCATTGCGGCCACTACCACTGCCGCAACCGCCACCACGTCTTCGCTGGCCACAGCCCCAGCGCAGGTGGTGGCCCGGCCGACTGGATCCACCCTGGGAGCCAGGACGAGGACTGTGGTGAGCAATGTGGCTAGTGGGCAGGCCGGTGGCAGCAGGACTGGTAGGAGGAGCAGGGTCAGGGAAACGCCAGACTCCCCTGGGAACCATGCCCTGCCTCAATTTGCCAGGGTCCTTGGGGCCTATGAAGAGGCCCAAGGACAATGGGCCAGGTCTGCTACAGACACACGTGAGGTGCTGGGGGTGCTGAGGTCCATGGACGCCCGTATGGGCCAACTCGTGGACCTCATGGGCCAGCTGGTGGTGGCGGTGAGGTCACATCCAGGGACAGCAGCTCCCCCTCCGCCACCACCTGCCGGGGCGCAGGGTCGAGCAGCAGTGTCCAGTTCCCCTGCGTCCACAGCCAGTGAGCACACCTCAACCACCAGCAGGTCGCAAGCAGGCACCCCCCCTCGCAAACGTGGAAGGGGCCGTCCGAAGTGGAAGCAGATCTCCCGGGAGGACTTCGCATGCTCCAAACGCAAGTGAGGCAGCCAGCCAGCCTTCCTTGACCACCCACTGCATTGACTTGGACTACGATCCCACTCCACACAGCCATCTGGATGGCATGTGTGTGTTGGACTATGGACATAGAACCAGTGGGTACACCCTGAGCATCTCGCAGCCATGACCGACAGTTCATTGTCACTGCACGCACCACTTTTGTCATCACCTTACACACAATCACATGTCACAGTTTGAAATAAATGCACCTCTTCCACAAACTGCTGTCTGTGCCCTGTGTTTTAATTGTACGGAATACAACGGCCACCTTGAGCGGAACGGCACCTGATGCGTGGCATGGCAATGGAACCGGAGGGCCTGTAGGGACCTAGGGGTGGGAGACAGAACAGGATCACATTCAATGAGTGTGTCACACACCCATCACACAGTACATGTCAACAACTACAAGCAATGTACACACATCGCACAGAGCAATAGGGCACAATGCCACAGCCACCAACAGTGGCATACTTACCTGGCCATGGAGCGTTGACACACAGCACGCAGTGAACAAAAGGCCACCCTGACACAGCACACACACACCTGCACAAATACAGACACATCAGCCGTCGTACATGGACACTCACCGTCAAGTGAAGTAGCGGGCGATGAGCTGCTGGCGCACATTCCCAGCTTCCTCCTCTCCGCTGTCCTCCTCACTCGAGCTGTCCTGGTCTGCGGGCTGGGGCCCTGGTTGATCTCCGTCATCCACAATGAGGGGGATCTGCTTCCGAATGGCCAGATTGTGCAGCATGCAGCACGCCACCACTATCTGGCACACCTTCTGTGGGGAGTATGCCAGCGCACCCCCGGTGCGGTCCAGGCACCTGAACCTGGACTTGAGGAGGCCAAAGGTACGCTCGACCACACGTCTGGTCCTCCCATGTGCCTCATTGTAGCGATCGTCTGCTGGGGTGCGAGGATTCCTCAATGGACTGAGCAGCCATGCCCCATTCGGGTACGCAGAGTCACCTGGGTGTGAGGGACACAGAGAACCGTTGCTATTCCAACTGGACAGGGGACAGCATCGCACAGCCAGCACGCTACACCACTCCACATACTCACCGACAATACAGCCACGATCCTGTTGCAGATTGGACATCAGTCGTGGCAAGATGCTGTTGCGCATTATGTGTGCGTCATGGGCCGAGCCTGGGAACTTTGCACACACGTGGGTTATCACCATGTCCGCAAGGCACACCACTTGCACATTCAGGGAGTGCGTGTGCTTCCTGTTGCGGTACAGGTGCTCAGTGGCCTGTGGTGGAACAAGGCCAACATGTGTGCAATCAATGGCACCAACGACGTGTGGGATCCTGCCAAGGGCATAGAATGCACCCTTCACTGCCGCCAATTCACGAGCCCTGGGGAATCTGATGTACCTGTTTCGGTACAGCATCATGGCTGCCAGTACATCCCTCAGCACCTTGCTGAACATGGGCTGGGACATCCCTCCTCCACTGCCCACTGTGTGCTGGAATGACCCAGTGGCGAAGAAATGCATGGCGGCCATCACCTTAGCCGTGGGGGTGAATGCTGTCGGATACACCCTGTGGGGACGGAGATGGGGTTCCAACATGGCACACAGTCGATGCAGGGTTGGCCTGTCCAGCCGAAACTTCCTTATGACCTCAGTATCCTCCATGTCCGCCAGCAATTGGTATGGGCGGTCAATGTTCGGTCTCCGCCTAGGGAAGATGGCAGTGGACACATGTCAAAGCAACACAACACATAGCAATTTCGCATTCACATCACTGACATGACTGAGCAAGCACATGAGTCACAGCCCAGCTGTCAAGCAGGGACGGCACGGCCACAATACACTTACACAGGTCTCCCACCAATGGCAATGGCTAGTGATGCAAACCACTGCCATGAGCATGCACATGGGGATCTAGGCCCCAATGACTTGCGGGGCGTGCTGATGGGGACTGACTGCATATTCGTCAAGCGGCAACGCCACGGCAACATGAATGTCTGCTGAGCATGGCACTGCTTCCGAGGCTGGATGAGTATGGCACACGACGACGACGATGTGGGCACAGGCTGAGCGGCCAAAACAAGTGGGACCTGTGGCACGAGGGGATATGAGACAGTAGTAGGTGTCAGCACTGCACCCTATGTACAGCACTGTACGGATCACACCTCCCGAAACATTGACAGGTGTACACATTGACAGCCCCATGCCAAGACGGCTGTGTGCTTGCAGACACACGTCACAGGTGAGAGGTTACATTGCACGTGCCAGGTGGCAGACGTACATAGTGGGAGCTGGCATGTGTGTGCATGTGTCTCCTGTTCAGGATCCACCAGATGGGCGCTGACTCTGTACTGAGCATTGGACACAGCATGTTCCGTGGAAGGCTTGTGTGTGTGGGATGGTGGCACTGGATGTGCCTCCGTTGGGTGGGGGGCCATGCACAGGGCGGGTACGTCGATGATTGCGCATTGTTGGTCACGGTGGGTGCACCCACTCAGATGTGTTGCCCTGTGTTCAATTCCTATGTCCTCATGATTATGGACTGTAGATGTGGGCAGACTACATATTGGTCGATGTGCTGTCTATATGCATGTGCCTTCACACCAGGCACAGCTGCCCCTGCACATGGGACCCCTGCTGGACTCGCTGCTGGGTCTGTGGAGCTGATGCACCTTCTGTGCGTGGGGCGGACAGCTCTCCTCACTTCCCTCATTGCGCATGTCATGACTTTGCCGCAGGTGACATGGATCATGGAGGGCCCACATGTACGCGTGGGTAGGCTACACATGATTGTTCACTGGTCACCACCCCCAGTCAGTGTTTCGAATGGGAAGGTTGTTGTGCTGGTGGTATATTCGATGTGGCGGATGGGCGGGCCTAGGTGCGGGCTTACATTCCGGACATGGGGGGTAGTTGGATTGGCGACTAGTTGCAGTACACACGGGACACGTCTCTTCCTGTCCACATCTGGGTCATCCCTTGTACTCACTGACAGTGATACAGTCATCTTCGCCCCAGCCCTCATGTCCTCCCCTCGCTCCCCCAATATGCATGTGCACCTGCGAGGCTAGCGCTTGCACAGGCAGCCCCAAGCTCGCACCAGAGAGGGCAAGGAGTGTATGTGTGGGTCCAGTTGCACGAGTGGGCTGTCTCAGGGTATGATGTGTGGCGGGACGCCGTCCACCTGCGTGGTGCCCCAAATGGAGACCCGGCCTGCATGGACTATGCATCACAGTCTTCGCCTTCCGGACCCGCCACCTGCGACACCCAGTGGCTGTGGCTGCCCTTGCGGCCAGGCCGCGTCCGTCTGTAGCTGATGGCCCACACATTCACTCTTTGGCCTCTCTGGGGAGGGCTCAGGGGTGGTGGCGCACGCGCTTGCACTTAGTCGCAATGGCATGTGGCGTGGTTGGTATAATGGGCAATGGATGGGATGGTGCGAGCCACCTCCCGTGACGTCAGTGCTGCTCGTGCTGTGGTGCGTCCCCCTACACTTCCATTTGACTTGTGCCATGCTACACGTTGAGGTTCTATTGCCTGCGTGATATGACCAGGAGGAGCGCGAGGAGACCTCTCACACACCATGCTCCACTGCCATCCCGTGCCCTGTATTGCCTGTGCGGATTGACTATGTTGGGGTTACACCTGGTCGACTGGGGCTGTGTGTGCCTTGTCAAGGGGCATGGCGGGCGCACAACAGGATCCAGCTTGTCCACGGATGGTGGGCTGACGTGTGCGCCTGGTACCGCATTGTTCGTGTGCCCGGCTGCTGTGCACACACGTGTTCACTTCCCCCCCCCGACAGGTGTCCTCTCACAATGCCCAGGGAAGCGGTGGTGTACTGTTCATGACCCCTCCCGACACGGCGTGCTCCAACTTGGCATGTGCGCATCTACCCGTCACACCCACCCACCTGAGCACTGCGTCCATACGACTTCACACGACACATGTGTGTCTTCCACAGTTGTGCTACTCATTTGCGTTGACATCCAATGCCAGTGGACTACATGGTCATGTCACGACTGCCGTGTACTTCACATACTCTCATCCTCTCTCATTCGTACTTGTGAAATGAGTCAGCGGAGACAGTTTTGGTTTCAAACATTATATTGAGTCTTCTGTCCTCTGTGATGCAGTATAGTGGACACTACTGGCAGCGGAATACATGTTGAGGATATACTGAGCATGATTACAAATGGGATAGGGTGTAGGGTTACATGTGATTAGCTGTTGCATGTGGGATGTGGGCTTCAGAGTTACATCTGCTTGGCCAAGGCTGTGCTAATGTACATTTACGTATAGCTGCGGAGCTGCGGACTTTGACACAGACGGTATACAAGTAGCCTACCAGACCGCTTGGCATCATGGGCACAGTCCATCTCAGTTCCATGTGACAGGTTTGCTGCGGTTGTTCCTCATGCACGCGTGCATGTGAGATGACATCAGGGCATGTGCTTGCGTGCATGCAGCGGCGTGCCACTTGTTGTTGCAATGTGGTGGTTACTGGACATGTCACAGTCACTGGGGTCGTGTTGTTGTTGTATGCACTTGTCGTCCATGCAAAGGTCCTGGTATGGGATTCCCGGGGCGGGGGTGGGAGGGGTGCAGCACCCACAGACTCCAGGCGACCTATTCATGTCCACTGAGCGGTGTGTGTGTCCATGGGCGCTGGATCCATGTCGTGTCCTGGTTGTTCATGCAGTTCCGTCCATGTGGGTGCGATACACAGACCCCATGCCACTGCCTCCCACGATGCATGCGGTGTTCCTGGATGTGATGGGGAACAGTGTGCATGTCCCGGTCATATCCGATGTCATGGCGATGTCGTTGATGGTGTGGTAATTGTTGCCGGTCGTTTGGTATGGCTGTTGTGGTGGTGACTGGCCAGTCCGTGCGGAAGCTAAGCATGGGTGCGGGGTTGGACATCATAGGTCAATTGGGGAACTTGCGTTGGGGTCCGACGAATTTACAGGTTGTCAGGTATGCAATGCCGTCCAGGAGGGCATCCATGTCATTGGTGGTGTACATGTTTGCCAGCCAATGTAGCGGATGGTGGCTGTCAAGGTGTTGTTCGTAAGTTGTCCCTTGGAGGAGCATGATGGGGCATGCTGGGTGACATTCGATGTAGCTGTGCTCGATGATCCGTCGTGTGGAGGCACAGTGGTCCCATTTCAGTGCGGGTCCGATGTTGGCCACATACGCCATGCCCCCATAGGCAGAGCAGGCCCTGTCGTGTGCGTCCAGAGGGAGGAGTAGTGGTAGCAGGTCCGCCTTTAGACATGCCGGGTTGGAGAGACACATCTCCACGGGATGCTGGTAGGGACACCTTGACAGTAGAAGACGGGTATGACGCAGCTGAACAATGTGATGCGGTAAGTTAGTCGGTAACTTACGTTCAGCAGGGACAGGAGTTCGCATCCCAATATATGTATCAGGTTGGTTTTGTACAGCTTGACCTGTCCGGCGTAGTTGGGTAGGTGTGTTGCGAGTGCCATTTTGCAGCGGTGCGTTGTGGTGGCGTGCTCCGGCTGTGTGTGCAGTCTGCAATGTGCACGCTCCGAGGTTGCTGTGAGCTCTGTGTAGTCGTAGGGAGACAGGACTTGTGTTCTGTTGGCTTGTGCGGAGGACACGGGCCCTCATCCCACATGCTTCTCAGACAGTTCAAGGTCAGTGATGTGTGACTCCTTCCAAATAACTTGCATGGGGCCGACATGGGGGAGTGTTTTCTTTTTTCTTTCCCGTCGGTAGTGTTCTTCTGTGATATGCGCTATCTGCCCTGTGGTCGGTCTCCTCTGCATGCCTGTGTTGGTCTTTTATTGGACAATGGCTGTATTCACCGGCTTCTTTCGTAGGGCTGTGGTTTCGGAGTTGGAATGGAAGGTCATTCAGTGCTGTCTGCTCTCCCTTGTGTGGGCGGCAGGCTGCCTTTCCGCTCTGCGTTGGGCCTTGTGTGTGGATGTTATTCTTGGGCCACCTGTTGTCGGTCCCCGGGCTCTTTGGTGTTCCGTTTTGTATGTCTTGTTCATGTGTGCAGGGTGGTATGGGTGTTTCAGTGTGGTACTGGCGTTCCTCTTCCCGAAGGGGCCCTGCTTCTCCTAGTTGGTGTTGCCGCCGCTGTGTGCTTCGCCATGTTTGTTACACTGGGGTGTGTCCTGCTGTTGCGTGACTTCACTGACATGTGTGCGTCGGTTGTGTGACGTTGGGTGTTGACCGTGAATTGGGCGTTGGGGACATGTCTGTGGCAGGCCTGTCACGTGTCATGTGCGTTCGGGGTGGGGCTGGTGTGTGTGCTGCTTGGTTGTGTCCCTGTGTCTGTGTGCGACGCATGCATGGCGCTGCAGTTGGCCTCTGCGTTGTGCGCATGTGTGGCAGCGTCATCGCCGCTTTGGGGCCGTGACGGGGTCGTTGGTTCCTAGTCCCAGGTGGTGTGTACACATGTGTTACGAGATGTTACAATTTGGCCTGTGTGTCATATGTGAATGCTATGGTAGATGTGTCGTGTACACGCGGGGTGGGGGGTTGTCCGCTTTTTCCGCCCTTGCACTGTGTGCGCTGTTTGCGTGCACTTGTTGTGTGTGTGCCTACCTGCGTCTTCGCGGTACGTTGCGTCCTTGGTGGTGCATCAGATAGAGCATAGGGAGGGCCTGCAGTGCTGGATTCATGCTCGGGGGTGCCGCTTCTTCGGTGTCCGTGCTCGGCGTTCGTGTTACCGCTTCGGTTTGACGTACGGTGTCTCTTAGCCGTGGGATCAGTTTGTTTGCGGCATCGTAATTTGTACGCCGGGCGGTACGTGTTTCGTCGGACGGTGTGTGTCAATTGGGCTGCGCCGCTACGTGTACGGGCGCACTTTGATGGCGGACGGTGTCGCTGGCTTGCCGGCGGTGTTTGGCTGACTTTTCGCATCGTAATCAGGCGGGCGTGTGGACTGCTGCGTGCCGACGGTAACTGGTGGTTTTTGCATCCGCCAGCACGGCGGTAGTGCTTCCGCCCGCCATCCTAATGGGCCCCAAAGGTACTTATATTACCACCAAAGGCTTCGAACAGATTGATTTGGGGAGACTGAAGATCTACTTGATGCTGCTGGTCTCCTATTAAAACTGTTAAAGTCTCTTTAAGTTTAGAAACAGCCTAAGTAGTCCAATGAATTCTGCCGTTTGATATATTAAAACCTACCAAATTATCCTTAAAATTCCAGGAACCTACCTTGGCACAGGACATCTCGAATTTAGAGCAGATCAACATGTGATTGCTAAAAACATTTTCCGAGACTTCCATACTGGAGAGTTTACTAAACAAATACGCTGTTAGAATTAGGTAATCAATAATAATTCCCCCAGTAGGTGCCTTATGTATAATTTTTGCTGGTATGTCATTTCCTAACCTCCCACTGACAATTAAAAGGTCTAAAATTCTCAGGCCTTCAAGTAATAGTGTGCCTCTTTTGTCGGTCCGACTGTTAATCGGGAACTGAGCAGGGGGGATATTTAGAGCTTTATTTTTTGAGGCATTAGCAAATAACCTTATACTGTGGGTAGAGACTTTAGCATTCAGATCACCAACCAACATTAAATGCCTACAATCTTTACTTTCCATAATAGTGGAGATAAAAGCAAACAGGTATTTTAATAAGTGAGTGTTGGAGGCGTCAGGAGGTATATATGCATTTACAATCAGCAGGGTATTTAAGCTACCATGTTCTTCTTTAAGATCTAGCTTAATCGCCTGAATTAGGTTAGAAGCATGGGGATTACTTTATATATCCATCTAAGACTTGTTCTAAGTAATATAGCAATACCTCCTTTCACATGTCCTCTGTTCACTGGGAGCGCAGGACGGCTCAGCACAATATAATCTTCAATGGACCAGTTGTTTACGATCCAAGACTCTTGTATGCAGATTATATCAGCATTCTGTTCTTTCAAGAATAACAGTTTATTTTTATTTGTGCTTAAGGCAGCTGCGTTCCAGGAGATCCATTTGAGACCCATGCTAGGAAGAGCTCCTGTGTCTTAGTCCCAAAGATCTATTTATATTAAGAGCCCCTGCTACCCAGCTCCATTTCTTATTTTCCTCATCTGCAGATAGTACTTGGATATTCTTTTTCTCCGCAAGGAGGGAAACTCTCCTTCCACACTTTCCGAAGGAGCCCTGGAATGTACTTTCTTTCTCTAAATGAGGCAAATCCCATGAAGGGAGATCTAAATGAGTGGAAGGCTGTCGATTGTAAATCACTTTTTTTGAAGCTATCTCCTCTTTAGCAACAAGAACATCAATACCACAGCATTGTAGTTTATCACTATTTGACAATATTAGATTGGATATTACCTTAGAGCCAAACGTCACTCTAGCTCCCCCATAATTGCTATGTTTTTGAACTTGAACCAGGGCAAGATCACGACTCTGAATCATATGGAGGTCAGGAATTACAGCAAAACAGTTCAATAGAAAAGTTCTATTCATGTACATTTTATGATCAAAAAGAAAAGAAAAATCTAAAGAAAGTGGTACAGAAGGTAGATGGCTAACTTGGCAAACCCACTCAGGCACCATTCCGATGGGATTATAGATGACATTACTGCCTAAAGACGAGGTAAATAGTGCGGCATTAGGATTCAGATTACACTGTGCCACCGATATAGAACTTAAACCTGGAGTTGAAACTTCTTGTGAAATCGGAATTGAGGCACTAGAATTCAATAGTGGAGATCGAAGACCCCTTGAGATAGTTTCAACTTGTCCTTCTTCCCTCTTTGTAACATTCGAGTTCAGATTCAGGGACAAGTTTAGAATTAAATTAGGGTCAAAGGGTAATCGTTTTGCTCATCCTTCAACGTTTTGCCCTTTTTTATTCTTTTTTCTATGGACAAATTTACTTTTAATTTTAATTTCCTTTTCCTCTGATTTTTTTTTTTTTTTGTTTAATCTGTTTATTAACATTTTCCAAGTATCCATGTTACGGTACAGACATATAATATACTCAGTAGATTCAGCCGGCGCTACATTACAAATTATACATTGCATTTAATCAGTGGATAAATAAACAATGGCTTTTTCAACCAAAACTGTATAGTATGATAATATACAATTAACACGACCGTTGTATAATAGCATTCAGGGCTAGCATCTCGTCCAACACAAATCCGAGGTGAACCAGCTGGCTCTTTTGGTGGTGTCACTGTAGGTGAGCTTTTTCAGCGGGGCGAGGGTGTTGGCACAGTCGTCCATCCATCGTCTGAGGTTGCAGGCAGCGTCGTCGGTGTTGGATGGGTCGGAGGGAGGGCTGAGAGCGAGGGTTGCCCGAAGTTGGTCTTCGGTGACTTTGCTCCAGCAGTGGCGTGGGATCTGTTGGGTGCGGGTGTGTGTTGTGGGTTTCTGGAAGGTGAAATGGATGCAGCGGTGGTCGGTCCAGAGGAGTTCCGTGGTGTGGCTGAAGGAGACGTGGGAGCTTGAGGAGAAGATGGGGTCAAGCGTGTGGCCGGCGGAGTGGGTCGGTGTTGTGACGAGCTGGCTCAGACCGAGGTTGGCGAGGCTGTCGATCAGGGTGGTGGAGTTGCTGTCGTTGTTGTTCTCCAGGTGAAAGTTCAGGTCTCCGAGGAGGATGTAGTCGGTAGAGGTCAGGGCGTGCGTGCTGATGAAGTCGGCGATGGAGTCGCTGAACTGGGGTCGGGGCCCAGGGGGTCTGTAGACAAGGGTGCCTCTAAGGGTGGTGTTGGGGTCCGTGTGGATCTGGAAGTGCATGTGTTCGGCGGTGCTGAGAGTGTCGTCGGTGCTGGTCGAGACCCTGATGGTGTTCTTGTGGAACTCCTAGCTTCCAAGCGTACCTGCCGGAAACTAGAGAAGAAATGGCAGAGTGATAAGACACCGGACAGCCACACAGCCCACAAAGACGCCATCCGTAACCACCACCACCTCATCAGGTCCGCCAAGAGAATCTCCTTCAAAGACCGCCTCGACAACAACGCACACAACAGCAAGGAGCTTTTCAACATAGTGAAGGAACTCTCCAATCCCAGCTCCAACACCAACGACATCCCGCCGTCGCAACCCCTGTGCGATTCCCTCGCCACCTTCTTTTACCGCAAGATCGCCGACATCCACGACAGCTTCAACACCCAGACAGCCCCAACTAAGATCGATGCACCAGACCCGCCGCACACCATCGACCACGACCCCCTGCCAGCCTGGGCCAGCGTGAACATCGAGGACACCATCAAGACCATGAGCACAATACACTCCGGCTCCCCGTCAGACCCTTTCCCGCACCACATCTTCAACAAAGCCAGCAGCTCCATCGCACCCCACCTGTGCAACGTCATCAATCTCTCCTTCGAGACCGCGACCTTCCCAGAGAGCTGGAAACACGCAGAGATCAACGCCCTACTCAAAAAACCCAAGGCGGACCCGAGAGACCTCAAGAACTTCCGGCCCATCTCCCTGCTTCCGTTCCCAGCCAAGGTCATCGAGAAGATCGTCAACAAACAGCTAACCCGATACCTCGAAGAAAACAGCATCCTGGACCCATCCCAATCAGGGTTCCGCAGCAACCACAGCACTGAGACTGCCCTCATCGCCGCCACCGACGACATCAGGATCCTGCTGGACAATGGTGAGACCGCAGCCCTCATCCTGCTGGACCTCTCCGCCGCCTTCGACACTGTCTGCCACCGCACTCTACGCGCACGCCTCCACGACGCAGGGATCCGAGACAAGGCCCTGGAATGGACCACCTCCTTCCTCGCCGGCAGAACCCAGAGAGTCCGCCTCCCACCATTCCGATCCGAAGCCTCCGAGATCATCTGCGGCGTACCCCAGGGATCGTCCCTCAGCCCAACACTGTTCAACATCTACATGACCCCGCTCGCACGCATCGCCAGACAACACGACCTCAACATAATCTCCTACGCCGACGACACTCAACTGATCCTCTCCCTCACCAAGGACCCCCTCGCCGCCAAATCCAACCTCCATGAAGGAATGAAGGCCGTCGCCGATTGGATGAAGATGAGCCAACTAAAACTGAACACGGAGAAGACAGAGGTCCTCATCCTCGGCTCCAACCCCTCAGCCTGGGACGACTCCTGGTGGCCAACGACGCTGGGAGCAGCCCCGACACCCACCGACCACGCACGCAACCTGGGAGTCATCCTCGACTCAACGCTCTCCATGGACAAGCAAGTCAACGCAGTCTCATCCTCCTGCTTCAACACCCTCCGCATGCTTCGCAAGATCTACAGGTGGATCCCGACAGACACAAGAAGAACAGTCACCCAGGCCCTCGTCAGTAGCAGACTTGACTATGGGAACGCCCTCTACGCGGGAGCCCCGGCCAAGCTCATCAAGCGGCTGCAACGCATACAAAACGCCTCCGCACGCCTGATCCTCGATGTACCACGCCACAGCCACATCACCCCCACCTGAGGAACCTGCACTGGCTCCCCGTCGACAGGAGAATCTCCTTCAAACTCCTCATCCACGCACACAAGGCACTCCACAAGACTGGCCCAGCCTACCTCAACAGACGACTCCTCTTCTACGTCCCCAACCGCCAACTCCGCTCCGCCGACCTCTCCCTCGCCACCGTCCCTCGCATTCGAAGAACTACCACCGGCGGCAGATCCTTCTCCCACCTCGCCGCCAAGACCTGGAACACCCTTCCACTAAGCCTACGACAGACCCAAGACCTGCTGACCTTCAGGAGGCTACTCAAGACCTGGTTGTTCGACCAGTAGCAGCACCCCCCCCCTTTTCTTTTCTTTTTCCCTAGCGCCTTGAGACCCTCACGGGTAAGTAGTGCGCTTTACAAATTCTGTGATTGATTGATTGATTGATTGAAATCTATAGTATATTTGTATATTACGAATCCAGAGGTATTCCTCCTATACATTGTTCTAATGTCTCCTTCCGGCATTGCCGTGAAGCCCAATCTGACAGGCAAATTACTAGGTCTGTAACAGTGAATCGACTATCTTCCAACTAAAAGAGGCAGACAACCAAAGGGAAGAAAGGAGGTTGGGAGGGGAAGGGAGAAGAGTCACATCTGCCACTACATCTTCACCTATTCCGGTCCTGCTGCGTCATTCATAATACCAAATTATTGCACACTGATCCATTGTATGTAAGTATTATGTGCATTACAGACCATGTTGCTAACAAGTCATTTCACACCCCATGCAGGGCTGAATTAATCTGTACCAGGAACATCTGGAGGGTCATCCGAAGTCAATGCTACCTGAAGTGCCATCAGAATCGTACCCCAGGCTGCCGAAATGGGATATTTACGAAGCCCCAGCGTGTCCTCTCTTAAAAGTGAGACCGCCTCAGCCTTGGCCCAGATTAACATAGAATTAGCCAAGGCTGTAAGATGAGGGGGGTCTACTGCTTTCCAGCGGCATGTGACAAGCCTCTTAGCCACCACCAGACCCAGGTCTAAAAATCTGGAGAAAGCCCTCTGTTCCTTCTTCCTAGGAAATATACCTGTTATGCAAGCCTCCCATGTGCTCGGCAGTTTCCTATCCATGCTTGTATTCAACAATTGAATCACACCATGCCAGTAACCTTGCAGCCTGAGGCACGACCACAACATATGCAATAGACCTGCATCTACCAAACTACAACGCGGGCAGAAGGCATCCGCTCGTTTAAAAAAACTATTCATTTTATCTGGGGATAAATAGGCTCTGTGGACTACATAGAAATGATTGAGTCTAAACTTTGCATTTCTAGGGATTTGTCTAGGGTTATTCAGCAATATTCCCCACTCTTTGGGAGTGCAGGGTCTTGCCAGGTCTACCTCCCATTTGTTACGCAAAGGTGTTAAATCAACGACAGTATGTGAACGGATGGATTCTGCGAACCATTTTATAAGGTGCCGTCCCGTACCTAATACATGAATATATTGCAGCAGGAGGTGTGTCAGGGGTTCCTGCGAAATGCCACCCCACTGACGTCTCAGAGTAGTTATCCAGGAGGTATGGTTTAGGATTTGCCCCGGGGGACGCCCTCCTCCTCGGTAAAATAGAGTAACGACCGCAACTCACCCCCCATAAATAGGTCTCTCAAGGTGTGTATGTCAGTGTCCCGCCAAACTGAAAGTGCCGTCGCGGTGACCCTGCCTCCTCCTTTTGGCATTCCTAAAATCGGTATCGTGGGTGCATATGGTGTAATATGTCTGGTAAGGTGCAGGGCCCTATGAAAGCACTTCTGAGCTATCTGTACAAGGAGTGGGAGAGGCGTGCTCGGTCTAGTGCTTGGATGAAAAAGGAAAAGAAGCCTGTTCAACATGTACAGGGACCCACCTTCCGCCGTGTCATCAAGGTGGAGTTCCCCCATCCATTTTGCAACCCATTGTATTTGGGATGCCAGGTAGTAATGTTCCATGTTGGGCAAGGCCAATCCACCCTGTGTCTGGGGCAAATACAGTTTGGCGAGTGCCACCCTATCTTGTGTGTTATTCCAGATGAGGTCCCTCATCATCCCCTCCAATGGTCGAAAGAATGACCCTGGCATCACCATTTTAATGAGCGCCACTCCACCTGCAACAGAGAGGTGGAGCGTTTTCCAAAATTCTATTTGGGGTCTTAAAGCTGTGATGGCCCTGGATAGATTACCATCCAGAAGATTCCGATCCTTGTGGTATATACGAACACCTAGATATAAAAAACACATTTGGTTGCCATGTCACCAATGTACCATCCACTATCAATTGTGATGCCTTTGCGCCAGGAGTGAAAGGGAACAGACATGATTTCCCCCAATTTACACCCAATCCTGACACTTCAGCAAATAGTTTAAGTGTGTTATGTATGACCGGGGGTATCGTCTGCAAATCCCTGATATAAAGTAAGATATCGTCCGCATATAACGATATGGCATGAGTTTCTTCCCCCAGTGGTATACCCCATTGAGCTGCTGATTGGCGCAGAGCCATTGCCAGTGGCTCTATAGCTAGAGAGAATATTAGTGGGGAAAGAGGGCACCCCGTCTAGTTCCCCTCCCGATCAGTATGGACTTCGAGAATAGGGTTCCCAAGTGGACCCATACAGTAGGTGTTTCATATAGCAATTTAACTAGACTAAGAAAGTACGACCCGAACCCAAAGCAACGTAACACTGCAAACATAAACGGCCATTCCACTGTATCGAAGGATTTCTCTAAATCCAACACCAAACAGCCTGATGTTGGCCAAGCCTACACAGCACTTCGCATCACCCGAAAAAGCCTAAGAATATTTAGGGAAGTGTTCCGGGCTGGAACAAATTCATTCTGGTCTTGATGAACCAAGTGCGGAGTGACTGGGGCCAGTCTCCCCACCAGAACTCCCACCAGTATTTTATAATCCCCATACAGCAACGCCAGAGGACAATAAGCGCCTGTGTTCGTGGGATCTCTGCCCGTCTTCATGAGGGAAATCAGAGTGGTCTCAGTAATTGAGGCTGGAAGGGCAGCACCTTCTAATGCCTCCTTATATACCCCCAATAACTGTGGACCTAGAAGATCGGCGTATGTCTTATAAAATTCATGGGGAAAGCCTTCTGGTCCTGGGACCTTTCCAGAAGGTAGCGCACGCATTGTGCCTTTCACTTCCTCCAGGGTAATAGGTGTATCTAGTTCCCTGCGCTGTTCAGGTGTGAGTGTGGGAAAGGGAAGACTATCCAAAAAGGACTGTATGTCCGTGTCAGAGATGCTCAGGGTGGATATATATAACCGAGTGTAGTGCGTGGTCAATTCACTGTGAATCTCACGCTGCGTGTACTTAAGTCCACCGTCCAGTGACAGAAGCACAGTAATGAGGCCCGTGGACTGATCTCGCCGGATCAACCAGGCTAACAAGGCCCCAGACTAATCAGCTTTAGCGTGTGCTGACGCTGAATGCTCATAAAATATAATCGGGTAACCCAGTATCCCTCAGAACCTGGGCGTCAAACGATTATAGTACAAATGGTTCTGTTGGGTGAACTCAATTTCTTTTACAATTACAACATTAATTGTGTAGAAAGAAATGGAAACACACATATATGAAGTCAATCAACGTAGATATATTGTAAGCTCCTGATTGATATATATTTCTAGAAATTACAAAATTGAAAGGCTGTCAAAAGCAATGATCATCGTTGCTAAAAAGACGAGTGACTTTTTGTGAATAGGTGATCTAAAGGTGATGACAAGGTGTTATAGGTGAAGGTAATATATACAGTGCTTTGTAAAACAGTATATAAAATGTTGACATCAATGCAAATCCGTTCCTAGACATATGACTCTCCAATGAGCCTCCTATTAATTTTGTCGTTTGGCATGGAATGAAGAACATAGGATATGGATTGTGGTGTACGTCGACGTTTCGACCCAAGATGGTGCTTGATTGCGAAGTCACAGCGGGTCTTCTTCAGGACATAGAAAGGACAGCCATAGGGATGGTATCAATTTCCAATTATCCTTAGCGGAGTATAAGCGCGCCAGATCCACCATCCAGTTGGATCCTAGAGGGGAGCAGGAGTAGGAATCACGTTGCTCCAATTGGAAACTGAATCCATAGGCAGACACTCGACGAAGGCGAGCCGCAGAGTGAAAGGGAAGCCAGCACCGCTGCATAATTTAAACACCGCTGACGCTCTAGGAGTTCTGTGTGCCTTTTACGTGCCTCCAACAGTGCTGCCGAATCTGGGGGAACCTCAATTGCTCGAGATTCTAAGCTTAGTAAATCTTTTTCCTCTGTAAACAACTCAGATTCGACTTGCCTCTTCAAGCCACACCCTAACCCCAAGCATCTCCCACGTATCGTGACCTTCATGGCTGACCATTCCACCATGCTGGATGAGGCCGCCCCTGTGTTGTCTGGGAAGTACTCACTAAGGGCCTCCCCTATAGTGTCTCTGAATAGCAGGTCCTCCAGCATAGATGTTTGAAGCGGCCACGTAGGGACACCAGGAGGTCCATTCTCCCAACTCAGTGTAACATAATGTGGATTGTGGTCAACCCTGGTAATCCGAATCTGCCACGTAAGGAAGCAGTGAAGGTGAACTGAGAAATCTGTCCAGCCGAACGTGCAAATCATGTGGTATTGAGTGGAAGGAGTATATCCTTGCCGCAGGGTTCCGATGTCTCCAGGCATCTACCAGATCCCACCCACACACCCAAGCGTTCAGGATCACAGAATTGGTTGTGGCCGCTGTATTTCTAAGGGGGGGAAGGATCTATCCAGCCTGGTATTCATGACACTATTAAAATCTCCGCCAATGAGCCACGGCATGCCGCACCATTTAGTTATTGGGGAAAGCGAACTAAGAAACTGCTCTTGATCAGTATTAGGGGTGTATACGTTACCCAACAGTATATAACGCCCGTCTAGCCTACCCCTCAAGAACACATATCTACCGTCTTTATCGACAAGTACCTCCTCCACATTAAAGGGTGTGCCTGGGCGGATCCAGATTAGGGTCCTACGTGCAAATAATGAGTAATCAGTAGCATATACTTTACCCCTCCATTTCCTCTGCAGCCTGAGTGCTTCAGCACTGTTTAAATGTGTCTCTTGTAAAAGAGCAATTCGTATGTTGTGTCTCTTAAGATATGAGTAGACCACATATCTACGAGAAGGTGTGTTACATTCCAGGTAAGTATTGTATGATCTGTCATGACAGTTTGATATGTATTATTGGAGTGTGGCCCAGCCTGTGCCCGTAGTTAGATGTACGATGTGACAGAGCCCTGTAACCTCGCCCGCCCCTCCCATAACTAAAGGGGAAAATAAAAACGCCAACAGGGCGAGAGAGGAACTTTACCAGGGCGGACCCATGAACAAGGTGTGCTGCCTGACCCCTGACGGAGTGAACACTATCCATAAAACCACCTGATTCCCTGTATTAGGGGAGCGTAGGGGGTTGTGTAGCCATGCAAGGTACGCCACTATGTGATCCCCAAATGACTTATAATTATACATACAGATTTGCAGACATCAGAATTAACCTGTGAACATCATTTTTCAGCCTGAAGACAATAACTGCTGTGTAGACCCCCCAGCATAGCCGACATCATAGCAATATTAAAACCCAGGGTCTGTAGGGTGCAGGTCTGTACAAGTTCGCTATGTTAGCACCAGTGCCCCAGCAGTTATACGATACCATCAGAAGTCTACGGCATGACAACTGGCATATGCAGCGACACAACGTCCGACAGCCCCACAGCCGAAGAACCATCGTCCTCTGATGAACAAGCCGGAGTTCCCTTCTTGCTGAGCGACTCTGCAGCCTCCGCGGCGAGTGGTGCGATTCATGCCTCCTTTTCCGGCCAGGTCTTAGGCCGTAGTCACATCCGGGCGAGTCAATCTGCTTCGCCTAGGCTGCGTGTCACCGGTCGGGTGCCGACATCAGGCTACAGCCGCTTCAGCGATTGCGGTCCCACTAATGTCTACACTCTAATCGGCTCCTGAGGCGCACACATCCACCCTCTCCGACTCAGCGCTGTGGATGCTGCTTCTATATTGGAGAAATGCCTCGGATAAAGGGATCTTTGGCGGGGCGAAGTCAGAACGCGTCCGCCATGTTGCCCCTGCAGGCCACGCCGCTTCCTTTTCCTCTGATATAGAAAGTTCAGCTTTTAATTCCTCCGCTGTAGAATGTCCAGTTTTTTTAGCCCCTCTTTTTAAAAAAAATGGGGAAGACTTTTCATGCTGTATTTGTTTTTTCCTTCTCTGG
Source organism: Calotriton arnoldi (assembly GCA_963921515.1). Lineage (NCBI taxonomy): Eukaryota > Metazoa > Chordata > Amphibia > Caudata > Salamandridae > Calotriton > Calotriton arnoldi. The sequence goes on from CAWUFW010015578.1 coordinate 135,471, forward strand.
GTGCTGAAAAGACAAAGATATTGGTATAGGGATAGAGTCATCAGATTCAAAGAGCTGCTGTAATGAGGGGGTTGAATTTAATCAAATATGTCTACCTTTTCTTTGCCAGTATATTTTCTACCACCAAGAGGTATACCAGCCTTAGTGCCAGAGTCCCGACAATTAGAGTGGAAAACGAAACACGTTTGGGTAGATTTAGACTGATTCGAATTATGGCCCAAGGGAGGTAAAGAAGGGATCCCAATACAAAAGTTGGACTTATGAGAGGGAGAGGATATAACTCTGATATTTGGAGATCTTCGGTCAGAAATTTAAATTTTTGTCAAAGACAGAAGTGAATCCAAGATGTGATCAGAATTACTTACAGATTTCTCCATTAGGGCTAAAATAGACGACAGGACTCTTTCCAAACAAATCAAAGATTCAGACATCCGTATTTATTCCTCTGGATCATTATTTAATGGATGAAAGCTCGAGGACAAGTCAGGAGTAACGGATGCCTTGAGTTAAATATATCTGTTCCACTAGGTGTGCTACTGAACAGCTGCATCTTGATGGAGGGACCCAGGGGAAAATCAAGAGAATTTGGGAGAGGTGAAATATCAGAAGTATAAGGCTTAGGAAGCTTGGGGGACTGAAGAACCTTTGGGAAAGGATTCAAGTTAATGCTAATATCTGGGAGAGTAAAATCTTCCATCGGAGGACTATCCACTTTAGGTTCGAAGCAAGTTCCAACCTCGGACTGAGTAATTCTGTTTCCAGGAGAGTGGACAGTAAGCTTTAACAGCAAAGAATCAACCACTCTAGATTCAAGACTGAGGGGCCGATTCCGATTCGGGCCGGAAATCCCTCCGACCGAGCCGGACCCGGAGAGATTTCCGACCGAATCGGACCCGTGCAGCCCGATCGAACGAGTACGATGCGCACGTATGCCATCGGACTCGATTCGGTCGGACTCCCATTGAAGTCAATGGGAGCCTGTCGTACAACGCGTACGCGGGCTCCCATTGACTCAATGGGTGCGAGACGGACAAGGGCGCCCCCTACAGCGTGTACGCGGCGAAGCGACTCACGCCGTACACGCACAGGTAGGGGGGACCCATGGGTCCCCCCTGTGTGCGACTCGCGTGGCTACGCGTACAGGACCCCCAAAGTACGGCTCCGACTGCTCTTTGGAGCCGGAGTGCGCGGCTCGGTCGGACTGCTCGCGGCGCGCATCGTACTTACCCGGCCGGTAAACGTCTCCATTGCGCAGTGCGAGTCGAGTCCAAGCGAGTCGGTCGGTGCGGTTAGACCCGGGAACGAGTCGGTCGGAGCGGTCGGGACGCCCGGACGAGTCGGTCGGCGATTTCGCATCGTACTCGCTCGCCCGGACGCGCGTACGAATCGGTCGGGAAATAGGGCTCCGAATCGGATCCGGTTAAGCCGAATCCGATTCGGAGCCCTACCGGCCGAGATCGGAATCGGCCCCTGAGTTCTTCCCTATACCGAGCCGCTTTAATTCCAGGTGAAAGGGTGGAGAAATTTGCTAGAAGCGATTTTTCGAGTTCCACTTTGACCACTTCGGCCTCTCCAGGAAGAGATTCACGCTTAGGCTCCATCATCACTGCTTTATTTAGGCCAGTCTCTTTTTTTGCCTCCAGTGGCCTCCCAACACTTATCCTGAACCCTAGGACCTAAGTCCCGTGTCTTAGCTCCCTAAGTCACTGTCCTGGGCCTCCCAGGTGCACACTTGGGTCCCTTAATAAATCGCGAGGCCAAGGGCCAAGATTGTGGAGCAAGTTGCCTCTGCTCTCCTCCTGGCTTCTGGTCTGAAAAAGCTTCAGAAGGCTTTGAGAGGGTCTCCTAGCACCAGTACTGGGGCTGCAGATGAAGAAATTATTAAGGGATGATTGAACCAGCAGCACCAGCAACCATCAACAATGGCAACAACAGCAGAGAACTAGCTGAGGACCGAAGCAGTGAACGAGGCCAGAGCGAGTGGGCACTACAGCGGACGCAGGCCGCACCCAGAACAAACTGGGCCGCCTCCGCGACCAACTGAGGCACGCTCTTGGTGGCCGCCGTCTGACGGGCAGTATGCCCTGGATTGACCTCCCTCTAGCAGATTAAATGCGCCAACGAGGGCAACTGCCGACACCCCTTTGCCTACACCGGGACGCTGGGCCTACACCAGACCCACCCGAGCTCGACACTCATGGGCACCAAAGAGAAATACAGAAAGATGCAGGGCGTGGAGGTAAAGAACCTGTAGGGCGAAGCCAGAGCGGATAACAGCTCCTCCCCGGCTCCTCCTCTTCCTCCTCCTGACGGTCCCCTGCGGCTTGGCTCACAAACTCCGGTCTGTGCTTCCGAATCTGAGCTCCGCGGCTCCTCAACGCCCGGTACGGGCTCCAACAACTCCCACGGCCTTCATGGCCGCCTTCCATCTCCGATCCCCGATCTAGTGCGGGAGGCCGGGCCGGAGCAGAAGCAGAAGCAGGGACGACTAACAGCGACGAACAGCAGCGACGAACAGCAACAGTGTGTCTGCACCTCTGTCTCTACCTGTATTTTAGTATATATTTTAAATGTATGTGATGTATTTTTTTGTATAAGTACTGTTTATGATTTTTAATATATGTGGTAAATTTGTAGTAGTTATCAATTTTATTTTAATTTGTTTTTTTTTTAGTTCCGTAGCGGGTTGTGGGTTTATAGGGGAATAGGGTCGGAAGTAATTTAATTCTAATAAATTAATGATTTTTTTAAATTTATTAATATTTATTTAATTGAGATTTTATAGTGTTAATTGTGGGAAGTAATTTATTTTTAATTAATTATTAATTAGTTGTTAATTAATATTAATTAATTAATTAAAAATTAAATATTGAAATTGTGTAATTAATTTTAGGTGCGTGTTGTGGGATTTATAGGGGTAAAGGGTGGGAAGTAATTTATTTTCAATTAATTAATAATTAGTTGTTAATTAATATTAATTATTTAATTGGAAATTACATATGGAAATTGTGTAATTCATTTTAGGTGCAGGTCGTGGGTTTATAGGGGTAAAGGGTGGAAAGTAATTTATTTTTAATTAATTAATAATTAGTTGTTAATTAATATTAATTAATTAATTAAAAATTAAATATTGAAATTGTGTAATTAATTTTAGGTGCGTGTTGTGGTATTTATAGGGGTAAAGGGTGGGAAGTAATTTATTTTCAATTAATTAATAATTAGTTGTTAATTAATATTAATTATTTAATTGGAAATTACATATGGAAATTGTGTAATTATTTTAAGGTGCGGATTGTGGGGCTTATAGGGGTAAAGGGTGGGAAGAAATTTATTTTTAATTAATTAATAATTAGTTGATAATTAATAATATTTCATTAATTGAAAATTAAATATGGGAATTGTGTAATTAATTTTAGGTGTGGGTTGTAGGGTTTATAGGGGTAATGGGTGGGAAGTTAATTAATTTGTATATGCTTTAATTTGTTTTTTAATTAATAATATTTATTTAATTGATAATTAATTATGTTAATTATGGAAGTACATTTTAATTTTAATTTAGATGTGAGTTGTGAATTGTGTGGTGGTATAGGGTAGGATGTAATTAAAATAAATGTATGTAATAATGTTTTTGTTCACAAATAATTTGTAGCTAAAAATATTTGTTTGAAAAATATTTTAATATTTTATTTAATATAATATTTGTAGGTATTTGTGATATGTATTTAACATTATAGTATGTTTTTTAAAATTTATAATATTAAATATATTTGTATTTTATTTTTTGCATATTTATATCTTTTTTAATTTCTTTTGTTTTTCAAATATTTTTTGTTGTTGATATTTTGTTTTTTTTAAATTTTGTATTAACTGTAGTGGGAATAGTAATTTTTATCCCTTCGCAATCCAACACTTTCCCTACTGTTACACTCACTGGAGTAGGAATAGCAATTTTTACCCTCCGCTATCCACCACTTTCCCTACTGTTACACTCACTGGAGTGGGAATAGTAATTTTTACCTCTCCACTATTCAACACTTTCCCTACTGTTGCACTGACTGGAGTGGGAATAATAATTTTTACCTCTCCGCTATCCAACACTTTCCCTACTGTTGCACTGACTGGAGTGGGAATAGTGATTTTTACCCCTCTGCTATCCAACACTTTCCCTACTGTTGCACTCATTGGAGTGGGAATAGTAATTTTTACCCCTCCGCTATCCAACACTTTCCCTACTGTTGCACTCACTGGAGTGGGAATAGAAATGTTTACCTCTCCGCTATCCAACACTTTCCCTACTGTTGCACTCACTGGAGTGGGAATAGTAATTTTTACCCCTCCGCCATCCAACACTTTCCCTACTGCTGCACTGACTGGAGTGGGAATAGTAATTTTTACCCCTCGGCTATCCAACACTTTACCTGCTGTTGCACTTATTGGAGTGGGAATAGTAATTTTTATCCCTCTGCTATCCAACACTTTCCCTACTGTTGCACTCATTGGAGTGGGAATAGTAATTTTTACCCCTCCGCTATGCAACACTTTCCCGGCTGTTGCACTCACTGGAGTGGGAATAGTAATTTTTACCCCTCCGCTATCCAACACTTTCCCTACGGTTGCACTCATTGGAGTGGGAATAGTAATTTTTACCGCTCCGCTATCCAACACTTTCCCTACTGTTGCACTGAGTGGAGTGGGAATAGTAAATTCTATCCCTCCGCTATCCAACACTTTCCCTACTTTTGCACTGACTGGAGTGGGAATAGTAATGTTTACCCCTCCGCTATCCAACACTTTCCCTACTGTTGCACTGACTGGAGTGGGAATAGTAAATGTTATCCCTCTGCTATCCAACACTTTCCCTACTGTTGCACTGACTGGAGTGGGAATAGTAAATTCTATCCCTCCGCTATCCAACACTTTCCCTACTTTTGCACTGACTGGAGTGGGAATAGTAATTTTTACCCCTCCGCTATCCAACACTTTCCCAACTGTTGCACTGACTGGAGTGGGAATAGTAAATGTTATCCCTCTGCTATCCAACACTTTCCCTACTGTTGCACTGACTGGAGTGGGAATAATAATTTTTACCCCTCCGCTAGCCAACACTTTCCCTATTGTTGCACTGACTGGAGTGGGAATAGTAAATGTTATCCCTCCACTATCCAACACTTCCCCTACTGTTGCACTCACTGGAGTGGGAATAGTAATTTTACCCCTCCGCTATCCAACACTTTCCCTACTGTTGCATTGACTGGAGTGGGAAATTTAAGTTTAAATATTTTTAAATAGTTTAGGGGCCCATTACGATACCCGGCGTAAAAAAATCCGCCAGGCATGGAAGCGGCAAAAATCCGCCCGCACACACCGCCTGAACACCGACCACGCCATTACGATTACACAAACCGAAAACCGCCATCGGCGGAAAAATCACACAAAATACCGCCCGCCATCGTCCGAGTCGGAGTCAAACCGCCCGCCACGGACGGAAACACGCACGACAACACAAAACCGCCCGCCCACACGGCCGACACACCGCACGTGAAATTACGATCGCTCCGCCATGAGCGCGGAAAAACCACAAATATACCGCCCGCCAGCGCAAACAACGCCGATGAGAATCGACACGGCAGAAGCCATGGCGCCAACGTACCTGCACAGAAACCATCCGCACACAAAACCAATAGCACACAACATGGCCAACAAGTCCACACAGCAAGGCACGCACAAATACACAAGCACAGTACACATCCCGAAAACACCCCCGGACAAACAAAAAATACAAAGGCCAGAACCCCAGACACAACACACCTGAAAACAACAGACCATGAGGACACACCCACATAGGTGAGTACAAAAGCAGCACTCCCACAGACCACAACCCCTTGCTACATTGCAAACCAGAGAGGAGAGGAGAGGACACAGTGACACAGCAAGGACAGCAGCACACCACAGAAACGCACACATCACTACCACCACCACCACCACCACCACCACCAAACACCACCACCACCACCACCACCACCACCACCACCACACCCCGGCACCACAAACCCCCTGCACATTACACAACACACACCGCACCAGCACCACAAACACCATGGCACCACAAAGGATGCCCAAGTTCACGCCCATGGAGCTGACGGTCATGGTCGACGAGATCATCAAGGTGTACCCACAAATCTATGGGAACATGGTCCAGCACACACCACTAGCCACCAGAAACAGAATGTGGAACCGGATCGTAGACCAGGTCAATGCAGTCGGGACCCTGCCCAGGAACAGAGTCGAGATTAACAAACGTTGGAATGACGTCAAGAGCCTGGTCAAGAAGAAGGAGGGCAAAAACAGAGAGCTGGCTGCCGTCACTGGCGGAGGGAATCCCGCGCTCTTTAAGACCTTCAAAGCGTGGGAGGAGAAGGTGCGAGTCATCATACATCCGGAGATCCTCGCCGGATTAGCAGGGGGAGTGGAGGCTGGTAAGTACAAACTAATGTATACCAGCACACCGCTATGTACTCACATGCACTACCACCATGCCACAGCTCCCAGGGACAAACACCCCCATGTCCAGCACACAATACACAACACATCACACACACATGCAACAGACACCACCACACACAGCCCAAACCGAACAACTGCAAGATACGTGGGGGCATGTGTACACTCAGCCAGCCACGTAACCACCAACAGGTCCCCATATATGCCAGAAGCGCCACAACGAGCACCCACCACACCCATGTGTCCGCCACAGCTGCACTAACCGACAAGTAACAGGTAAGTGGCAGGAACACAAAGTGCAGTGGGTGGGAGGGTGGACAGCCCAAGTACAACACACACCAGGCCCCAGTCCCACAGCACAGCAAGGAGGAGCATCCCCCACACCCCACAGCCACGTGTCAGCCACCGCAGTGCACAACGACAGCCGAAAGGCAGACATCACGGTCCACAGCAATCGGTGTCAGTGGGTGTCCAGCCACCCCCACGACCCACAACACCCCCCACCCCCACAGACCTGCAACATGGAGCACCCCCCGCTTAGAGCCATGTGGCATCCAGTACAGTGCACGCACGAACAACTTGCAGGTGGGAAACTGGACAGGGCTGGATTACTGGAGGCATGAGGACCATGACACGACCAACACATGGGACATGTCACGTAGCAGACGAACACGCAGCACCGCCCACCGTCACGAACAAGTGAACAATGTGCACACGGACATGAACAACAGACTCACACCCCACATGACCCATCACAGACATAGCAACACCCAAGGAGCCACGTCTGCATGCACAAGCCACACTGAATATAGTCCCACACGGCAGCCACTGTGCAACTCATCACACACAACCGAAACACCATTGAAGTCCTGTCCATGTAGCCCCTACTGCCTGTCAACCACACACCCCACAACTACGCCTATGTAAGACAAACAACACTAGACGCAACAGAGCGGAACAACAGAAATGCACACGAACACCACTGAACCCATCAAACACACAGACACACCATGCACATACAACATACCATCCATCCCATCCGTCAGCCCCAGTCTCATGAAAGGCATGTCATCCGCACAGCTGCCACACATACAGCAGTCACGCTAAGACACATGCCCATGACCAACCATGTGCCAGAAGTCAATTAAGCGCACGACACACTGTGAGCAACAACACACAACATGGGCCACACCCCCCCGAGCACTGCAGTGATGCACATGGCACAGGGCAGCACGCACACCAAGGAGATGGGACAACTGCAATACGTTGGCTGGCACACAACTATCACTCACTCATAACGATGCGTCCAATGCCATGTCCAGTAATCACAACAGACAGCAAATATGCAGGCCATGTCAAGCATGCACACACCTCAAACCATGCACTGTCATGCTGCCACAACACATGTCACGTTCGGCACCCATGGCTCACAGCATGTACCCCAAAAGCATATCCCCTCCCAAATGCGAATCTGGGGCATGGCCCCCATGTTGCCATATGCGTTCCTAAGCGTTCCATTTGAACCCCAAAAGCATATCCCCTCCCAAATGCGAATCTGGGGCATGGCCCCCATGTTGCCATATGCGTTCCTAAGCGTTCCATGTGAACCCCAAAAGCAAAGTACAAACCAGACCCAGGATGGGCCAGGAGCCCGCATACACCAGAGTCACAATGAGTAGGGGCACAGCAACACACCCATCGGCATGGCCAATCCGTCCCATGCCACATGTGCACAGCACACAGTCCCATTGCCTAGCACACACAACTACAGATGCCACAGCCACACACTCGCCTCCGGGAAACCCATGTACGAGATTGCACGAACTGCCAATGTCAGACGACAAATACATACTTCGCCAGGTGCAACACAATAACAAATCTCATTCTCTCCACAGGTGACGAACTGCCGGATGCTGGGGATGGAGACAGCAGCCAGCACAGCCAGCCCACAAGCCCCCAACGAGGACACACGGATCTGGAGGATCTGTCATCCTCTTCGGACACGGACCACCAAGCAGGCCCATCTGGCGTGGCAGGGCCCAGCCGCTCCCCAGGACCCCTCCTACCCACCAACCCATCATCCAGGGATGCTGAACAGTCCCAGCCCCCTGCTGCCACTGTCGTTGCGGCCACACCCACGGTCATTGCGGCCACTACCACTGCCGCAACCACCACCATCGCCGCACCGACCACCACCGCCATCACCACCACCACGTCTTCGCTGGCACCAGCCCCAGCGCAGGTGGTGGCCCGTCCAACTGGATCCACCCTGGGAGCCACAGCGAGGACCGTGGTGTGCAATGTGGCTAGTGGGCAGGCCGGTGGCAGCAGGACTGGTAGGAGGAGCAGGGTCAGGGAAACGCCAGCCTCCCCTGGGAGCCATGCCCTGCCTCAAATGGCCAGAGTCCTTGGGGCCTATGAAGAGGCCCAAGGACAATGGGCCAGGTCTGCTACAGACACGCGGGAGGTGCTGGGGGTGCTGAGGTCCATGGACGCCCATATGGGCCAATTCGTGTCCCGTATGGACCAACTCGTGGACCTCATGGGCCAGCTGGTGGTGGCGGTGGGGTCACAGGCAAGGCCAGCAACACCACCTCCGCCACCACCTGCTAGGGCGCAGGGTCGGGCAGCAGTGTCCACTTCCCCTGCGTCCACAGCCAGTGAGCACACCTCACCCACCACCAGCAGGTCGCCACCACACACCCCCTCCCAAACGTGGAAGGGGCCGTCCGAAGAGGAAACAGATCTCCCGGGAGGACTTCGCACGCTCCAGTCGCAAGTGAGGCAGCCAGCCAGCCTTCCGCCAGCCTTCCTTGACCAGCCACTGCATTGACTTGCTCTACGATCCCACTCCACATAGCCATCTGGATGGCATGTGTGTGTTGGACTATGGACATAGAACCAGTGGGTACACCCTGAGCTTCACGCAGCCATGACCGACAGCTCATTGTCACTGCACGCACCACTTTTGTCATCACCTTACACACAATCACATGTCACAGTTTGTAATAAATGCACCTTTTTCACTAACTGCTGTTTGTGCCCTGTGTTTTATTTGTACGGAATACAACGGCCACCTTGGGCGGAAAGGCACCTGATGCGTGGCATGGCAATGGAATCCGGAGGGCCTGTAGGGACCTAGGGGTGGGAGACAGAACAGGAGCACATTCAATGAGTGTGTCACACACCCATCACACAGTACATGTCAACAACTACAAGCAATGTACACACATCGCACAGAGCAATAGGGCACAATGCCACAGTCACCAACAGTGGCATACTACCCTGGCCATGGAGCGTTGACACACTGCACGCAGTGAACATACGGCCACCCTGACACAGCACACACACACCTGCACAGATACAGACACATCATCCGTCGTACATGGACACTCACCGTCAAGTGAAGTAGCGGGCGATGAGCTGCTGGCGCACATTCCCAGCTTCCTCCTCTCCGCTGTCCACCTCACTCGAGCTGTCCTGGTCTGCGGGCTGGGGCCCTGGTTGATCTCCGTCATCCACAATGAGGGGGATCTGCTTCCGAATGGCCAGATTGTGCAGCATGCAGCACGCCACCACTATCTGGCACACCTTCTGTGGGGAGTACGCCAGTGCACCCTCGGTGCGGTCCAGGCACCTGAACCTGGACTTGAGGAGGCCAAAGGTACGCTCGACCACACGTCTGGTCCTCCCATGTGCCTCATTGTATCGATCGTCTGCTGGGGTGCGAGGATTCCTCAATGGACTGAGCAGCCATGCCCCATTCGGATACGCAGAGTCACCTGGGTGTGAGGGACACAGAGAACCGTTGCTATTCCAACTGGACAGGGGACAGCATCGCACAACCAGCACGCTACACCACTCCACATACTCACCGACAATACAGCCACGATCCTGTTGCAGATTGGCCATCAGTCGTGGCAAGATGCTGTTGCGCATTATGTGTGCGTCATGTGCCGAGCCTGGAAACTTGGCACACACGTGGGTGATCACCATGTCCGCAAGGCACACCACTTGCACATTCAGGGAGTGCGTGTGCTTCCTGTTGCGGTACAGGTGCTCAGTGGCCTGTGGTGGAACAAGGCCAACATGTGTGCAGTCAATGGCTCCCACGACGTGTGGGATTCTGCCAAGGGCATAGAATGCACCCTTCACTGCCGCCAATTCACGAGCCCTGGGGAATCTGATGTACCTGTTCCGGTACAGCATCATGGCTGCCAGTACATCCCTCAGCACCTTGCTGAACATGGGCTGGGACATCCCTCCTCCACTGCCCACTGTGTGCTGGAATGACCCAGTGGCGAAGAAATGCATGGCGGCCATCACCTTAGCCGTGGGGGTGACAGCAGTCGGATACACCCTGCGGGGACGGAGATGGGGCTCTAACATGGCACACAGTCGATGCAGAGTTGGCCTGTCCAGCCGAAACTTCCTGATAACCTCTGTATCGTCCATGTCCGCCAGCAATTGGTATGGGCGGTCAATGTTCGGTCTCCGCCTGGGGTAAATGGCAGAGGACACATGTCAAAGCAACACGGCACATAGCAATTTTGCATACACATCACTGACATGACTGAGCAAGCACATGAGCCACAGCCCAGCTGTCAAGCTGGGACGGCACGGCCACAATACACTTACACAGGTCTCCCAACAATGGCAATGGCAAGTGAGACATACCACTGCCATGTGCATGCACATGGGGATCTATGCCCCAATGACTTGCGGGGCGTGCTGATGGGGACTGACTGCATATTCGTCAAGCGGCAACGCCACGGCAACATGAGTGTCTGCTGAGCATGGAACTGCTTCCGAGGCTGGATGAGTATGGCACACGACGACGACGATGTGGGCACGGGCTGAGCGGCCAATACAAGTGGGACCTGTGGCACGAGGGGATATGAGACAGTAGTAGGTGTCAGCACTGCACCCTATGTACAGCACTGTACGGATCACAGCTCCCGAAACATTGACTGGTGTCCACATTGACAGCCCCATGCCAAGACGGCTGTGTGCTTGCAGTCACACGTCACAGGTGAGAGGTTACATTGCACGTGCCAGGTGGCAGACGTACATAGTGGGAGCTGGCATGTGTGTGCATGTGTCTCCTGTTCAGGATCCACCAGATGGGCGCTGACTCTGTACTGACCATTGGACACAGCATGTTCCGTGGAAGGCTTGTGTGTGTGGGATGATGGCACTGGATGTGCCTCCGTTGGGTGGGGGGCCATGCACAGGGCGGGTACGTCGATGATTGCGCATTGTTGGTCACGGTGGGTGCACCAACTAAGATGTGTTGCCCTGTGTTCAATTCCTATGTCCGCATGTTGATGGACTGTGGATGTGGGCAGACTACACATTGGTCGATGTGCTGTCTATATGCATGTGCCTTCACACCAGGCACAGCTGCCCCTGCACATGTGACCCCTGCTGGACTCGCTGCTGGGTCTGTGGAGCTGATGCACCTTCAGTGCGTGGGGCGGACAGCTCTCCTCACTTCCCTCATTGCGCATGTCATGTCTTTGCCGCAGGTGACATGGATCATGGAGGGCCCACATGTACGCGTGGGTAGGCTACACATGATTGTTCACTGGTCGCCACCCCCAGTCAGTGTTTCGAATGGGAAGGTTGTCGTGCTGGTGGTATGTTCGATGTGGCGGATGGGCGGGCCTAGGTGCGGGCTTACATTCCGGACATGGGGGGTAGTTGGATTGGCGACTAGTTGCAGTACACACGGGACACGTCTCTTCCTTTCCACATCTGGGTCATCCCTTGTACTAACTGACAGTGATACAGTCATCTTCGCCCCAGCCCTCATGTCCTCCCTCGCCCCCAATATGCATGCTCACCTGCGAGGCTGGCGCTTGCACAGGCAGCCCCAAGCTCGCACCAGAGAGGGCAAGGAGTGTATGTGTGGGTCCAGTTGCACGAGTGGGCTGTCTCAGGGTATGATGTGTGGCGGGACGCCGTCCACCTGCGTGGTGCCCCAAATGGAGACCCGGCCTGCATGGACTATGCATCACAGTCTTCGCCTTCCGGATCCGCCACCTGCGACACCCAGTGGCTGTGGCTGCCCTTGCGGCCATGCCGCGTCCGTCTGTGGCTGATGGCCCACACATTCACTCTTTGGCCTCTCTGGGGAGGGCTCGGGGGTGGTGGCACACGCGCTTGCACTTAGTCGCAATGGCATGTGGCGTGGTTGGTATGATGGGCAATGGATGGGATGGTGCGAGCCACCTCCCGTGACGTCAGTGCTGCTCGTGCTGTGGTGCGTCCCCCTACACTTCCATGTGACTTGTGCCATGCTAGACGTTGAGGTTCTATTGCCTGCGTGATATGACCAGGAGGAGCGCGAGGAGACCTCTCACACACCATGCTCCACTGCCATCCCGTGCCCTGTATCGCCTGTGCGGATTGACTATGTTGGGGTTACACCTGGTCGACTGGGGCTGTGTGTGCCTTGTCAAGGGGCATGGCGGGCGCACAACAGGATCCAGCTTGTCCACAGAGGGTGGGCTGAGGTGCGCCTGGTACCGCTTTGTACGTGTGCCCGGCTGCTGTGCACACACGTGTTCACTCCACCCCCCGACAGGTGTCCTCTCACAATGCCCAGGGAAGCGGTGGTGTACTGTTCATGACCCCTCCCAACACGGCGTGCTCCAACTTGGCATGTGTGCATCTACCCGTCGCACCCACCCACCTGAGCACTGCGTCCATACGACTTCACACGACACATGTGTGTCTTCCACAGTAGTGCTACTCATTTGCGTTGACATCCAATACCAGTGGACTACATGGTCATGTCACGACTGCCGTGTACTTCACATACTCTCATCCTCTCTCATTCGTACTTGTGAAATGAGTCAGCGGAGACAGTTTTGGTTTCAAACATTATATTGAGTCTTCTGTCCTCTGTGATGCAGTATAGTGGACACTACTGGCAGCGGAATACATGTTGAGGATATACTGAGCATGATCGCAAATGGGATAGGGTGTGGGGTAACATCTGCTTGGCCAAGGCTGTGCTAATGTACATTTACGTATAGCTGCGGAGCTGCGGACTTTGACACAGACGGTATACATGTAGCCTACCAGACCGCTCGGCATCATGGGCACAGTCCATCTCAGTTCCATGTGACAGGTTTGCTGCGGTTGTTCCTCATGCACGCGTGCATGTGAGATGACATCAGGGCATGTGCTTGCGTGCATGCAGCGGCGTGCCACTTGTTGTTGCACTGTGGTGGTTACTGGACATGTCACAGTCACTGGGGTTGTGTTGTTGTTGTATGCACTTGTCGTCCATGCAAAGGTCCTGGTATGGGATTCCCGGGGCGGGGGTGGGAGGGGTGCAGCACCCACAGACTCCAGGCGACCTATTCATGTCCACTGAGCGGTGTGTGTGTCCATGGGCGCTGGATCCATGTCGTGTCCTGGTTGTTCGTGCAGTTCCGTCCATGTGGGTGCGATACACAGAGCCCATGCCACTGCCTCCCACGATGCATGCGGTGTACCTGGATGTGATGGGGAACAGTGTGCATGTCCCGGTCATATCCGATGTCATGGCGATGTCGTTGATGGTGTGGTTACAGTTGCCGGTCGTTTGGTATGGCTGTTGTGGTGGTGACTGGCCAGTCCGTGCGGAAGCTGAGCATGGGTGCGGGGTTGGACTTCATAGGTCACTCGGGGAACCTGCGTTGTGGTCCGACGTATTTACAGGTTGTCAGGTATGCGATGCCGTCCAGCAGGGCTTCCATGTCATTGGTGGTGTACATGTTTGCCAGCCAATGAAGCGGATGGTGGCTGTCAAGGTGTTGTTCGTAAGTTGTCCCTTGGAGGACCATGATGGGGCATGCTGGGTGACATTCGATGTAGCTGTTCTCGATGATCCGTCGTGTGGAGGCACAGTGGTCCCATTTCAGTGCGCGTGCGATGTTGGCCACATACGCCATGCCCCCATAGGCAGAGCAGGCCCTGTGGTGTGCATCCAGAGGGAGGAGTAGTGGTAGCAGGTCCGCCTTCAGACATGCCGGGTTGGAGAGGCATATCTCGACGGGATGCTGGTAGGGACACCTCCGACAGTAGAAGACGGGCATGACGCAGCTGAACAATGTGATGCGGTAAGTCAGTCGGTAACTTACGTTCAGCAGGGACAGGAGATCGCATCCCAATGTATGTATCGTGTTGGTTTTGTACAGCTTGAGCTGTTCGGCGTAGTTGGGTAGGTGTGTTGCGGTTGCCATTTCGCAGCGGTTCGTTGAGGTGGCGTGCTCCGGCTGTGTGTGCAGTCTGCAATGTGCACGCTCCGGGGTTGCTGTGAGCTCTGTGTAGTCGTAGGGAGACAGGACTTGTGTTCTGTTGGCTTGTTTGGAGGACACGGGCCCTCTTCCCACATGCTTCTCAGACAGTTCAAGGTCAGTGCTGTGTGACTCCTTCCAATTAACTTGCATGTGGCCGACATGGGGGAGTGTTTTCTTCTTTCTTCCCCGTCCGTTGTGTGCTTCTGTGATATGCGCTATCTGCCCTGTGGTCGGTCTCCTCGGCATGCCTGTGTTGGTCTATTCTTGGACAATGGCTGTATTCACCGGCTTCTGTCGTAGGGCTGTGGTTTCGGAGTTGGAATGGAAGGTCATTCAGTGCTGTCTGCTCTCCCTTGTGTGGGCGGCAGGCTGCCTTTCCGCTCTGCGTTGGGCCTTGTGTGTGGATGTTATTCTTGGGCCACCTGTTGTCGGTCCCCGGGCTCTTTGGTGTTCCGTTTCATGTGTCTTGTTCATATGTGCAGGGTGGTATGGGTTTTTCAGTGTGGTACTGGCGTTCCTCTTCCCGAAGAGGCCCTGCTTCTCCTAGTTGGTGTTGCTGCCGATGTGTGCTTCGCCATGTTTGTTACACTGGGGTGTGTCCTGCTGTTGCGTGACTTCACTGACATGTGTGCGTCGGTTGTGTGGCGTTGGGTGTTGTCCGTGAATTGGGCGTTGGGGACATGTCTGTGGCAGGCCTGTCACGTGTCATGTGCGTTCGGGGTGGGGCTGATGTGTGTGCTGCTTGGTTGTGTCCCTGTGTCTGTGTGCGACGCATGCATGGCGCTGCGGTTGGCCTCTGCGTTGTGCGCATGTGTGGCGGCGTCATCGGCGCTTTGTGGCCGTGACGGGGTGGTTGGTTCCTAGTCCCAGGTGGTGTGTACACATGTGTTCCGCGATGTTAGGATTTGGCCTGTGTGTCATATGTGGATGCGATGGTGGATGTGTAGTGTACACGCGCTGGTGGGGGGTTGTCCGCTTTTTCCGCCCTTGCACTGTGTGCGCTGTTTGCGTGCACTTGTTGTGTGTGTGCCTACCTGCGTCTCCGCGGTACGTTGCGTCCTTGGTGGTGCATCAGCAGAAGCATGGGAAGGGCCTGCAGTGCTGGATTCATGCCCGGGGTGCCGCTTCTTCGTTGTCCGTGCTCTGCGTCCGTGTTACCGCCTCTCTTTCACGTGCGGTGTCTCTTGGCCGTGGGAGCCGTTTGTTTGCGGCATCGTAATTTATGCGCCGGGCGGGACGTGTTTCGTCGGACGGTGTGTGTCAGTTGTGCTGCGCCGCTACGTGAACGGGCGCACTTTGATGGCGGACGGTGTTGCTGGCTTGCCGGCGGTGTTTGGCCTACTTTTCGCATCGTAATTGGGCGGGCGTGTGGACTGCTGCGTGCCGGCGGTAACTGGTGGTTTTTGCATCCGCCAGCACGGCGGTTGTGCTTCCGCCCGCCATCGTAATGAGCCCCTTAATATTTTAATTAATAATATAATTTTTTTTAACATATATTTTATGTTATTGGTATATGTATATATATATTTATTTGTTACATTTTATATAATTTTAAAATTAAAAAGAAATTTAAACTAATGGATGATTAATTGTTTTACAGTAAATATATATAATAAGTATTATATATGTGTGTTTAACTTTTTTAGGTTAAGTTCTTTGTTATTTTTGTTAAAATGTATATTAAATCTATTTATTTTTTTAAATTAAGTTTATTATTTAATATATTTAATATTTATTATTTTATTTGATATATATATAAAAAACTATTTTTTACATCTATATTTATGTCGTCGATTTTTTTTTCGGTATTTTTTGGACTTACCTTTATAAATATAGGATGGCGATATTTTTGAAATCTATATTTATGACTCGATATTGTGGTATGTGGATGTTTTGGGTGTCAATGTTTTGTCAGTGTACCGGCTACAACCAAGCAGCATGAATGTGTCCGTTTAAGCCTCATTGAAAGGCAGCAAGGTCTCCAATGTGGCGGGACTGAGTTGCAAGATTTTGGCAACAAATTAGCTACCATTTCTATTGTGGGCGACTGTAATTCAAGAACTTGTACTGCACTTGTTTCCAGTCCAGGGAGAACCTGACCTAGCAGTTCGGGCACAGGTTCCCATTGGGCACAGGGTCAAGACTGATTTGCATATGGTGGGGTTCAAACTGGAATGGCATGGGGTGCAAAAAACCGATGGATTTAGGCCCAGATCTCTGTACTGGGGTGAATGTATGACATTGTTCTGCATTCTGTCCATCAATTGTTGTTTTTACAAATACCATTTGGCCTTGAAAAGTTTGGAGCTGAACTCCGAATCCACATTTAAGGGTGCCAAAATGTAATGTAATGCTCCCTCTTCGTCCTGTAGATGGAAAGAGGGTGTTGTGGCATGGGCTGGGGAAGGACCCGGGGGGGACGGGTTAGGTGAGTCTTGAAAGTTGTGCACACCCACCCAGAGTCTCCGCACTCATAAGGATACTACTCGTACATCCCTTTGTCAATATCAAACAATTGTAAACTTACACGAAGGTGTAAGTTTACCTTTTAAATCAGGCCCTATAAGTGTATTCAAGAGAATCGGAAGTCTTGCATGTAACGTCAGCACCGCAGGTGCAGCTTTATGTCTGTTTTTATGAATCGCTCACTGGGACAACTAAATTGGGATCAGTGGTTTCTTCATCAAATATGGATAAGAAGGAGAAACTCTGTGATGCATGCAACAATTATACCCATGACAATCTAAAATAGCATTAGCAAAAGAGTAGCACTCATCATGCCATATGGTTCCGTATCTGAAATATATCTTTGATCACACCCTGCAAAGCTTCTCTGATCTTTTTTTTGCAAAAGAAAATATAGCTTCTCTCTGGTCTCCATAGTAACTATACGTTGCAAAATTGTTCTAAGAAATGTAAGTACATGTTAGGAAAATCTTTTTTTCTAATTCACTTGAAATGTAAAATAAGAACCGATCTAAAAATAGTAAAATAAAGTAACAACGAACTTGTTTAGAGACTGGCTTATCTATTCTCCCTGGGCCTTTCAATCAATGCACATTCTACCATGGTGCATGCCCCGTCATCTGAAACAAGGCTGAATTTGAAGAGTAGATGTAAAAAGATCCCCTCTACTATGAGATTAAAGAGGCTTTTATTCAAATAGTAAGGAACTGTGACTGGTTCAGTTTGCCTATGTACTACAGAAAGGTTTGTGACTTCACAAAGTCTTAAATTTGCCCGAAGGTGAGCTTGTAACAACGAAGTGATGATTTACAACTTCCTTTATAGATTGAATCCTCAGTATGTTCACCTACCCATAGGGCTCTGGTGATGTTGCATGATGGTATGAGCACTTTACAATATCACACATTAAAAGAAAATTTAAATTAAAATAAAGTGTAAATTCTGTACCAGCATTTTTAGGACAAGGCCAGGGTCGTGCAAGGGGTAGGATGAAATAGGAAACTCAATTACAGTGGGCCCAAAAATCAGAACAGGCCAGAATGACGTCCAGGAGTTTGAGCTAAGAGGGGGACAACCAGGCGGGAACGAGTCACCGACCGGCCTAATAGTGAACCTCACTGATAAAATCTTGTCAACCCCACAAGGGAAGATACTAGAAAAAGGTCTGGTCTTTGTACCCACAGCAAGCCTAGACAAATTCAAACTCAATTGCGAGGTAAACAAGTTTATCAGAAAAATAAAACTGATTACTTTTTTCAAAGACAAAGCACAACATGATGACCAAAGAGGGGACACAGGACTGCAAGTGAAATCCACCTTTTCCCCACCAACCACCACCATCCCAATAGAGGTCCTTGCCTTTGAGAAGGCAGTTCTAAAGGACATTGGCAAGATAGATCCCAGGACGATACGAGTATTCCACAATACTACAAAAGAGGAACAACTAGCGATACAAGAACTAACTAGGGACAACACTATAGTGATCAAACCAGCTGATAAAGGTGGAGCGAAAGTTGTTCAATCCACCAAGGCCTACAGAAATGAATGCCTTAGACTGTTGGGGGATAGGAGGAGCTATAAACTGTTACCCATCGACACTACAGAGTTTCTCAGAATACAAATCATGAGCATGACTGAACAAGCTCTAGCACACGACTGGATCCCACGAAGAGAAGGGGAATTTCTTAACAATAAGAATAGAGTCACCCCATATTTTTACATGATCCCCAAAATACACAAACGATTGGATAAACCCCCAGGACGACCAATTGTGTCGGGATAGGGTTCATTTTGGAGCCATTATCAAGATTTTCAGATGCATTCTTAAGACCCGTTGTCCAAAAGACCAACACATATTTGAAGGACACTAAGGCAAACCTGAGTCTGTTGCAAGGCACACAATATGACCCAAATTCCCACATCCTAATGGGTTTGGATATCGAGAGCTTATACACAAGCCTTCCACGTGCAGAGACCTTAAACATAATTGAGGAAGTTCTCTTTCAAGAGGAATGGGTCTTCCAGACTCCCAGAAATATAGTGATGGAATGTTGCAAGTGGGCCCTCACTCAAAATTTCTTCACATTTGTGGACACTCTGGGGCCGATTCCGATTCGGGCCGGAAAACATACCGACCGACTCGGTACGGGAATTTAGTCCGACCGACTCGGACCGGCGCCGTACAACCCGGGTAGTACGATGAAATGCATGTAAAATCCGACAGACTCGGACGAAATACAAAACGACCGAACGAGCCGGACGGAAATAAGCCATCCGGCCGGGAAATCACGCGAAACGAACCGACCGACACGCACCCGTATTGAACCCGAACGAAACGTACCCGCGAACTCCGACCCGCGTAGTACGATGCTGTGCGTGCAAAACACAACCGACTCGCCCGGAGCACAAGCCGTAGGACCGACACGCATACAAAACCCAGCCGAAGCAACCCAATACTCCGCGACCGACTCGTACGCCGCATATGAAACCTAGCTGACACACAGCGGGAACGAGTCGGACAAGATCGCACCAGACAACTGCAGCGTCCTACTCGGACACAAGAACAACTCCTACATGCACCAAAAACACCAAGGAATTTTTTTTAAAAAAAAGGGCCAAACAAGCAACCACAACGCCAATAAATACAGGGAGGAAAAAAATGGAACAAGGACACACCTCCAACTCCACCTACATAAAGGCCACAAATCCCTACCATGATCCTTAGCAAATTCCACTGACCTGCCAGCACAGAACACCATCACACAGCAGCCACAGACACCCTCACAGCTCATACATCACACAAGCCACACACCATTACCACACCTACAAATAGCACCCTCACACACACCCAGCTAAACCTACACTCACACCCCCCACTTGCACACACACACACATCAATCACCACCACCACCCATCACCATGCCCCCAAAGAAGAAACATAAGTTCCTAGACAGTGAATTGGAAGTCATGGTAGATGAGATCCTCAGGGTAGAGCCACAGTTGTTTGGTACATTGGTACAACAGACCCGCATGTCGCAGAAAACCAAGATGTGGGCGAGGATTGTCGACAGGGTGAACGCACAATCATCATGTTTGCGCACAAAGGAAGACATCCAGAACAGGTGGTATGATGTGCGCAGGAGGGTCCGGGACCTACTAAAAAAGGACTACCTCCTCAGCCAGCACACCAGCAGTGGCCCTCCTGCAAAACCAGTATACCTCAGGCCCTGGGAGGAGAAGGTGCGGGCCATCCTACCACCAGTGAGCGTATACGGACTAACAGACATCCCAGAGCCTGGTGAGTACACAACTAATATACACAATATGGTGTGACAACACACACACATCACAGTCAAGGGGATAGGCAAACCATGCACCCTTAGCAAATACACAGCAACCAAAAGATATTCATCCCAAGATGTGAATGCTAGTCAGACAAACACAATACCTGCCATCTCATAGTGATATGTAACTGTGTCATGACATGTACAAACCTAACAACAAATACAGCAAGGCAGTGGCACAAATAGAACCAACAAACACTCCCAGATATTTACCCACCACTAGAACACCACCTCACAGGGAAGCTCACTGAAAGGAAGGAATTCTGTGTATGCTGGTGAAGTCAGTGTAGCCAATAGCATGATGGGAGTGGTAGTCACAGATATTGGTCACACCCACAATTGGCCCATCAACACCACTCTGAACCATGCTCACATCACAGGGAGTGGAAAACAACTGACAAGATGGCTGACACGGTACTGCTGTGGGGAGCACAAGGCCCTGATGGGATCTGGGCACCAACAAACAACAGGACCACACTGTCAGCCATCTTGCCATTGCTGTCACACTCACACACAGTGAAGTCCACTCAAAAGGAAGGAAGTATGGGCATGCTGGGAAGGGGGTGGAGGCAATAGCATGATGGGAGTTGTAGGCACAGATATTGGTCAGCCTCACAATTGGCCCATCAACACCACTCTGAACCATGCTCACATCACAGGGAGTGGAAAACAACTGACAAGATGGCTGACACTGGGTACTGCTGGGGGAGCACAAGGCCCTGCTGGGAACTGTGCAACAACCAACAGCAGGACACCACTGACTGACATCCTGAAAGACATCTTGCACTCCCTGCAATGGAAGCATGTTCCATGGTGGGATTTCTGGCTGGGTGGGAAGGAGGACTCACAGCACTGACCATAGTTACAAGCACCTCCCCTCACCACCCCCTCAACACTAACTCCACATAACCCACCTGGGAGAATGCAATGCCTCACATCCTAACTGAAGATCCCACAAAGAACCACCACCCTGGGTTATGCTGTGTGAAGCACAGGGACACTCTTGGGACTTGTAGCCAAACAACTGCCAGGACAACACTCCCAGCCATCCTGTCAGCACAGGCACCCCACCCCACAGGGAAGCAGAGTCAAAATGAAGGAAGGATGGGCATGCTGGGAAGGGGGTGGAGGCAATAGCATGATGGGAGTGGTAGTCACAGATATTGGTCAGCCTCACAATTGGCCCATCAACACCACCCTGAACCATGCTCACATCACAGGGAGTGGAAAAGGACTCACAAGATGGCTGACACTGGGTACTGCTGGGGGAGCACAAGGCCCTGCTGGGAACTGTGCACCAACCAACAGCAGGACACCACTGACTGACATCCTGAAAGACAACTTGCACTCCCTGCAATGGAAGCACGTTCCATGGTGGGATATCTGGCTGGGTGGGAAGGAGGACTCACAGCACTGACCATAGTCACAAGCACCTCCCCTCACACACCCCCTCAACACTAACTCCACATAACCCACCTGGGAGAATGCAATGCCTCACATCCTAACTGAAGATCCCACAAAGAACCACCACCCTGGGTTATGCTGTGTGAAGCACAGGGACACTCTTGGGACTTGTAGCCAAACAACTGCCAGGACAACACTCCCAGCCATCCTGTCAGCACAGGCACTCCACCCCACAGGGAAGCAGAGTCAAAAGGAAGGAAGGATGGGCATGCTGGGAAGGGGGGTGGAGGCAATAGCACGATGGGAGTGGTAGTCACAGATATTGGTCAGCCTCACAATTGGCCCATCAACACCACCCTGAACCATGCTCACATCACAGGGAGTGGAAAAGGACTCAGAAGATGGCTGACACTGGGTACTGCTGGGGGAGCACAAGGCCCTGCTGGGAACTGTGCAACAACCAACAGCAGGACACCACTGACTGACATCCTGAAAGACAACTTGCACTCCCTGCAATGGAAGCACGTTCCATGGTGGGATATCTGGCTGGGTGGGAAGGAGGACTCACAGCACTGACCATAGTTACAAGCACCTCCCCTCACACACACCCTCAACACTAACTCCACATAACCCACCTGGGAGAATGCAATGCCTCACATCCTAACTGAAGATCCCACAAAGAACCACCACCCTGGGTTATGCTGTGTGAAGCACAGGGACACTCTTGCGACTTGTAGCCAAACAACTGCCAGGACAACACTCCCAGCCATCCTGTCAGCACAGGCACCCCACCCCACAGGGAAGCAGAGTCAAAAGGAAGGAAGGATGGGCATGCTGGGAAGGGGGGTGGAGGCAATAGCATGATGGGAGTGGTAGTCACAGATATTGGTCAGCCTCACAATTGGCCCATCAACACCACCCTGAACCATGCTCACATCACAGGGAGTGGAAAAGGACTCACAAGATGGCTGACACTGGGTACTGCTGGGGGAGCACAAGGCCCTGCTGGGAACTGTGCACCAACCAACAGCAGGACACCACTGACTGACATCCTGAAAGACAACTTGCACTCCCTGCAATGGAAGCATGCTTCATGGTGGGATAACTGGGCTGGGGGAGAAGGAGGCCCGGATGGCAAGCAAATACCACCAATGCTGGTCATGCACACACCTCAACATTCACATTGACATGCCACAGGTTGGCAGGACAATGTGCTACACCAATATCACTCTCTGACTGTCACAATTTAGGAGAATGCAATGTCCAGGCCCACATCCAGAGGTACAGTCACAACTGTCAGGTGTTTGAACAATTGATGCCAGCATAACATACAATCTGTGTGTCTCCCCAAAACAGGTGATGATGGGGACACAGCAGCAGACGAGGAGGAGTCCCTGTCCCAGGCTCCGGTGAACACTGAGCTCACTGGTGTGGATCAGCCTCTGCACTCCTCGGATGGCGAAGAACCAGCTGGACCCTCCGGTGTGAGTCATCATGCAGCACCAGCAGGACCAACATCTGCACCCCCTGCACCCACCCCTCCAACAATTGCCAACACACAGGCCACCCCTGCCAACACGGACAGACCAAGGACCACAGATGACAACAGCGCAGGGACCCAGACCCAAACTGGAGCTGGTGACAACGAGCCCAGGAACAACACCCAAGTGGGCCCACGGTCACCTGTGCGTACCACCGCAGGTCCTGCACGTGTCGCCAGGGGTGGTGGGAGGGGTGGTAGACATAGGTCGCTCTTTGCAGAGGGGTCTGGACTGCATGATGACCCACAACTGGCACGCATCGCGGATGCGTACCAGACTAGCACCGTAGAGGTCAGCCAGGTAGTGGGGATCCTCAAGGACATACAACAGCAGCAGGCTGCCCATCATGCCCGCTTGGACTCCCACATGTCCCGTGTCGAGACACACATGTCACATGTCGAGACACACATGTCACATGTCGAGACACACATGTCTGGCATGGAGTCCAAGTGGGACACATTGGAACAACTGACAGCGGAGAATAGGGACATACTGACATGCCTCCGCCAGATCAGCATCAACATGGCCTCACCTCCCTGTGTGCCCACAACATCTGCTGCTGAAACAACTGCAAAGGCCACAGGGAGGGAGGAGGACTCTGGCAGAGAGTCCCCTGCACCGCCGCAGCCTGCACCTGAGGGTCCCCCCCCAAGAAGAGGGGCCGTCCGAGGAGGCCAAACTGAGAGACCGATGGCCATCTACATCCCCCAGGAAGCCAACACCTGTTCTGGAACTTTTCCTCTGTGTGCAAACTGCACGCCCTGTCGAAGCCAACCCAACTCTCCCACATGACATGGGGAGCTATAGTTGGCCAAATTTATCAGATGACTGTGGACTTTACTCTGGACATTTCAGCTACCAAGACTTCCGAATCACATGGGAACTTTGGATTCCAATTTCTATGTACAGCACCCACCATCCTGTGCACCATCCTCACACCTGTATGTAAATAAACTCACCAATACACCATATCTGCCTCTGTTGTGATTCCAACGTGCTCTCTGTCATGGAGATGGTGATCAGAAAAATGACACTGGGCATGCTAACTGCTACAGCAAGTCCAACACCGTCATGTCAGTCATGGCGACGTGACACATATGAGGGAGACACACCACTAGGGCCACACAACACATACACACCAGGGCCATCAGACTCATCACCTATACTGATGTTGCAACTAAATACAGTGGAATGCACAGACACGCCACCTATTCACAGTCTGTGTCAACTAGACTACAGGTGCAGTAAGCAAATGTCAGTCAGATGTGTGACTACAGACAACGCACATCCCAAAGTGAAGCACAGGTTTATTACACATTTGCAACATGTTGTATCCACTACAAATGCTAGCTAATCCAACCTGGCTGTGGCCACAAAGTCAAAAAGTGCAGAAGATAGAAAGTCCAGGGGTGTGTGGCACATCACCTGTAGGGAAACGACTGCTTCCACCTTGGAAGTTGAATCATGGATTCGTGGGATCCAAGTTGATCAAATAACTCCTGCAGCACCCTGTGAAGGACAGACATGACACACAGTCAAAACCACTGAAGAACAGCACAGAACGGCAATACTCATGTCTAATACATGTCACGAGATAATTACACAAAACCAAGTTAGCATGTCAACACTGTTGGGCAGTGCAGACCACCTGCAAGGACACATTGCTGCACGCATCCAGTCAAGTAGCACATAGCCACACTCAAACAGCACCAGAGCACCACACACACATATCATGCAAACTCAAATCATTGACATTACAACCCTCTGGAGACTCACATTCAGCTGAAGAAGTTGGTGATGAGCTGTGTGCGGACATCACCATCATCATCATCATCATCTTCACTGGCATCGTGACCCAGGCCAGGATCTTCCACAGGTGGCGGACGTTGGTCATCATCATCCAGGATGAGAGGCAACTCCTTCCGCACTGCCAGGTTGTGTAGCATGCAGCAGACGATGACAATCTTGCACACCTTTGCTGGGGCATATGGGAGGGCCCCTCCTGTCTTGTCCAGGCAGCGGAAGCGGCTCTTCAGGAGACCAAAGGTCCGCTCAATCACCCTCCTCGTCCGACCATGTGCCTCATTGTAGCGCATCTGGGCTGGTGTCACAGGGCTCCTGAGGGGTGTCAGCAACCACGGCATGTTGGGGTATCCCGAGTCACCTACAGACAGACAATTGCACATTAGCCGATTTGAAAATGTGTGCGGAAAACAACATAGCAGAACACACACAATGGTACAAAGTCAGTACACACCAACAAGCCAGGCACGCTGGTTCGGCATCTGTGACATCATCCTCGGAATGCGACTACTCCTCATCACGTAGGCATCGTGTGCCGAACCGGGGAAACGGGCACACACATGTGTGATGGTCATATCTGCAAGACATACCACCAGAGCATTGATCGAATGGTAATGTTTACGGTTCCGGTATGCCTGCTCATGTGCCTGTGGTGGTATCAAAGCCACATGTGTCCCATCAATGGAGCCAATTACATGTGGCATCCTCCCCAGGGCATAGAAGTCACTCTTGACGTCAGTGAGTCGTTGACGTGTTGGGAAATAGATGAACTGGTTCAGGTATCTCAACATTGCCCCCAAAACATCGCGTAGCACACGGCTGAACATAGTCTGTGACATCCCACCGGCAGTCGCCACAGTGTGTTGAAAGGTACCGGTGGCAAAGAAGTGTAGGGCTGCCATCACCTTCACCTTGGGGATACGGACGGCCAGGCTGCAAATGTGGGTCCAACCGCACTGCCAAATCCTCAATCAGCTGCCTGGTGAAGCGGTACCGTCGGATGCTGTCACGTTCCACCATCATTGCCAGGTCTGGGAATGGTCGATGGACAGCAGGAGCCCTGCAGTGCATAGGTGAAGAAAGCAAGATTGTCATTCACCCCAACTATGTGCCGTTCACCATACTCAATTTCACATGATACATCATTAACAAACACAAGTACTTGATGTGTGTGTCGTTCTGTTTGGACATATATGGCACCTACATGGACATCATCTAACATCTCTGTTCAACAAGTGTTGACAACAGGTTCCAGGGTGTGCTATGGGAAACCATTAGGCTGTGTCACAGTACCCATTTACTGCTCTCACGTTCCACACACATACCACAGTGACATGTCTGGACAGATGCTCCACAGGCATCACAGCTCATTGACAGGTAGATTCCCAGGGACCCTGTCTTGCCACATGGACACTGGCATGACATTGCGTATCATGTACACGTCAGAAAAACTAACATGACACCCACAGGTAGTGGCCCCTGTAGCCTCTGCAGGACAGACATGGACGTCTGTGACACACACACACACAACATCAAAGTTCCTGCACAAACCACGTGGATGTGGAGACTGTCTCCCATTGTGCACATGGAGTCAGAGACATGTGAAACACAACATGC
The DNA here is from genome assembly GCA_963921515.1 of Calotriton arnoldi. Taxonomy (NCBI): domain Eukaryota; kingdom Metazoa; phylum Chordata; class Amphibia; order Caudata; family Salamandridae; genus Calotriton; species Calotriton arnoldi. Next base: position 162,441 of record CAWUFW010015578.1, read on the forward strand.
ACACAGACTGCGGAGGGACATCACTATTGTGGCAATGGGCCACCCTGTGACGTACATGCCTTCCCACATGTGAGCCTGGGGGTATGTGACAAGTCATACACATACACAACCTGGAAATGTGACCATGACACATGCTCCAAAATGAAAAGTTGCACACCACAGTGGTCAGGTGCACAACACACAAAGGACCCTGTCCCCATGAACACGTGCACAGCCTGGGTGTGTCTGCCCCCAAATGCCACCCCAAAAACCACATGTTCACCCCCATACACAGATAAGGTTATGCTGCCACACATGCCTTAGATACAGTGTGGGCTGGGTGTGGTGTTGTAGGTGTGCCCCTGAGTCCCTGGAAAGTATATGTGGCTGGCATAGGTTCACCAGTGACCAGCATGGTGACATATGCGTGTGACCTGTCCAGGGACGCGTTGTAGAGCAATGGACCAATCGGTGTGCCCGCACGGCCCATTGCATTGGATGTGAGCGGGTACGTGTTGTACAGCAATGGACCGATCGGTGTGCCCGGCCGGCCCATTGCATCTGTTGTGAGCGGGTACGCGTTGTACAGCAATGGACCGATCGGTGTGCCCGGCCGGCCCATTGCATCTGTTGTATCCCGAAATACGCGTTATACAGCAATGGACCGATCGGTGTGCCCGGCCGGCCCATTGCATCTGTTGTGAGCGGGTACGCGTTGTACAGCAATGGACCGATCGGTGTGCCCGGCCAGCCCATTGCATCTGTTGTATCCCGAAAACGCGTTGTACAGCAATGGACCGATCGGTGTGCCCGGCCGGCCCATTGCATCTGTTGTATCCCGAAATACGCGTTGTACAGCAATGGACCGATCGGTGTGCCCGGCCGGCCCATTGCATCTGTTGTATCCCGAAAACGCGTTGTACAGCAATGGACCGATCGGTGTGCCCGGCCGGCCCATTGCATCTGTTGTATCCCGAAATACGCGTTGTACAGCAATGGACCGATCGGTGTGCCCGGCCGGCCCATTGCATCTGTTGTGAGCGGGTACGCGTTGTACAGCAATGGACCGATCGGTGTGCCCGGCCGGCCCATTGAATCTGTTGTATCCCGAAATACGCGTTGTACAGCAATGGACCGATCGGTGTGCCCGGCCGGCCCATTGCATTGTATGTGAGCGGGTACGCGTTGTAGAGCAATGGACCGATCGGTGTGCCCGCACGGCCCATTGCATTGGATGTGAGCGGGTACGCGTTGTATCCCGGGTATGCGTTGTACAGCAATGGACCGATCGGTGTGCCCGGCCGGCCCATTGCATCTGTTGTGAGCGGGTACGCGTTGTACAGCAATGGACCGATCGGTGTGCCCGGCCGGCCCATTGCATTGTATGTGAGCCGAGTACGCGTTGTACAGCAATGGACCGATCGGTGTGCCCGGCCGGCCCATTGCATTGTATGTGAGCGGGTACGCGTTGTAGAGCAATGGACCGATCGGTGTGCCCGCACGGCCCATTGCATTGTATGTGAGCGGGTACGCGTTGAACAGCAATGGACCGATTGGTGTGCCCGGCCGGCCCATTGCATATGATGTGTGCGGGTACGCGTTGTATCCCGATATACGCGTTGTACAGCAATGGACCGATCGGTGCGCACACATTGGCTGGGGCCTGGCATGGCAACGGACGCGTTTTCGAGGCTCCAACGAGTCTGATCCAGTGAATTCAGTTGGCCAGCCACAACAATGTTGCAAAATCATGGATGTCATGAAGTTGAAGATTTGAAGGATGCTGTGGGCGTCTATTAGTGCTGCTATTCCATGGATTGGTCAGATTCAGAAGATGCAAACGACTTGGACCTATCACTTTGGACACATGAGACAGTATCTGCCTCTGCAGCACACATATAATGCTGGCTGTTCCCCTGAGAGCTCACTTGCCTGCACTACATGCTCCAGGACGACATCTGCCACCAACACTGCTGCTGTTTATGCATCCTCTGGCTCCTGCAATGGCATGTACTGTGGAGAGAGCCCCAGCCTTCAGCCTTGAGGAGAACCAGGCCCTGCTGGACAGCCTCCTTCCACAGTACAGCAAGCTGTATGGGAATCCAGGGGAGCAGGTGAGTGTGCTGTCCACTGCCTCACTAATTGTGCATGTTGTCTGACTAGCAGGACTTTCAGTGTGCACACCACTGGCTAGCATGCCCACTGAGTAGTTGTCACACCCCAAAGTGTGTAGTTACATGCACTGAACTGGTACAGTGCAGTAACAGTGCAGTCCAACTAGATTTACTTCCCATGCAATGATACCATGTAGTGACTGCTGGCAAACTGTTCATAGCCATTGTTGCACTGCCTGTGTACATCATATGCCCCTGTGATTGAGACATGTAAATCCAACTGTGTGATGCACGTATATGTTGCATGTGAGGTAATGGCCTTTTCACTTTGTCATCCTCACAGGTTGATGCCCACCAGAAGCAGGAAATCTGGCTGACCATCGCCCGGAAAGTAAGATCCGTGGGGGTCTACAGGTGCAGGATCCGCAACTGCCAGAAGAGGTGGCAGGACCTTCGTGGCTGGACCCGGAGGATCGCAAGGGTCCAGCTGAAGCTGTCACCTCCTCGCAGGAGGGGCAGACACCGGACCCTGACCCCCACATGCTCCGGATCCTGGCGGTGGTCTTCCCTGACCTGGATGGGCAGCTGAAGGACAGACAGCAGCAAGGAGGGGGTGAGTCCATGACTGCACTGTGCACTTTGTCTGACATGCCATGTGCCCTCCTCTGGCCTGGTTAAACTTCCACAGTACATCAGTCATGTGGTCCAGGACCCATGTCCCTCATTTGTGACATGCCCACTTCTCCTCTGATACGCATATGTGTGGCCCTTATAGTCAGGAAATTGTGTCATTTGGGGACTGTGTCATTGCATTTAGCTTTGCTCAAGGTGGGGGACAGCATTTGTTCCTGTGACTATGTTGTGCGATTCATGGGTGGGTCAATTGCTTACACAATGCCTAGGTTCTGACATGTAATCTGGGTGTAACTTTGATATGTGGTCCGCTTGCTGCTCTGACTCACCACATGTCCCTGGGGAATTTGGCACACACCCATGCTGCTGGTGGGAACAATGTTTGGGCCTCAGGAGTATGTGTATCCAGTGTGTCACACATGCTTAGCCACCTGCCTACTGTCCAGGACTCATCCCTCTTACAGGTGGAGCTGGACAGTCATGCCTACTCCAGGGCATACAATACACTCTGTACTCCCACTCCCGTGTATCATCTGGCATGTTGTGATCAGTGAAATGTACCCTCAGGTGTCTGCCTCTGTCTCATTGTGCTGTGTCTTCGTTGTCAGGACTACTGGTATGTTTATCGGTTAGAGCTCAGCATGCCATCTGAGATGTGACCATGATAGACGATACTTCTGTGACTTATAGGTGTCTGATCACTTGACTGTGCACACAGGTGTTTGCGACTGTGACTTTCAGGCAGCTGTATTTTCATTCACAGCACACTGTGAGGTGCTCATGTTCAGAGAGTTGTGTTTCATGTCCCCCATATGTCCAGTTGGTATGACGTGGACAAATAGTAGTACAGATGATGTGGTTTTTGGGGGATGGACATGTGCACTTGTCAGTCACATAACTTGCATTCCCCATGCCCTCGGATTGTGACACAGTGCAGACTGTTGTTGGCTGGCTGCCATGGCCATGTGACTTGAGACAGTAATGCATGACTTTGCACGCATTCCTGTGTCATGGGATTAAACTTCCTGAGACTGATCCTGCAGGGGAGTGACATGTGCAACATGCACCCCATTGTGGCATTGACTATCCGGACATGGGTGCATCATGGTGTCTGGTGCTGGTATGCATCACATGCATTTCTATTTAGACTCTGGCCATCCCTTTATCCGGACACCTGCACTGACTCAGTGGCAAGAGATGTGATGTGTGCATGTTCACATACTTCACCGTGTTCCCTGCAATGTCCAACAACTGTGTAGGTGGTGCATGTGTCCACACTGGGGTCTTACCATCAGACAGATGGGTGCAAGGGCAGGAGGGTGTGAGTCCCATGGTTGACCATCAGACTGACAATTGGCTTCCCCGAATCTGTGTGAGGACTTTAGGCAATGTTCAACTAAGGATGCCAGGGCTTGCTCTGTAATGTGCTGTACTTACTGTGGTGTGTGCGGTCAGTGCAGGTGACTGATGTTTGTCTGTTTCCCTAATTGTTTGCAGATACATCCACGGCCACAGGAGGGGACAGCTCCACGGACCAGGAGGAGCAGCGGAGCCAGACTGAGTCAGCATCGGACGAGTGGTCAGAGGGACCCAGTGGCACGGAGGGCGAGGGGAGCCACACCGAGGAGTCCTCAGCACCATCCACCTCAGCTGAGGACCACAGCAGCTCGGAGGATGACTCCCTTGTGGAGGCGGGTCTCAGCAGCCACCAAAGGCCAGCTAGTCTGTCTGGCCCGCCACCACCACCACCGCCCTCCCATTGGCTCCCATTCCTGAGGTCCGTGGAGGCTCCCGTACTCGGGAGCGTGTCTCCTTCGTGCCAGGCACCGCACCCCCTGCCCCTGTGTCCCCTGCTGCCCTGAGTGAGGAGTCTGTGTACCTCCTTCGGCAGCTCCATGTAGGGCAGACAGCAATGCTGAGTGTCCTCCATGCACACACCACTCTGTTGACACAGCTGGTGTCGTTCATGGAGGGCATCTCGACGAGTATGTCTGCCCTACAGAGGAGCAATAAGTCCATGGACTCCTCCCTGACGGCAGCAGTGTCCCTCCTCCAACAGTCCCTCACCCCTCCCACCTCTGCCCCATCCACACTTCCTGCCCCGTACCTGTCCAAAGCACATGCACACCTGCACAGTCACCCAAACACACAGACACGAGCAGCACAGACACACCCAAGAGAAAGGCAAGACGTGCACACAAGCATCCTCAGGGGACTGATACCACAGACACAGGGGACGGGGAACACACACACACAGGCATCCACATTAACTCCGCAGTCCTCCAAATCCTCTCCCTCCAAGACCCCTTCCCTTGCCTCGCCTGCTACCACACCTACACAGCAGATCTTCCTGTGTGACCTCGGCCTCTTCCCCTCCAATCCTGCTGATCCAGCATACCGGGGGAATAGGACGTCCACCCACACAGAGGGGAGTGCCCCTCGCCCCCGGACACCCTCCCCCAGGCACAGGCAGACACAGGACCCCATTAGGAAGTCCCCCCGGACCAGGGAGAGCAAGACCCCACCACCACCACCACGCAGCTCCACCGCCCAGTCTCTCTCCTCCATCCCCCAGTCCACCACTGCACAGGTTCCCCCGCCACACCCTGCCCCAGGTTCCCCCACACAACGATACCGCATCCCCAGACTGCTTAGGCCCTCCCCCCCGCCACTTGCTCTTCCACCCCCAACCCAGACGCTCTGCCTGTTAGTGGCACTGTTGTGGAGACCGGGTCCCCCCTCTGTCCTGCCCACCTCATCTGCCCACCCTTCCACTCCCTTGGAGTCATGCACTGCAGTGGAGTCCACAACCACCACATCTGACTCGGGCACTGCAGTGGGTACCCAGTCCACTACATCAGTCCAGCCCACTGCAGTGGTTGCAGCACCCACACCAACTGACTTGTGTACCACAGTGGTGCCGGCCCCCCCTGAGTCAGACACGTCCACTGCAGTTTACCGGTGACACTCCTGCACCCACCTCCCCTTCACTGCCTCCTTCTGGCATCCCCTGATCCTGTCCCTGCGGTGCCTGGACTGCCCCTCGTATGCCCCTCCAAGGGGGCTGTCCCCTGTCCATACCTGTGCAGGCAAGCAATTGTTGACAAGTTGTCACACATCACCCTGTTGGGACTGTATATTTGGACTGGCCATTGGCCTTAGTTTATTTTGGACTTTTGATTTGAGTTGCACACTTGCTGAATAAAGCCTCTTTTTGTTTACTTGTGGTTAATCTTTGGAGGTACATGATGTAGATGTGTAGAATCATGCATTTGCTGTTGTAATAGTGTTCAGATCAGGTAAATGAAGTTTTGCTGTGATGGGCTCCATGTGGTCCATGGGATATGTGTCCTAATCTAGTCTGGATCTATGGCATCCTTTGCTGCAGTCTGAGGGTGTAATGTTCAGCATTTGACACAGGGATGTACGTTTAGCATTTGTAGATTACCATCTTTGCCCTACACTGATGCACATCTGGTGGGCTTACCACTGTCCAATGTTCCTAGTACCCTGACTGTGTGCCCGTCTCCAATGGACATGCAGTTTAGCACATCAAATTTGGAGGACTCGTCTGTGTACACAGTGCAAGTTGCTTGACACGTGTCTTGGGTGTATGCAGATGACTGACGTGACACTCCCGTGCCCAGGCTGATATGAGCAGAGCCTTCAGTGTGTTGTAGTTGTTGACTCACTGACCGAGTGTTCTGCTGACATGTTTGAGTCGTGCACAGACAAGGTTTGGCACAGCTGACCTTCCACAGGAGTGGAGTGCCCTCATGGCAGTGCGTGATTCCGTGATATAGGCTGTGCCCGTGTTGTGTGTTGTGTAGGCATGTCTGTGCGTGTTCTCTTCTCCTTTTCCTACACAGGCTGTGTCCCTACGAATGTTCCTGTTTGTGATGCTTGCTGAGTTGTTCTGTGTTCATCCAGCATCTTGGACCTGGTTTCTCCAGGATGTGGGTGCATGGCAAACTAATGTTCATGAGGTTGTCATCCCTAGTTGTCTTTGTTGTCAGGGCTGGGGATGTGGGCAAACGCAGATGGGACACAGTCAGGATTCCTCTTGGCACTTGTTGGTTACACGAGTAATGTGATTTTCTGTTTGTGTATGCTTTCAGTGTTTGTGACACGTTGTGTGTGTGACTGCTGCCACTCCTCAGGGTCAGAGCTGCAATGTTGGAAGTTGTCTATGTGTGTCCTTTGTGGGTCAGCTTGGCTTCTTCATTGGTGTGTGACTATGGCCAGGATCCCATTGTTTGGGGTGGATTTCACGTCATGCCCATGTACGGCATACTGTGCAGTGTGTCAGACATTCACAAGTATTGTTGACTGGCCATGTGTGATGGGTTTCTGCACCTTATTTCCCCCCACCACCCCTGGGATTGTCATGGGTGCATGTGCAATGTCAGCAGTCCATGTGAGCTTCACTGCTGCACATTGGTGGAGTTCAAGGTGTGTGGCGTTGAGTGTGTGCAAATGTGAGTTGTTGCACGGCTGGGGCACTACCTCCATATTGTCCTTGGCTGGCAGGCCATGCTGAGTGCTTTGTGCTTGTATAGGTGTGATGGTAGTTTGTTGCTCAGGACACATGGCTGTGGTTCACAGTGTGGATGACATCTACCTTTGTCATCACAGTGTGATTGTCATGCAGGCTAGTGTCACCACAATGTGGGGTCCCTGGGGGAGTGCTGTGGTGGTTCTGTCTCTTGCTGTGTTTGTTGCTGTTCCTACAAGCTTGTGTGACATGTGTAATTTGGGCTCCCTCTCATCTCACAACGCCTGTTTGCCCACATAGGGGAATCCAATCCATGAGTTACTTTTGTATGTGACTGTGTTGACATCTGTGTATTAGTGAATCTGGCCTCCTCATGTGTTGTGTGTTTGCCTGCGGACACTGGCACACAACCCCCCTCACCTGTCGTGTATGATATGCAGTGTGAGTCTGCCTGTTTGTGTTTGTGCATTTGCACCACTGCATTGGCATATCTTTAGTTTGCCATTGGCTGTATGTTGTTTGTTGGCTTTCCCCTGCTGGCCCTGGGACTGCTAGGTCATCAGTCAGCACATTGATCATGGTTAGTATGTCCCATTGCTGCCATGGTATGGTATTTGTTCACCTGACATCTACAGTCTCCACAGGATATCTACATTTGTGTGTCCATTGGTGCAGATATGTGGGTCTGCATTATGATGCTCACTTCTGTCATTGTGTTATTTGTGAATGTAGACAATGTGGGCCCCCATGGCTGATGTTTGTGTGCACATGGCCAGAACGATGTGTCATTGGCACTGCACTGCTTGCCTCACACAATCTATGTTGCTATGGGACACAAGCACTACAATGCCACTGTAGTGTTTGGTGTTGTGTGGCCAGGAATAATCCCTGCAGTTTTGTTTTTGCAGCTTTTACCAGGACTTCACTTACCTTTTGGTCACTGTGGTGATGGGGCTTTGGGCCCCATTGCCACACTGTTCAAAATGTGCTTTAGCTATGGAGCACACACTTACCTTTTGGGCACTGTGGTGATGGGGCTTTGGGCCCCATTGCCACACTGTTCAAAATGTGCTTCAGCTATGGAGCACACATTTACCTTTTGGGCACTGTGGTGATGGGGCTTTCGGCCCCATTGCCACACTGTTCAATATGTGCTTCAGCTATGGAGCACACACTTACCTTTTGGGCACTGTGGTGATGGGGCTTTGGGCCCCATTGCCACACTGTTCAAAATGTGCTTCAGCTATGGAGCACACACTTACCTTTTGGGCACTGTGGTGATGGGGCTTTGGGCCACATTGCCACAGTGGTCATGGTCTGCTTGCATTGTGTAGGCCACACACACAATTATGTGTGACACATGTGTTAGGGGATCACATTGTATGTTCAATGTCATGTTCAGTGTTGTATGCATTTGACACAGACCACACACGCTTGTCATGGTGTTGGGGGTGGGATGTAATTTACAGACAGTCCTTATGTGGGAGTATGCTAGTTGTGTCATGCATTACCCGTCCTATGAGTAGGGGTGGTTGTAGTGACAGGCATCCAGCCCCCCATGAGTGGGGATGGTAGTAGTGGTAGGCATCCAGACCCCCATGAGTGGGGATGGTAGTAGTGACAGCCATCCATCCCCCTATGGGTGGGGATGGCAGTAGTGACAGGCATCCAGCCCACCCTGAGTAGGGGTGGTGTTAGTGGTAGGCATCCAGCCCCCCATGAGTGGGGATGGTAGTAGTGGTAGGCATCAAGCCCACCCTGAGTGGGGGGTGGTGTTAGTGGTAGGCATCCATCCCCCTATGGGTGGGGATGGCAGTAGTGGCAGGCATCCAGCCCCCCATGAGTGGGGATAGTAGTAGTGGTAGGCATCCAGCCCCCCATGAGTGGGGATGGTAGTAGTGGTAGGCATCCAGCCCCCCATGAGTGGGGATGGTAGTAGTGGTAGGCATCCAGCCCCCCATGAGTGGGGATGGTAGTAGTGGTAGGCATCCAGCCCACCCTGAGTGGGGGTGGTGTTAGTGATAGGCATCCATCCCCCTATGGGTGGGGATGGCAGTAGTGGCAGGCATCAAGCCCCCCATGAGTGGGGATGGTAGTAGTGGTAGGCATCCAGCCCCCCATGAGTGGGGATGGTAGTAGTGGTAGGCATCCAGCCCCCCATGAGTGGGGATGGTAGTAGTGGTAGGCATCCAGACCCCCATGAGTGGGGATGGTAGTAGTGACAGCCATCCATCCCCCTATGGGTGGGGATGGCAGTAGTGACAGGCATCCTGCCCACCATGAGTAGGGGTGGTGTTAGTGGTAGGCATCCAGCCCCCTATGGGTGGGGATGGCAGTAGTGACAGGCATCCAGCCCCCTATGGGTGGGGATGGTAGTAGTGACAGCCATCCATCCCCCTATGGGTGGGGATGGCAGTAGTGACAGGCATCCAGCCCACCCTGAGTAGGGGTGGTGTTAGTGGTAGCATCCAGCCCCCTATGGGTGGGGATGGTAGTAGTGGTAGGCATCCAGCCCCCCATGAGTGGGGATGGTAGTAGTGGTAGGCATCCAGCCCACCCTGAGTAGGGGTGGTGTTAGTGGTAGGCATCCAGCCCCCTATGGGTGGGGATGGTAGTAGTGGCAGGCATCCAGCCCACCCTGAGTAGGGGTGGTGTTAGTGGTAGGCATCCAGCCCCCTATGGGTGGGGATGGCAGTAGTGACAGGCATCCAGCCCCCCTATGGGTGGGGATGGTAGTAGTGACAGCCATCCATCCCCCTATGGGTGGGGATGGTAGTAGTGACAGCCATCCATCCCCCTATGGGTGGGGATGGCAGTAGTGACAGGCATCCAGCCCACCCTGAGTAGGGGTGGTGTTAGTGGTAGGCATCCAGCCCCCTATGGGTGGGGATGGTAGTAGTGGTAGGCATCCAGCCCCCCATGAGTGGGGATGGTAGTGGTGGTAGGCATCCAGCCCACCCTGAGTAGGGGTGGTGTTAGTGGTAGGCATCCAGCCCCTATGGGTGGGGATGGCAGTAGTGACAGGCATCCAGCCCCCTATGGGTGGGGATGGTAGTAGTGACAGCCATCCATCCCCCTATGGGTGGGGATGGTAGTAGTGACAGCCATCCATCCCCCTATGGGTGGGGATGGCAGTAGTGACAGGCATCCAGCCCACCCTGAGTAGGGGTGGTGTTAGTGGTAGGCATCCAGCCCCCTATGGGTGGGGATGGTAGTAGTGGTAGGCATCCAGCCCCCCATGAGTGGGGATGGTAGTGGTGGTAGGCATCCAGCCCACCCTGAGTAGGGGTGGTGTTAGTGGTGTTAGTGGTAGGCATCCAGCCCCCTATGGGTGGGGATGGTAGTAGTGGCAGGCATCCATCCCCCTATGGGTGTGTATGGCATTGGTGATGGCCATCCCGCCCCTATGGTTCTGCTGTTGCTAGTGTACGTCATTTGTGCATCCCTATGTGTGTGTGACATATTTCGGGTACGTGTCGTTTGTTTGTGTTGTGGGTGTTTGACTTACCGTCTGCGCCGTACGCGTCCGTACCGGTCCCGGTAATAGATGTAGAGTATTGGTAGGACCTGCGCGATGGGATTCATGGTTGGGTCGTCTCGTTCGGGTTTCTCGTGGCTTCGACTCGTACTCGTCGCTGGCTTGTTCGTCTCGTCGCCGTGGATCGTCTTGTGGCGCGAATCGGAGCTTATGTGCAGCACTCCCCGATGCTCATACGTGCCGGACGTAGCGACGAGTTCGGCACGTACGAAAGACGCATCGTACTAGTCTGGCCGGAAGGTGCTGTGTATTTGGTTCCGTGCGACTCAATTCGGCGTTTACGGATCCGGCTCGGGCGGGGAACAGGAGCTGGATTGGGTAAGTACGGCTCACTGGGAATCTGGGCTGTTATGCGCATCGTACTTGTTCGTTCGGTAGAGTGTTCGAGACGGTCGGAAAACACGCGTTCGGCTGGTATTTTTTCCGGACGAATACTGTTAGGTGCGCTTCCGGCCGACATCGGAATCGACCCCTTTGTATTTACAACAACATGGGACCAGTATGGGGAGCACATTTACCCCAAGCATAGCTGGTCTCTATGTACATCACCTAGAGGCACACAAACCCATTTTTGAAACACATTAAAATCTGGAAAAGATACATCGATGACGTTTTAGTAATTTGGGAAGGCAAGGAGGACATAGCAAGGAATTTCTTGACCTGGCTGAACACAATGAATTTCTCAAAATTACTAACACCTTAAGTAGGAAAGAACTGGTGTTCCTTGATCTAAACATAATAGCAGAAAAGGGCGTTTAAAAACCACGACGCATGAAAAGCCCACTGCAAAAAATTGCCTTTTCCAGTATGATAGCTTTCACCCCAGGCATCTGAGAGAGAATTTACCCTTCGGACAGTTTCTATGAATAAGGAGAAACTGCTCTGAGTTGAGGGACTACAAAATACAAGCGAACACTCTCATAGCCAAACTTGAAGCTAGGAAATACCCAAAAAAGATGGTGTCCCGCGCCAAGAGAAGGGCATAAAACAACAATAGGGAGGCCCTCTTGGAGCCCCCAGTACTGAAAGAACAAGAAAAGAGACCTATATATATCGCTACTTACAATATAGCATCAAACCAAGTGACAAAAATCATTAACCAACACTGGTGAATAATGAACAGTGGGTCTTTGTTTTCCCACAGGAGGGGTAAGAGACTGAGGGATATCCTTGTCCATATATGCCCTCGGAGGAATCAAAATCACACAGTGGGCATACATCGTGGGACACTACCCATGCGGGAACTGTAGTGTCTGCCTGTTGCAAAGTCATCCTGTGCCCTGGGCACCCCCCAACTTTTTGCTAACTGATACTGGTGGTGACTGACTTTGACTGACCCTGGGCTCTTCCTAACAAGGCCCAGGGCCAATGCTATGCTGAAAGAGACACATTAGAATACAGTTAAAACACCTACATACACTAGGGTACACAATGGTATGGTGGGGTACCCCTGTGATTGGCATGACCTACCCTATAAGCCCCTAGTATATAATAGGGCAGGGGATTGAAACTACCTAAAAGTCCCTAGTACCCTAGGGCATGGCGGTTTAGAGGCCAGCAGCTCTTTTTGCACTTGCATGTGTGCACTGCTGAAGCCTGAGGTCAGTTTAAAAGCAGCCCTGGGTGCCAGGACTGCTTTTAAAAAGTAAATTGTGCCAAAACTCGACTTTGGTGTTTGGGGCACTTAAAAATGGATAACCTACAATGTTATGGCATATTAGGGTTAAGTGAAATTTCACATTTCACTCCCCACATTGTGATAAAGTGCTGCCCAAATTCGACTTTGATGCTAGGAGCACTGTGAAGTGAGGATCTGCAATATTTTTACAGATTCAGAACCCCTAAAGTCTCCCCTAGTTGTCCTATGGGGTGGGGGTCCTGTAGATATAAGCAAAGTACTTATAAAAAATGTTTTTGTAAGACCTGGAAAAATGGCCCAAGTCATTTTTCCCATTGCAAATCCCCTGTTACATAGGTTAACATGGTAGAAAGTTATTAACTAATAACTCTTGATAGGAGAGGGCTAGAAGTGCCATTCAAAGACTTCTCTGAATGGTATTAATAAATTCAACAATATGATATTGTTGAATTTCTCCTAAAGTGTACATACAAGAAGTTATAAGACTTTCTTGTTTGTAAGTCCAGATTCAGACTTCCAGTGGTCTGCCCTGATTGGTCAGAGTTAAGTGGATTAGCCAGGCTGCCTTGAAGAGGTGATAAAGAGCCCCTGGGGTCAACCAGCTCTGCTGGCAGGGCCGTGTACTGTTCCATAGGAATGCCAGGCCAGGGGGAGGAGTCGTAAACTATGTTCATCAAAGAGGAGAGCAGAGAACAGTGTCATGTACAACTCTGAACTTCCCACCTTAGGCAGATGGTAGGATTAAGGAAGGTATGAGCAGATGCAGGGGGGAGAGTCTAAGTAAATTAGCCATCCTAGGGGTGTGTTTAGCCAGCTCTTACCTCCTTGCTGGAAAATCAGCCATTATGGATTTGGAAGATTTGATGCACTCTGGGACAAAATAATGCCACACTCTACAAGATGTGGTCATATGTTTGAGGAGTTACCCTGCTCCCATTGGTCAGGAAGTGACCTCCTGCTTGACCCAAAGAACTTGGAATAAGTATCTGAGAGGGGCAGAGCCCGCCAGATCTGCTGCTTGAAACTTACTGAAGCAAGACATTGCCAAGCTGAGAAGTTTTGCTGTGCAAAGATTTCTAAGGCCTGACCTCTGAAGACTGCACCATCTGAAACTACAGCCCTGTGGATTATCTTGCTGAAAAGGAACTAAAGAGTGGACTCCCTGAAAGCTACAGGTTAAAAGAGCTCATCTGGAACATCACCAACTAAATCTGCACCTTGGAGAACTACCAGTGAATTTGTAAGGGTGACGTCCAAGTGGATTGTGGGAACTGAAGTCCTCAACTTTCAAGGACCATCTTGGAGCTTCCAGACCCTTGGAGTGAGTTTGAGACACTTTGGGACCCTTTGAGGAACTTCAGGAAGAAGTTCAAGAAGTTTGGAGAACTTTGGAGGAACTTTGAAAAAAAGCTCCATAGAGGGACCGACTCAACCTGGTCAGCCAAGCCACCTGCCTTCAACCGCGAGCCAGCCAAGCCACTCAGGTTCGTCCCGCTAAAAGCTCAGTCGGTCCAACTTCCAGAGTTTGACCGGGACTAGAAGAAATCTGAAGCCGGCGAACCCTCACCGGATCCGGCTACATTAAGAGCATCGAGAGACCCCGCGAGAAAAAGCTCCAGAAAAGTTTCTAAGTCTGCTCGTAGAAAAGGTGACTGGGAGCAACCGCGAGAGCCAAGCCTCCTGCCTTCCATCGCGTGTCGGCCTGGGCTCCTGGGTTGCCCCGCTGAAGCGCTAAAGAAAAAGTTTCTAAATCCGCTCCAGGGAAGTTGACCGGGAGAACGTCGAAAGGCAATCCGGCGAACCCTCACCAAATCCGGACTGGCTGGGAGCTTCGAGGGACCTCGGGGAGAAAAGCTCCAGAAAAGTTTCTAAGTGTGAAGGTAGAAACTGAGACCGGGACCTGCCGCGAGCTGTAGCCACCCAGGGCTCCATCGCGGTCGGCCTGAAACTTTGACTTTGACCCGGTCTATCGCGAGCAGGTATCCCAATATGCTGCTATAATCTTCTAAGTGCTATATTTTGCTAAATCTTTGAAAATTCATATCTCTGGTTCCCTATATTGGATTTGTGTCGTTTTGGTGTCATTTTAAAGATAAAAATATTTCCTATTTTTATAAATTGGTGTTGGATTTCTATTATGTGTTGTGTCTTAAAAATTTACTGAATTGATGTTTTTAAATGCTTTACATACCTGTCTTTGAAGTTAAGCCTGTCTGCTCGCAGCCACGTTACCAAGGGTTGAGCATAGGAATAATTTTCTAAGACCTATGCTGAGTCCTATCAGGTGGTAGTGGCCTTATTGCCAGTGGCAGACCTACATTTGCCCCTACCAATAATCCACTTTCCAACACTGCCACTTAACAAAACCTACAAAAACTGTTACTTTTAACAATCAGATGATTTGGCAGTTTAAGCACTTCACAAACTGTAACACAAAAGGTGTGGTGCAGGTGTACCTGATAATATGCCCCTGCAACCTACACTAAATAGGGATGACAACAAGAAAGATTAAGACCAGAATCTGCGAACACCGCAGTAATCTTCGATGTGGACGTGCAACAACTATGATGTCCACACACTATATTGAAAAAAAGCACACAGACCTTGACTATCAATGTATTATACTTGAACACATAAAAGAAACAGAGAACTCAGACTCAAGATTATTTGAGATGAAACAACGATGGGTTTTTAAACTCAGAACACATGTGCAGGGCCTGAATGAAAACATACCCTGGGGCCAATTCATTAGATGCAAATAAATACATACTATACATAGAAGCCATCTTAAAAGAACAGTAGGGGCAGGGCCATCACTTTTACCTCATCATTATCTTTACCTCATCAGTATTTTTACCTCATTGTCTTTACCTCGTCTATGTCTCCGCAGTATAACACTCACACTTTTTCATAAATCAGTTTGGATACCCCACCCGACCTCATATCAATGAGTGGATTTATATTTTAATAAAATACACACTGACACTGACTACTGAGAGATAACCCCCAGCACCCGCCCTGCTCTCATGCCTATCATTCCCAAATTAACCTGGGTAAGTGAGAGGGACATAAGGCAATGTCAATAATTGTACTTTTTTTATAAAGCCAAACTGCCCCATTAATAACTGTCATTTTCTGTCCACTGATGGTCTAAGCTTAGAAATGCATTAAGCAAATGTGCATTCTTCGCTTTCTAACAAACTCCCATCAGTGACCACCATTTTTATTCCATACGCGGTCTAGTTGGTCAGACCAAACGTGAGGACGTTTTGTTTCCTGTGCTCCACCAAGGATTTAACATACCGGGGGACCCCCCTTCGGCAATATGCGGTCCCCGGCGGCAGACCTAGTAGGTTGGAACATGGAGGAGGAACCTTGAAGTGGTGTGAGCGGTTTGCGCCGCATATCTAACGATTTTCCCTTAGTATTCTTTTTTAACACTAAATAATAGATTGACATGAATGCAACTGATGCAGAACCTTCCGCATTTGTGGGGATGTATTTTCTCCCCTATTAGCATACAGATTTACGATCACAAGCCCCGGTCTGACTATAAAAAAAACGCTAGGTAGATACAACAGTGATGACACCTGCAATACTGAACTATTTCCTTGTGAATACCGTTTTTTTCCCCCCTACAGAGTGTGACTATAGGTTTCCCTCTCCCCCGGAGGAACCATGATGTGAAATCAGAACTAATTTAATAAACAGAGACAGTGATCTCCTACAAGGTGGTAACTAAACTCACCTCTCTGAATGTATGCAAAAAGCATGTGTCTATTGTAATATAACAGGAGTGGTACCGGGAAGCTTTGTTCCCTAGGCCCTGATGAAAAGCCAATAGGGGCACGGCTTGAAACAAGTTGACCTATTAGGAGACTAGGTATATTACTACCTGGTTCACTAACTTTTCCCCCCCTTTTTAATCATACTGACTAGAGGTCAGAATAAATAGGATATACCTACTAGGCAGGTATTTTTAAGTCTCACTCTATCCCCCACTCCTCTCCCAACCACCACCATTTTTATCATTGTATACATAACTAAAGTGCTCCCACATAGTCTGTAGGTCGCAGCACGCCCGCTCTGCAGTGGAATTGGATGGACCCAATGATGAAGCAGGCCACCAAGGGGTAACCCTGGTGGGTGGAGGTTTTACAAAAAACAAAGAGAGGGTTAGCCCCTTTTCTCACTTTCCCGTTTTTGTTTGATATAATTCCCTCTGGAGGACGAACCCAGTGCATCCTCTTACTCCCCCCCTTTTTTGGAGATAACTTATAAATTCAGGCAACTACGATGACATAGCTCTTAGTACCTCTGTCGTCATACCTTGATAATTCTAGTTTTTTATTAAGAAATAGCATCAGTTCATTTTTAACACTACTAATTACATCTCTTTGAAGCTGTAGTGTTTTCACAATGAAATTAAGAGCAGTGTTAGTGTGAAAAGCAACATTGTTTTAATCATGAACAAGCAAAAAAAGTGTAACAATTATCAACACCCCTTAAACTAAATGATTTCCAATGGAGACAATAACAAGTGTTATCAAAAGGGTTAACCCTATGACGCTGCCCCATAACATTGAATCCCAAAACCCTAACTGCATATCCTTAACCATGTACCCTTAAACCTGTAATCTTCACCATAATGCTATACCTAAATCCCTATATCTTAACCCGCTTAACCCTATAGTCTAACCCTATTACTTAACCCCTTTGACATATATCCTTGATCCTATACCCCAAATCCTTAACACAACACACCTAACTCTTAGCTCTATACCCTTAACCCTGTACCAGATCCCAAACCTCAGCTTGAAAACCCATACAATATCCTCTATACCCGTTGTCCCTTAAACTAAAACTCATACTCCTAATTCTTAACCACTTACCATTAACACCTATAATCCAAAGCCATAACCCTTAACCCCTATCCTCACACCCTTAACCATATGTCCTAAACGAATATCCCTATTCCTTTAACCTTAAATCCCTACTGCCATACCATAACCCTAAACCCTTAACTCAATATGTAACCCCTTACCTCTTAAACCTATAACCCAAACCTTTAACCCTATATACCAAATCTTTAGCTCTCAAATCTTCAACCTAAACCTTTAACTCGTAACCCTTAACCACTCTACGTTCATCTCTTTCACGCTGTCCGTACTTCAGTATATTTTGGTAATAAACACTTTGGGAAGTGTTGTTCATTTGACAAAATATGTTAGAACTAATAATTGGGAAGTGCTGTTTTTAGGAATTTAGAGGTTGTACCACCTCTGCAAGGTAGGTGATTCTGTGATTCGCCTATCACCTTTGCATGCAACATTTAAGGCTTTATTCCAAATGCAAGCCTTACTCACACACAGAAAACTCATTGGGAAGTTGGCCCTTTGTGAGTGGTGGTGGGACATTATGTTGTGTTGTTATGTTCCTATTTACCGTAACACTTGACTCCTTATTCTGTCTTTTCAAATAAAATAAAAACTCTTCTTTGTAGGCACTATTTTGGACAGATTGCATGCCTTTGTGATTGTTAGGCCTGGCATACTTGGCGTGGGTTTCCCCTGTATTTTTGCCTTTGCCTCCTGTGTTTTTACTGTGTTTTGGATTTCGTTTTTGCTGGTCTAGATGCTTTGGGCACTTTGCCACTGCTGTTCCGTGCCAAAGTGCAAGTGCTCCCTCTGTAAATTATTGTCATGGATTAGTTTTTCCATAATTGGCTTTATTTGGTTTACTGTTAAGTCACTAGTATAGTGCACTGTGGGTGCCCAGGGCCTGTAAACCAAATGCTACTAGTGGGCTTGCAGCACTGATTGTGCCACCCACACAAGCAGCCTTGCAAAAGGGTCTCAGGCCTGCCATTGCAGTGTCTGTGTGCAGTTCGTACTGCCATGTCAACCTGGCAAGTGCACCCACTTGCCAGGCCCTAACCTTCCCTTTTCTTACATGTGAGTCACCCCTAAGGTAGGCCCAAGGTGCCCTTGTGGGCAGGGTACAGTGTATGTGAAAGGTAGGGCATGCCCTGGTGTGTGGCATGTCCTGATAGTAAAATACTGCCAATTTCATTTTTCACTATTGAAACGCTATCGGTCCCATAGGATAGAATGGGGAGTTTACTTATAACATCTTATAAGTGTAACTGCCCATGGGAACAACATGGGAAAATAGAGTTTATTATGCCTGAACTCAGACTGTAAAGATGCATCTTTTAGTAAGGATGATTTTTACATTCTGTGTTTGAAAATACCACTTTTAGAAAGTAGGTATTTTCTTGCTTAGCAATCCAGTGTGCCTCTGCTAGGTTTGTGTATTGACCGTCTGGCTTTGGAGTGACAGGGGCTGGGGATGTGCATTCTGTTCAGACAGCCACTTGGGGGGGGGGGGTGTCTTGCCTTTCCAGGGTGAGTCAGGGCTCGGTGGAATACACCTGGGCTGCATTCAGAGTAGGGGGAGGAAATTTCTTTCACACCTGAATGGGCCTGGTCTGCTTTGGACAATCCTGTCTCCACCTCCTGCCATGCAGCTGCACCAGTGAGGACAGACTGGTTTTGGCTGGGCAAAGAACTTCTCTGGCACCAGAGAACAACGGAATTTGTGCTATAAAAAGTGGGGCCCAGACCCCAGACTTTTAGATCATTTTTGGACTTCAAGAGGACCCTCTGCCACGGAGAAGAGCTGGAAGAAGCTGGAGGAGAAGTTCTGCCCCTTTGCTGTGTGCTGTCTGGGGTTGGCCTGAAGTAGCTGTTTCTGCCAAGGAGAGGAACTGTGTGTGCATCCTGCTTGACAAGGTATCTCTAAGGGCTTGAGGTGGAGCTTGCACCCTGTACAAGAAGTCTCAGGAACAGCAAAGACTTCACCATCCTTCTGGGCACCAGCTCTGGAACCGCTGGTTTCAGTCGCAGTAGAAGAAAAGAGTAGCCGACTCTGTCACCGAGTCCGTCGCTGGTTCCGTGTCCTGAAGGCACCGCAGAAGGCACTGCCGCACCTCGCACCGCATCCTTGGTCTCACCGAGGCCGCTTGGCGACCGCCACCGAGCCATTGCTTGCACCGTGTCCTGTGGGCACCGCATTCCACACCGCCTCACTTCACCCTGCACATCACTGACACCGTCGCTGCCCGACCTGAACATCGACCTGCTCCGTCGCCTGCCAGCACCGCATTGAGCACCGCCTCACTCCGCATCGTAAGCCTTGGTCTCACTGACGCCATTGGACGACCGTCACCGAGCCACCGCCTGCACCGCGTCGTGAGGGCCCCTCACTCTGTACCGCTTCCACTTCACATCGCAACCGCGACGGTTGCCCTGACCGACTCGTACCAACGGGATCGGCCACAACGAGAAAGGTACTGTCTATGAGTCTGTCGACGCTTTAGCTGGCCCGTACCGACACGGTCAGCTGGAACTGTCAGACTCTGTCGTTTTCAGCATCGCAGTAGCCCCGAACAGAGCTAGCCACTCGGAAGAACTGTGTTTTTCAGCTATTCAAATTGAAGGGTATCTTGCAAAGTAACTATTTTTACAGTATTGTATGTTAGATTTTTGTCGTATTTGGTCTTGTTGGTTTAGATAAAGTTGTGCCTATTTTTTTAAACTGGTGTGGTGTCCATTGGTAGTGTTTTCACTATGTTACTGTATGCATGCGCAAATGCTTTACACACTGCCTCTGAGATAAGCCTGTTTGCTTGTGCTAAGCCACCAAGGGGGTGAGCAGGGGTTATTTTAGAAGTGTATCCCCCTTACCCTAACTAGGAAGAAGGGTCCCTACTTGGACAAAGGTGCAAACCATTGCCAACTAGAGACTCCCATTTCTAACAGGGAGGATTAATCTATTCTGTCGTTTGATATAAAAAAATATTTTAGGGAATATTTTAGGCCGACTCTGTGCATCTGTTGGGATTATTCTGTACTTACCTAATCGATGGCATATAGAATTATATATTGCGTTGATTCTTCATTATCACTCATTACCCTAATTAATGTGAATTTATGATTTTTTACTTTGACGTATTGTTCAACGCTCCAGGAGCCAAATTGGCACAATCGGAGTTTTATCAAATATGCGCCAGCAATGATCTAGTGTAAACCGGTAAAATGGCTCTCGCTGTGTCCTGAAGGCCGCGAGTTCAAATCTCGGCAAGGCCCCGCCGTTCTTCTGACATTGTTTAACTGAGAGCTTTTGCATCTTATAATACTTTACATGTGTCTGTTATGCTTTATGAAAGAAACAAGTCATCACCGTTACTGTAATTGCATTTAATGGACATCTCTTAGGTTCTATTTTGTGCAGTTGATTTTTATTAAAAGGCAGTTATTTATTGTACAGAGTAACGAATTGATTGATACCCAAAGCTTTTTATGGCTCCCAGTCTCATAATGAGGATACGCTCATAATTCTGCTAGTTAAGTCGCTGACACTAAAGTTGTTCCTCTATCGCCATCTTGTGGCAGAACGGGGCTGTTGTCCCATGCATGTTTATGGGAAGAATAATTTCGACTCAAGAAATTGATGTCACCAAGTGGAAAGAAAGCATTTACTTATCGGTGCAGTATTTCTGCGAATGTATTGAGCCATTTCAGCTCCAGCCGTTAACGTAAGTGCAAAGATACATCTGCCAGCAATTGGATCCATTAAAATGGTGAGTTACTGTCCAGCAGGAAGAAATGTCCACAGTCATCTCTGGGGTTAATATATTCAAAGAAGGCATATGTCTTATTATGATGATATCTATATATCGTGCTATCATACAGATTCTGCTAAAGATACGCGCGATAGGCGCTCCAATATCAGTCAGGCGTATTCGACTTTATTCTGAATAACTTTTTCAGATTTTGCACGTGTTTCCTGTTGTGTGTGCACCACCGTACCACCTTGTTTATGAATGATCTACCTACACACCACATGGCAGGCAGGGACATTAGCATCTTACTTTTAACGTTGCTGTGTGTGTCACAGTCTGCCCGACAATAGCCCGTGTAAAAAGAGAGTTGAATTAGAAACGCAGCATAGTGACACTAAGAAATGTGCAAAAAGAATAGATGATGGACGGAATGCTGAACAAATCAAACATTCACCCCCAGTCACAGATCTGAGTTTAATCCATTGTTTTTTTGCTCCCCATGCCACCGCAGTTTGGACCCAGCTATGTGCAAATTAGTCTTGACCCTGCTCCCCATGGGAACAGTCCAGCCTGAGCTGCCAGGCCAGGTCCTCCCTGGACCGGAAACAAGCATCCTGGGACGGGTTTCGTGGTAACACCCCACATCATGCTTGTCTCTGGTCCAGGGAGGACCTGGCCTGGCAGCTCAGGTTGGACTGTTCCCATGGGGAGCAGGGTCAAGACTGATTTGCACATAGCTGGGTCCAAACTTGGGTGGCATGGGGAGCAAAAAAACAGCAGATTTTATCCAGATCTGTGACTGGGGTGAATATTTGATTTATTCTGTATTCCGTCCATCATTTGTGTGGTTTCTTTTTACTATCAAATTTGCAGCATGCCACAATGCCCACTGACATAAGGAGAGAAATGTAGAAATTTGCAAATGTACAGTTGAGGATGTGTACAAAAACACAGCATTTGAGACAATGAGTTGATTGTATGATTTTCACTAAGTATGTGCCAGCATACCTCTATAAAACATTAATTTATCAACTGGACACTAAAAATCATCACACAAATGACACTCATTTTACAACGAAAAAAGGTAGGTTCATGGGAGCAAGAAGTAGAGTTCCAGTTAGGGCTCCTCAGAGAAACAGAAACACCGGAATATAACACTAAGGGGCCGATTCCGATCTCGGCCGGTAGGGCTCCGAATCGGATTCGGCTTAACCGGATCCGATTCGGAGCCCTATTTCCCGACCGATTCGTACGCGCATCCGGGCGAGCGAGTACGATGCGAAATCGCTGACCGACTCGTCCGGGCGTCCCGACCGCTCCGACCGACTCGTTCCCGGGTCTAACCGCACCGACCGACTCGCTCGGACTCGACTCGCACCGCGCAATGGAGACGTTCCCGGCCGGGTAAGTACGATGCGCGCCGCGATCAGTCCGACCGAGCCGCGCACTCCGGCTCCAAAGAGCAGTCGGAGCCGTACTTTGGGGGTCCGTGTCGGACCCCCTGTACTGCGTAGCCGCGCGAGTCGCACACAGGGGGACCCATGGGTCCCCCTACCTGTGCGTGTACGGCACGAGTCGCTTCGCCGCGTACACGCTATAGGAGCGCCCTTGTCCGCCTCGCACCCATTGAGTCAATGGGAGCCCGCGTACGCGTTGTACGACAGGCTCCCATTGACTTCAATGGGAGTCCGACCGAATCGAGTCCGATGGCAAACGTGCGCATCGTACTCGTTCGGTCGGGCTGCACGGGTCCGATTCGGTCGGAAATCTCTCCGGGTCCGGCTCGGTCGGAGAGATTTCCGGCCCGAATCGGAATCGGCCCCTTTGTGAGCATTATACCATAATGGTAATCCTCCAGGTACATGCCACCCAGGCCAAGGGAAAACATGATGCATGGATTGGACATACTATGATAAATAGCCCTCGATATCCGAGCCACTCCTATAATCAAAAAGCCACATCACCCCATATAATATAGCCTTATAGCCTGCCATAATGGGTTATACTGGCAATTAAAGGCCCGCTCCAGCGTTAAACAGCTGAACTGATTCCTAATTTTAAAACGGTAAAGATTTTAGTATGACATACTCTGCACTGAGGATTGGGTACAGGGCTAGGTCCTGAAGCCAGACCCTGCGGCCAAACCCCTCATTGTTCACAGCCAAAGGTGTGGCACAGGTTGGGTGTCAGAGGACATTTGGGCACAAGGCCTGGACTTAACCCACATTGCGCATGGTTAAATGCTTTGCGCAGTAGGGTTGTGTCACGTGGGTACATTAGGCCCAGTTACGAAACGCCATTTTACATGCACACGTTCTTAAGTTGCCTTCTGTCGCTAAACACGATGACATTTCGTACACATTAATTTGCGTGCACATACAGGATAATATTCTTCGAACTCAGTTTTGCTTACACTACCACTTCTTAGGCACTCTATCAGAACACCTTGAACATTCGGTAGAAGCGCTAAGTTCATCCCACAAGATGTTGTTATTTGTTTTGGCTGCTCGGCGACAGAGCTATCACAATAGGATGAACAATAGCGGCCTGGCTGTGGCTTCGGCATGGTGACATGGAGGATGTTATTATATATATATATATATTTATATTTTTATATATATATATATATATTCACTGAAAAAACCATAGGTTTCAGGCACGTTATAGTTAGAAATTAGCATTTAAAAAACCTTTGAAATTCACTGAAAAAACCATAGGTTTCAGGGGCGTTATAGTTAGTTGGACATTTCACTCGTACAAAACCATAGAAATTCCCCGTTATAGTTAGTTCAGCTAACTATAACTCGCGTGCTCCGCAATGCACTGATGATGACGTCACATATTACATCACTCATGACATGGTCAGTGACATCACTCATGACATCACTGATGACATCTCAAATGACATCACTGATGACATCACTGATGAAATCATCCTTGTGATAGAGTGGCAGACCTCCTCTCACCCTAATATAACCTTTGATACACACACTCAAAAATACAAACTAACATTTTCAAAACAATGGACATACCAATACCAGTTACAACACACCTATTCAGTAATTCCAAGATCTACACACACATCCACTCATTCACCAACAGTCCCTATACAGTCCCTCATACATGTACTGACTCATCATATGTACTCATACACCTATACATCCTGTTACACACCGCCACTCATCCATAGAGTTACTCACAGACATAGTCACACATGCAAACAAAGTATCAAACATCCATTTACTTGCATATACAGTTATACACACACTACCACACTTACTTCTACAGAAACTTACACATACTTACTCTCTTAAACAATCACTTATAGAAACACCTACTTATTTGTACAGGAACTCTTCCAATCTCTCACTCTCACATATACTCACTTATATACACCAATACTCACATATACTAGTTTAAAACATATGTAGTTACTCATAAAGACACTATTGAGACAGTCATTCACTCACTAACACACCCATACACATACTCATCCACCTATACAGTCCTGCACACATGCTGTCTTCAACACATACAAACAGTGAGTCACTCATTCATGCATCTATGCACTAAGTAATACCCCCCACCGAACCATACAGACACTCAGACACTCATACTGATACTCAAAAAAACAACTAATAACCCATATAGACACTCATGTAGCTACTCACCAACCCATGCAGCCACTTATACACAAAGTGAGAGACTGATACAGATATTTTCATATTTAAACATTACTCACTAACCCATGTATTCACTAAGATACACTTAGTCAGTTATACAATCAATTTTACAAAAACAAATCATCCATTTAGACGCTTATATACCCATTTATTCTTCCATCGACCTTGAGATATACATATATAAAACATATTTAATTTTCAGAAAAACCCACATTCACTGGATGATGTCATCAGTGATGTCATTTGAGATGTCATCAGTGATGTCATGAGTGATGTCACTGACCATGTCATGAGTGATGTAATATGTGACGTCATTAGCAGTGCATTGCGGGCGCGCGAGTTATAGTTAGCTGAACTAACTATAACGGGGGAATTTCTATGGTTTTGTACGAGTGAAATGTCCAACTAACTATAACGCCCCTGAAACCTATGGTTTTTTCAGTGAATTTCAAAGGTTTTTTAAATGCTAATTTCTAACTATAACGTGCCTGAAACCTATGGTTTTTTCAGTGAATTTCTAAGGTTTTTAAATGCTAATTTCTAACTATAACATGCCTGAAACCTATGGTTTTTTCAGTGAATATATATATATTTATTATACTATGTATATATGTGAAAATGTCTTGGTCCCCTGTTTGCCTCGGTGGCACGGAAAAAATGGGTGGAACTGACAGCACGCCGACGAGGTCCTCTTATGGCTCCGATGACGTCATACGGTGTCGCGAGCGGAGCCGTGCTCGTTGGACGTGGGAGAGCTAGGAAAGAATTTCCGTGGAATGCTGGTGCAGGGGATATTCACCTAAGTGTTCAGGCTAGTCCTTTGGGGGCAACTGTTTATGTTGCCACTCCAGAAACCGAAACCAGTGATCCGAGGGCAGAGGCCCTGCAGATGGCACACGAGGTGGGGTGCCCAGTCGTGTGCACCGGCGGGGCAGCGAAGTGACAAGCACCACAACCCACAAAAAGCGTAACGAGGGCACTGAATAACACAGGATCTTCTCTTTGTATCTGGCAGGAACAACTAAGTTAAAATGCCCTTGTACCAAAATGTAGAATTAGTGCTACAACGGTCTTCAAGAGGACCTGCGATGCCGCTTCTGCCTCCCGTACCCTGGAGGCGGCACATGGAGTCACGCGGTACGGTCATACTGCGGTGGGGACGCACACTCGTTGACCTCTCATGGCACTGCTCCACACTTCAGGGAGGACGCTTTCCATTAGCTATGTTTTCTGATGACATGTCGCGCCGGCCCCGTCCAACAACAGAACTCCTTTAGATCCAAACAGACTCTTCCACTCTCTCACCGGAAGTGAAACCAGGCCACGCGGACACTTTCACAATACAACAGCCGGGAATGCACTTTTCGGTAAAAAAACACATTCCTTCCTCCTAATTAATCAAATAAACGTCTCACTGAAGAACAGTGGCCAGCTTCGATCGGTAAACAGCCGTTACAACGACTTTTTACTTTGCGATACCATTACAACGCATGCATTACCACGCATGCGTTGTACATCACGAAGTCATTACTACGCATTTTTTAGAACGCATGGTCATTTACCACGCATGCCTTTACAACGAATTTTGTTGTAAAGGTATGTATGGTAAGGACCATGCGTTCTAAAAGCATGTAGGACGATCCATGTCGTTGTAAGGAAACAGAGGCTGTTCCGTTTCTTCACAACGACGTGCACCGCCCCTCAGAGATGACGTGAAGCAGGAACCACGAGGAGAGAGGAACCATGAGGAGTGAGAGGTAAGGGGGATTGGGCATGGGGTGGGGTTTCTTTTCTAGGGTTTAGGGTAGTGCAGTGGTGTTTGGGTGGTGTAGGGGGTCGTGCTGGGGGTAGTGTTTTAGGGTTTAGGGTAGTGCAGTGGTGTTTGGGTAGTGTAGGGGGTCGTGCTGGGGGTAGTGTTTTATGGTTTAGGGTAGTGCAGTAGTGTAGGGGGTCGTGCTGGGGGTAGTGTTTTAGGGTTTAGGGTAGTGCAGTGGTGTATGGGTAGTGTAGGGGGTCAACCTGGGGTAGTGTTTTAGGGTTTAGGGTAGTGCAGTGGTGTTTGTGTAGTGTAGGGGGTCATGCTGGTGGTAGTGTTTTAGGGTTTAGGGTAGTGCAGTGGTGTTTGTGTAGTGTAGGGGGTCATGCTGGGGGTAGATTTAGGGTTTATGGTAGTGCAGTGGTGTTTGGGTAGTGTAGGGAGTCGTGCTGGGGGTAGTATTTTAGGGTTTAGGGTAGTGCAGTGGTGTTTGTGTAGTGTAGGGGGTTGTGCTGGGGGTAGTGTTTTAGGGTTTATGTTAGTTCAGTGGTGTTTGGGTAGTGTAGGGGGTAGTGCTGGGGTAGTGTTTTAGGGTTTAGGGCAGTGCAGTGGTGTTTGTGTAGTGAAGGGGGTCATGCTGTGGGTAGTGTTTTAGGGTTTAGGGTAGTGCAGTCGTGTTTGTGTAGTGTAGGGGGTCGTGTTTTAGGGTATAGGGTAGTGCAGTGGTGTTTGGGTAGTGTAGGGGGTCATGCTGGGGTTAGTGTTTTAGGGTTTAGGGTAGTGCAGTGGTGTTTGGGTAGTGTAGGGGTTCGTGCTGGGGGTAGTGTTTTAGGGTTTAGGGTAGTGCAGTGGCGTTTGTGTAGTGTGGGAGGTCATGCTGGGGGTATATTTAGGGTTTAGTGTAGTGCAGTGGTGTTTGGGTAGTGTAGGGAGTCGTGCTGGGGGTAGTGTTTTAGGGTTTAGGGTAGTGCAGTGGTGTTTGGGTAGTGTACGGAGTCGTGCTGGTGGTAGTGTTTTAGGGTTTAGGGTAGTGCAGTTATGTTTGGGTAGTGTAGGGTGTCGTGCTGGGGGTAGTGTTTTAGGGTTTAGGGTAGTGCAGTGGTGTTTGGGTAGTGGAGGGGTAGTGTTTTAGGGTTTAGGGTAGTGCGCCCAACCAGCCACAATATCCGTGGACAAAGGGGATCCTGACTCTTTGGAACGCTCCGTCAATTGAATAATTTGGGTCAAGGGCCCTACCACGTCCAAGACCTATCAATTCCTTTCTTGGGATCCCTCATATACTTGGAGAAAAAGGTACATAGTTTCTCATCAATTTCAGGCGTGTGTGCCACCTTCCCCTTCAGTGAGGGCCTGGGGCATTCTCCCCTCATCCTATTCCTGACCTCCCTTTCAAGGGGTTGATGGATTTTCCCCACCACATACTCTGCCACTTTGGCGTCAGGTGTCCACTCTGCCGACCTAGGATGGTAAATTTGGGTAGGCTCGAACATGACCGGGGACTGAGAGGAGTGGGACTCTGGACGCCAGGGATGCCCCGAGTCCTTATCCTCATCGGAGGAGAAATCGTCCTCCGATACACCCTCTCCCTCTAAGGGAAACCCGCCGTCAGGGTCTACAATAGTGGTGACTGTGTCGCAATTTTCTCCGGGCCCCTCCTCCTCCCGGCAGGGTGCATGTTTTAGCGTTCGCGCACTCTTGAGGAAGGTCTCCGTAAGTTTATCAAATCCTTCCAAGTGCCCCGCGTTATGCTTAACTGCCCTTTTATTCCCCATCTGGGAGCTACTGGGACCCGCCACCACCAGATCTGGGTCACTGAACACCCCAGGGATGCTTATCAACCTGATCCCTAAGAGTAGCCAGCGCCCTAGAAATAGCCAGAGAGAGGGCTTGGTCCACTGCTGGAGGGAGAAGTTGGGGGCCATTCCTCCTCCACTTCCTGGTAGGAGGAGTAAAAATGGTCTTCTGGAGAAGACATGATAGCAGAGGGTGTGAGCACAGAACAAATGCCCTTAAAATCCTTAAGGCAGCCCCCTCGCCGGTGCTCCAACAGCTGGGCTTTCCCCGAAGCTGTTATAAGAATAGACTGACGCGCAATACCAATTACCACCACCAGGTGGCGGTGGTCACTAACGTGGCCGTGCGGGGAAATCACCGCATAGCGGTGTCAAAATTAGGCGAGGGTTAGTCAGGAATCAAGCGGACACTAAAGGAGTGACCGTATTCCCAAACGCGCGTAAAGACCAGCGGGAGCGCTCGACGGAGCTGCCTCGCTCGGACCAGACGCGCCTGACAGGATCTCACCGCGCGCAGAGCACACAGCGGGAGAAACTGCGAGGGGGAGAACGTGCTCGGGCAAGAGCCTGCTGCGCAGGGAATATGAAACAATACCAAGGCAATAATGCTAACAACGTGCACAAGAAACCGCTATACAAACAGCAACAACGTCAGATTAAGCCAAGAATGTAAGGAATGCACTTAACTGACGAGCAGTGAAGAAAGAGGAAGCGGAAGGGACGTCACGATATTATATACGATGGACTGTGATATGATTGGACTATAGTTGCCTTGGAGACTACCCCCTAATGGTTCATGGGTTGTGTAGTCTTTTGTTTAATGATTGTTGTGTTACGTTTTCTTTGAACTGCTAGGCAAATAAAGTGAGGAAAGATATGCATAATCCTCGCCTCCGTCCTGCCATAGAATTCATTAAACTTTATTTGATCTGATTTAGAAACATAGATCATAAAAGTGTACATAAAAACAGTAAATCCTCTTTCCTAATACAATACAGTGAGAATTAATTAAAACCAGTAGGTAAAAACGGGTGTTACAAAGCCCGGTTCAGAGCAACTTCAGGTTAACAGAATCGTAAAGTTCAATGTTTCGCAAGATCAATCTCATGTACTTCGTGCAAAATACGCAATAAGGGGTCCAAGTAAGATGTAACGCTCCAATACCTGACCAGTTTGCACTATATAAAACTGCAGAAAAACTAAAAATAAAAAGTGTTTTGCACACTTCTGTCATTGGGCTATATGTGGGCTACATCTGGGTGATATTTGTGCTAATTTTGGGCTCTTTTTTCTCTGGTGGCCATCTTGGGAGACTTATTTGTTATGAAGTTTCCTAATTTCGTCATTTACTGCAGTCTCCTCAGTAGGAAATGCTTTCAGTTTTTACTTTGATTCCATCAAGAAGGCATTCAGATGTGTCACACATTTGCCATAAATTCAGAATGTTAGCACTCTAGTTGTTCATTAGATCACTGTAGTAAAGCTACTGCTCACCAGGGAGTTAACTGGAAGTCTACTGCTGGTATTGAAAGTGATTGTTTCAGTCTGCATGTCAGAATTTTCTAATGAAATAGAAGAGGATTTGAGATCTCACTTAAAACATGCCCTAAATTTTCTTTCTGCAGCACTAACCATAATTTCTATGGCAAAATGAACCCCCTCATTTTGTTCCTTTTTAAATTAAATGTTTTAAGTGTTACCAGTTTATTCCAATCAAGATGGCTTCAGGTGTGCCATACTTTTGTCATAAGTAAGACTGTTAGCGCTCTAGTTGTTCTTTAGAACACTCTGGGAAGCTGCAGTAGAACACAAAGGCATCAACTGACAGGCTGCTCCTGTTGAAATATAACAGGAAGATATTTGAGATCTCACTTAAAACATGTCCTAATTTTTCTTTCTACAGCACTAACCATAATTTCTATGACAAAATGAACCCCATCATTTTGTTCCTTTTTAAATTAAATGTTTTAAGTGTTACCAGTTTATTCCAATCAAGATGGCTTCAGGTGTGCCATACTTTTGTCATAAGTAAGGCTGTTAGCACTCTAGTTGTTCTTTAGAACACTCTGGGAAGCTGCAGTACAACACAAAAGCATCAACTGACAGGCTGCTCCTGTTGAAATATAAGTGGAAGATATTTGAGATCACACTTGAAACATGTCCTAATTTTTCTTTCTACAGCACTAACCATAATTTCTATGACAAAATGAACCCCATCATTTTGTTCCTTTTTAAATTAAATGTTTTAAGCGTTACCAGTTTATTCCAATCAAGATGGCTTCAGGTGTGCCATACTTTTGTCATAAGTAAGGCTGTTAGCACTCTAGTTGTTCTTTAGAACACTCTGGGAAGCTGCAGTAGAACACAAAGGAATCAACTGACAGTCTCTGCCCTTGTTGGATGTACATGTTTTACTGAGAATGTCAGACTTCATTCTCACATGACTGAGAAAGATAATGTGAATTTACAGAAAATATGCTCTCATTTTAGCTTCTGGAGCACCTTCCAAAACTGTATGGGACAAGCATGTGAAAATAGTTTTCTCTCAAACATGATTCATGATATCCCAGCAGAAGGTTTTTCACAGGGTAAAATCACCTTAGAACACACCACAATTCCTGGAATTAGTATGGTACCATCAACAAATGAATTCTAATGTAACTAAAGTCTGTTATCACCCTTTATAGTTCTCCTTTTGGTAACCCTCAAAATCTTCGATTCACTACAATGCATTTCAATGGGGTACTATCATTTATATTGGTCCCAAGATGGCTGACAGCCAATCAGATCTCACGATGACATGTGTGGTTAGGCTCCGCCCAGATATATATGTGTTTTCTTTTTCAAATTTCTCAGGAACTACTGAACGGATTTACACCATTTAACCAAAAGGCATGACTCTGAACCAAGGGCTACCTTTTTGCCAAATTTGGTGTAATTCCGTTCAGCAGTTCGGGCTGTAGCTGCGACTAAAGGTTCCTATGGAAAATTGCATAGGGAAAACACGTTTTGGGACCCCCCCTTTTTTCTCAGCCCCCACTTGACGAATCACCCCGAAACTTTCAAGATAGGAGCGGACCGGAGCGGGCCATAAGTTTTGAAAATTTCGCGAAGATTCGTCAACCGGCGCCAAAGTTATTGGGAATAGAATGTTGCGGATTTCCTATGGAAAATAGGTCCTAACTATAACTATCTACTGGCGACCGCCAGTAGATAATATAGAGCGCGCCTGTTACTGATGAAGGCGACTGCCGAAACGCATCTGTTTGTGTTTGCTGCGGAGTTCGAATAAAATATTTTGTGAACTCACCCCCTGCGAGTGCATCAGTTTGTGCATATTTGGCACGGATTTACGGAGCGTCGATTTTAGCACGGACACACCCCCGTGCGAAAGAGGCACCCACTCGAGAGTGCACGAAGTATGGTGTGAAAAGGAGCTTGGAGATATATATATATATATATACGCATATATATATATACGCATATATATATATATATATATACGCATGCACCCTTTTAAGGGTCTCTGGTCTGGATTGGAGCGTTGCTGTGTCATGTGATCAAGCCTCGTGGAAGGCGAAACGCGTAATGGCGACAGAGGAATAAAGATACCTTGAAGCACAATTTCCTGGGTCCGTGTCCGTTTCTGGAGATATCCATAGGAAAGCAGCGGAATGCATGGGATATATATATATATATATATATATATATATATATATATATATATATATATATGTATATATATATATATATATATATATATATAACATCAAGTCTTTGTTTAGACAGAGGAGCATTTCACTGTCACTGAGAGGTCGTTCCATGCTGGAATTCCAGCTAAGCTGATTCCTGTTTACCTAACGCAAAGGATGCTGTTCAACTCTACACCAAGATAGGCTGCTTGATGACTCTAACACACAAGAAATGAGGAGTTAGACCACCCAGAAAAGATTTGGCAGATTCACACACCTTAGACACAATAGGTTAGGATGCGCTAGGCAGAAGTACAAAATACTACAGTACTTATATGCCAGCATATATTCACTGTTATAGCACAATGGTTGAATTATTCATTTTCTTCACCATTCTCATAATGCTAATTACACTATTCTGTTTCCTTCTATTGATTATTGCAGCACATGTTTTTAATTAAAGAATCATAATGCTTCAATAAATATTGAAATGCCTTGCCGAGTATTTCTTGTGTATCTCTTTGGGTATGCATGGGTAACTAAGCGTAAGGGTTCAAGATCTGTTACCATAATTTCTTTGGCAAGTCAGGTTTGTCATGTTCTGAGGTTGCACATCCATTTGTTATCCTGTAAGGTTAGGGGTTCAGATGGTGCACTGTGACTTAGCAGGACTTCAGCCAACTTGTCCGGATGGTGTCCAATCAATGTCTGGAGCATAGCACAGTTTCGGCTAGTAAAGTCAAAACCTAATGTGGTCAAGAAAAGTCATATTGTTGGCAACAATGTTTTATTAAACATGGCAAGAAAAGTTTAACAACACAGATATAATTTAGTATTGTATAGTATATATCACACATGAACCGTGCAGATGTGTTCAACAAGATACAGTACAAATTAAGCACCTCGTTAACACATCCTTAACACAATATGGCAACATATGATGGGACTATCCAAGTTCGGGAAGGCTATTTTCACAGCAAGTGAGCTACTGATAGTGTATCGGCTCTGTCAGAGGTGCCCCAACCGGGAAGGGGTGGGGGCAGCAGGTAAAGGACAGGGGAGTCAGCTGGGAGCCTGTGGGGATTTCAATAGAGGCTGTATTAGGGAATACTGCAAATTCCGTCACGATGTTCCAAAGGTGCAGGAAGGCAAGCCTTTATCCATTGTTAGGTGAGGGGACAAGCAGGCACATTTACAGGGCAGTGGCAGAAGCAGCAGGGGCACATTTGGGCTCAGCAGCATGGGCAAATTTCAGGTTTCAGGGAAGGCCGGGTGTCACAGAGATCTGGAGGCAAGGGCTTATATGCCATTTCAATTGAAAAGGCTGGAATTCTGGCTTCAGCAATACAGCAAAAAAGGCGGATGCTAATTTGCTCAGGGAGGCGTTTCACAGGTGATTTTGGCTGGAGTACGAGGGGCCAAGGGTGTGTAGATGGGCAAACAATCCTAAATCTGTGAGTGCCCACAAGCAATTGGTGAAGGATACGTTTCTTAAGGAAATGACAGAGGGCAAAATGGCTATAGCATTTACTGAGGGGCCCAAGCCTAATTTGATTGTGTTCACAATTGGAGTGGTGCCCAAAAAGAAAAGGGGCAGTTCAGGGTCATACAACATTTATCATGGTCGAAGGAATCATCAGGGAATGATTGTATGCCGGAAGTGCAGGTCACAGTGATATACTCCTCGTGGAGGTGGCGCTCTCTTTGGTGGAAAAAGCGGGAAAAGGGGCACACATGGCTAAAAGCAACATCAAGTCAGCTTTTTGATTATGGCCAGTACACCTGGAAGATTTTCAGTTGTTGGATATGCCATTTGAAGAGAAATGATATATGGACAAGGCACTACCAATGGCTGTTCTAACTCCTGTACCATCTTTGAGCTTTTTGGTTCATTCTTACAGTGTCTATTTTGATGGTGCATGAGACGCAATACCAAATACACTACCTGGATGATTTCCTTTTTGTGAGTAACCACAGTTCCACGAACTGTCGGCAGCTGCTGGCAAGTTTCAGGAGCTCATGGGGGATTTGGGGGTGCCATTGGTGTCTGAGAAGACAGTGGGACCCGGTACGGTGTTGTTTTTATTAGGAATTGAGATCGACAGTGGGACCCACTATGGGCTGTCTTTCTTAGGTATGGAGATCGACAGCGAAACCCAGTACGCTGCTGGCTTTCTTAGGTATTGAGTTGACGGTGGGATCCAGTGTGGTGTGGTCTTTAATCAGTATGTAGATCGACAGTATGACCCAGTTGGGTGCTATCTTTCTTAGGTATTAAGATCGATTCTGTGGATATGGAAGCATGCCTTCCAGCAGATAAGAAAATAACAATGCATTTGCCCTTGGATTACCAGTTGGCTAGGGCCAAAATATCAGTAAAAGAGATACAAGTGTGGCTAGGGCATTCTGAGCTTCGCCTGTGGAGTTGTGAGAGCAGGAAGGACTTTCGGTAGGCGTCTGGGTATGTCTATATGTATTTTATCATTGCTGCATCACCATGTACGGCTGGCAGCACCTGGGGAGGGGATTGGGATGCTCAGGTCTACTCAGATGCCAGCGGGGTTGGCTTCAATCTATATTGGCTGGGAAAGTAGGGAGCAGAAGAATTGCCACAAGGCTGGAAGTGGGGGGTGGGGACATTGCTTTTCTGGGGTTCTTTCCCCTGGTGGTGGCAGTAAATCTATGGGGGAGGGTGTTGGCTCACAAGAAAGTAATGTTTAGAATTAATAACATGACAGTGGTGCAGATGGTGAATCTGTAGTCCAAAACAAATGCACAGTTGTGGAAGCTGCGGAGGATTTCCTTTATCATGGTGCATGGAGTTCGATCTTTTGTTTCAGGCGACAGAGATTTGCAAGGGTCCTGATGATTTGGGGTTGTTTTCGATATTGATGACATGGATGTTCTGTAGTGCTTTTCGTGTGTCAGAGTTGTTAGGCAGTAAAGGGAGAAGGGGTTTGCTCTAGGGGGATTTAGGCAGTCCAGGGCGGGTCTTGAGGTTTGGTTATACAAGTCAACAAACAGATCAGCAGGGGAAGGTTAGGCCATTTTCGCCTCGGGAATATCCAGTTGACAGGTTTTTGCCCAGTGAAGTGGGCTGTCCCCCTATGAGGTAGGACCAGAGTCACTTTAGAGACAGTTTTCAAACATGAAGATGGGAAGCCAATGACAGCAGTTCAGCTGTTAGCGCTTCTGCGCAAGGCACCTTCTCATTTGGGGGTTGAGGCAAGAAGCTATGGAACGCATCCCTTATGAGTAGGAATGGTGGCTGAAGGTTTTCAGTGGCACGTTCGGGGGGGGATTGTTGATCCAATTCCATATTCTCACTTGCTGTTGCTGTGTTTCAGGTTTGGTACCTGGCCCAGAGGTCGCAGGTTTATCCTTATGGATAGTGGGTCACTCATTTGTAAAATGGGCAGAGCGGCATGCGAGACAGCAGAGTAATGGAGCGAACTTGGGGCTTGATTCCAGCCTGTTATTGTGTGTTGGCATGGCAAAGGGGGCATGCGATGGAGAGAAGTGTTATCTTGTCTGAACAAGCTGTTAGTGGGAGGGAAGTGTCCAGATTTCTTAGTCCTGCATGTAGGTGAGAACGATTTGGTAGTGGAGAAGGGGTTAGCGCTCATGAGGGCCATGAATGAGGAATTAAAAGAGATAAAGAGGAAGGGGTCAGGCTGGTACGGTCTGTGGATGGAGTTTATTCCCAGAAGAGGTTGGGAGGTGCTAGAAATACGGTGGCAATCAATAAAGCAGGGCGAAAAAATAAGGAGATGAGGACCTTTGCTGGGTGCTTGGAACTGGTAGGATAGAGCATGCCGATTTGAGATACGATTTTTCAGAGGGGACGGGGTCCACTGGTCATGTTATGGTATGGAATAATAACTCCCGCAGCTTAGGTAGGTTTTGCTACTATGTTGAATGTTCGCCGTTGAGCGTCTAGGGGGTAGAAAAAGTCTAGCCAGGTCCTTTTTTTGAGAGGTGGTTGGCTGACAAGTTGCCATATGTTTTAGCCAATTTTATTGTTGTTGACAGCTGCAATCCAGGGTGAAAGGGAACGGATGATCAAGCTCACGCCTAGACGAGGCAGGAAGTTAATGGTTCATTAACAAGTTCAGTTAGTTATAGGTCAATAGTTGCAGTTAAACTGAATGGGAGGTTAAAAGTCTCAATTGCTGAAGATGAACCCAGGAGGAGATAGAAACTTGCAGGTTTAAGGTGTGGGGGGGAGAGACATTTAGGGGCGGGGTAGTGTTAGACTTGGCATCTTTTGGCGTGTTTCCCCTGACTTTTTGCTTTCTGACCTCCCGGTTTTGACTCTGTTTTTGCTGGTGTAATGATTCTGCGCACTTTCCTCACTGCGGTCCAGTGGGAAAGTGCAAGTGCTCCTGTATAAAATGTGTTATGGATTGGTGTTTCCATGATTGGCCTATTTGGTTTATGTGTCAGTCCCTTGTAAAGTGCACTGCGAGTGCCAGGGCCTATAGACCAAATGCTGTTGGTGGGCTGCAGCACTGGATTGTGCCACCCACGCAAACAGCCCGTAAAGTGTAACTTGGGCCTGCCACCGCAGAGCCTGTGCGCAGCCTGGGGCTGCCATGTCGACTTGGCAAGTGCACACGCTTGCAAGTCCCTAAACCTTCCCTTTGCTACATGTTAGTCACCCCTAAGGTAGGCCCAAGGTACCCCTGTGGGCAGGGTGCGTTGTATGCGAAAGGTAGGACATGCCCTGGTGTGTGCGGCATGTCCTGATAGTGAATTACAGCCTAGTTCGTTTTTCACTATTGCAAGGCTACCTGTTCCCCCTAGGCCAGAACGGGCGGTTTTGATTATTACAGTATATAATCCTAACTGACCCCGGGAACATGGTAGAAATTCGAGTTTAGTATGCCTGGACTCAGAATGATAAAATGCAGCTTTTAGTGAAGTTGGTTTTAACATTCTGTGTTTGAAAATACCACTTTTAGAAAGTGGGTATTTTCTTGTCTAACCATCCAAGCCTGCCTCTGCGAGGTTGTGTATTCCTTGTCTGGAGTGTGAGTGACAGGGGCTGGGGGATGCCAGGAGACAGGGTGAGTCAGCACAGGGCTGAATAGCAAGATCTACATGTAGATGGGTGGGAGGGGTCGAACCTGGGCCCTGAATAGGACAGTGCCTTCCCTCCACAATGCTGGCTCCACCTCCTGTGGTGCGTCTGATGTCCCTGGCCTACTCACTGAAAGAAGGGACGGAGACTTTTCAACAAAGTGCTCCAGAACTGGTTTGGACTAGGCAAAGGCCTCTCTGCCTTCAGAGAACAAAGGAATTTGGGATATAAATATTGGGGCCCTGACCCCATGAATTTAGATCTCGCTGGAATCAAGGAACCTGCCAAGACGAAGAGCTGGAAGAGCTGTCAGGAGGAGTACTGCCCCTTTGCTGTGTTGTTGCTTTGTTGGGTTGGCCTGCAGCTGCTGCTTCTGCCTTGGGCAGTGAAAGGACTGGACTGAACTTTCTACAAACTTGTGCTGAGTATCTCCAAGGGCCTGAAACCGAGCTGGCCTCCTGTTAAGAAGTCTCAGGGACTACAAAGACTTCACAAGCCTCTGGGTACCGCTTCTGGAACGCTGTTTCAGTTGCCACAGAGGAAGGGAACTGCAACCGACTCCGTCAACCGAATCCATCCCTGGCCGGTGACCTGTTTGCACCGCAGACCGCATCGCCCCGCTTCGCATCGCAACCCTGGTCTCACCGTGGGCGACGTCCAAAGCCGCCAACATTGAGCCGCTGCTTGCACCGTGACCTGTGGGCACCGCAGTTCGCATCGCATCGCTTCACTGAACCAACCGGACCCGACCGACGAGGTCGCTGCAACTGGCTCAAGAGTCGTGACCGCACCGCATTTGGGGCACCGCTCGCACGTCTGCGACGCACCGCTCCGACTCGCACCGCTGTCCGACGCCAGCTCCCGCACTCCGGCTAGGTCGCCTGCATCGCAACCTGTCAGCACCGCATCGAGCATCGTCTCACCCTGCATCGCACGCCTTGGACTCACCGACTCCGTCTGCACGACGCTCATCGAGCCGCTGCCTGCACCGCATCGAGGGACACCGCACCTTGCATCGCTCCGTCTTGCACCGCGACGAACGCCGACCGGCTCGTACACTCCGTACCAGCCACAACGAGAAAGGTACTGTGACCGAGTCTGTTCACGACTCTGCTGGCCCGTATCGACGCGGTCGGCTGGAACTGTTAGACTCTGTGGTTTTCAGCATCGCGGTAGGCTCGGACAGAGCTACCGACTCGTACGAACTTTGCTTTTATGCTATTCCTGCAAAGAAGAAGTTACCGTATCAAGCATTCATTTTTAAAGTATAGTATTGTGGATTTTTGTCGTAATTGGTCTTGTCTTGAGTATATAAAATATTGGTTATTTTTCTAAACTGGTGTGGTGTCCGTTTGTAGTGCTTACACTGTATTACTGTTGGTTATGTGCAAATGCTTTACACACTGCCTCTGAATTAAGCCTGACTGCTCGTGCCAAGCTACCACGAGGGTGAGCAGGGGTTACTTCACGAGTGTAACACCCTTACCCTGACTAGGAAGAAGGGTCCCTACTTGGACAAAGGCGCAAGCCCTTGCCAACTAGAGATCCCATTTCTAACAGGTAGTTTAACATAGGTGAACATCTGAGTATAGTGAGGTTTTAGTTTTGTAAGGTGTAAGGCCCAGGGATTATATGTGATGTGCACTTGTTTCAATAAAGTGCCCCTTTTCACACAAAGTCGGTGTCTGTGTTTTGCCTCCTCTCCCACAATGGGGTTTTGGGGGACAGCCAACCAGAGGAAGGTTTTTACCCCTGGAGTATTGGGGGATCTGGTGTAGTCTGGCGACTGCAGCCGGCTTTTAGGCTGTTTTTTGGCTATATTTGGGGTATTCTATAGCTCATATGTAACCAGACATTTTCAGTTACCAGCCTCCATTTTGTGAGTAGGTGACAGTGGCTGGTATTAGGTAGGTAGCAGTTTTATCCCACCCGCCCACTCCTTTTATTGGAGGGTTCACTTGGGCTGCCATTTGGCTGTTTGCTTAGATAGGCTGAAGGTTGTTGGAACAGGTGTGCAGGGAAAGGGAAGCTGTATGCTGTTGTTGCTTTGATGCAGGTTCAGAGGCGGTTGGCCAAGAAGTTGCCATGAGTTGTAGCCAATTTTATTTTTGTTGACAGCAGCAATCCAGGCTGAGAGGGAATGGGTTGTCAAGCCCACACCTGGGTGAGGCAGGAAGTTAAAGGTTCATTAAAAAGTTCAGCTAGCTAGAGGTCAATAGTTGCAGTTAAACTGTATGGGAGGTTAAAGGTCTCAATTGCTGAAGATGAGCCCTGGAGGAGGTAGAGACTTGCAGGTTTAAGTTGTGGGGGGAGGGGCATTTAGTGGTGGAGTGGTGTGCACCTGTTTCAGGGAACATGCATAAGCAGCTGCTCCCTTCAGGGGAGAGCAGTGCCGGTTCCCGTTGTATGCAGGGAGCCAGCTGGTGTCGCAGGGTCTAGTGGGCTTAGGGCCGGCTTAAGAGCTGGTGGCGCCCTGTGCGTCAATCTTTGTTGGCGCCCCCCCAATGACCACCTTCCCCACGGATTCCCTCACTACCACCCTTTAACAGAGCCCCTCAAGTCTCCATAGCCACTCTATCTCACATGCATTTAATTAGTTTTATAGCACCACTCATACCAGTGTTGAGTGTCAGAGCACTTTAAATCACACACACATCACACAGAGACAATCAATCATATGTGTGTAAATCAGTGTATAGAAAATGTTACATAAGACAGAGGACTACCAGGTGTAGGAGTCACATGTGAACTATGCAGCTAGGCAGGATAGTTTAAGAGTGCTTGATCTGGAAAAGCACAAACTCAGAATTTAAAAAGTAACACCATGGTTGGGAATTCACTTTAACAATAAGAACATTCTAAACTATACCTTGCACTTTTCATGCAGCTCTCGGATGAAAGTTAATAGCTCACTGTTCTATATTAGTATTTTAACTTATAAACTGCAAATAACAAAAGGATCTCTCTGAGAAAAACAGTAACCCCCTGACCAATTTACGTTATATGCACTCTGTGATCTGCATGGTAACACGTTTTTGTGCACCGGGCATATTAACCCTCTGTGCTACCGTAGTTCCACTAGCAAAAGACACACAATTGATGGATGAAACTCCGATCTCTCTCCAGGGTGAACATTAACCATCAGAGTTATTTTGACATTTTTATTGCTGCCTTAAAATTGTTGGAGGCCAGGACCGCGGTAGCAGGTGCTTTTAAAACCATAATATGCTTGCAAGAAAGACGCCCCCAACCAAAGTCAGCGCCCGGTGCCGTGGCACCAGTCGCACTGCCCTAGAGCCGACCCTTAGGGCTCCCCCACATCCCCCAACATGGTGCTTGGTGTGTGCCATGGGTGGGATATCGAAAATCGAAAGAAAATGTTTTGTTAAAAATTGAAAACAATCTTCAAATTCTCCTCTATATCTAGAGGCTGCAAACTGTTACAACTTGCCCTGTGCCATAAAACTTGTATGCCCTGATTGAAAGTTGCACAGTGCAGGGATGCAGAAATTCACTGATTCTGGCTTAATTAAGCACCTTGCACCCCTGCACCATGCATTCACAATTGTTGGTCTCCAGCATGAGGAATAACATACAGTATTATTGGGTCATTTACCACATGCCAGTTCCCCATTACCGAGATCAGGTGGGAAAAGGGAGTAGATGGCTGCAATGGGCTGGGGGCAAGGGGCAAGGGGCAAGTAGCGGGGAAGGTGTCAGGTAGCAAAGAGGGCAGTAAGCAGGCAGAGGGGGGCATTTCCATACTGTCTCAATAGTGTAGGAGGGAGTCATGCAAGGGAAGGAGCTGCACTGGTGCACGCTGCACCTGCCCAACCCCTACTCAATTTTATCGGCTGACTTTTCGTGCAGTTAAAAAGGGCTCGATGGTCACGCTCCAGGTAAACCCGGGTGCGTGTACAGAAGGGTTCTCGTAATCAGGTGAAGCACTAGCTATCACTCTGACTCATTATATGGTCCATAGGGTCCGATTCACAAAGACAGAAGTATAACTTACCCTAGAGATATACATTTATGCATTTTCAGTATTTAAAAAATCTTTCCAGATTGCTCCTGGAAACCTGTAACAGTTCAAGGTTCTAGGCGCACGCCTCGAAAACATATCAATAAGTGCACATTTGCACACGCAGAAAAAAATCGAAGCAAGTGCACTTACTAATTATTGACCATTACTTACTATTATTTCATATCCTCCAAGGGAAATCTGATTTCTTATGGAGAAATCCCTTCCTCTACACCCCAAGATATTCCCTTCCCTTCCAACCCTAGAAAAGGATCTACTCGTGAAAGGAGTAGTAGACCTCCAATCTTTGTGAGAGTGGCTAGGGATCAGAGAGGAGTTTGTGAAAACCCACCAATGTGTATGGCTGCAGGTGTTCTCAAAACTGCAGGGCATTCCTCCCATGCAACACACACTTGTCTCAGTATATCCATTTTACAAGAGCAAAATCAACTTTACTATTTGCAAAAGTGGTTTCACGCTTGTAAATAAAGCTATGTGTCCTTGTATAAATTACTTGAACAACATTACATGATACATTTGAGAATCAGGCCGTTGTTTTATCTGGGCGAAGTTTACAAATGAGTTTAAGTAAGTCACAGTAAAATTTGGGGAAATGTTCTCGTGCGGTGTTGTGCTAACACAGTGGTAAGGAAAGGGTTAAAGAAACATGTAGCATCTTTGAGAAAAATCATGGAAGTCACTTTGCTACGTCATGCTTGTTTATATTGTCTCTGGGCTTGAAGCGAGCCTAGTTATTTTGTTTTCTCTCTTACTATTGGCTGCAGAAGTGAAGTCACAGAAGAGAAAGCCCATTGGGGCCGCGCGCTGCATACAACAAAGGCATGTAAGCTTAGCAATTAGTACAACAGAGCAGAGTGTACATCAACATTAAATACCTTGGTGAGACTGCGCCTTGGATGCCTGCCAGTTTAGGAGTAGAAAGGAAAGCATCTCAGTTCACGCAGGAAACCCTCGGCGAGGCCATTCTGCTGCCCTTACAGATGGCTGGGTAAGCATTATCGCCATCAGAAATGCCTGCTACAGCAGTGATCAGGGGACTCTCATTTATGGTTCTGGCTGGGGAAGGCATTCTGTTTTCACACCATGTGTGACCTAAAGGTAAACAACACTGTGGACATGATAGGCCTGCTTCACAAAGGTAAACATTCTTTACAATTTGTGACTCCGGCCCTATGGAGTACAGAGTGAAAATCAAGCAGCACGGTAGAGCACAGGAGATTAAATGCAATATCTTAAACTAAGTGTTCACATTTGAAATGTATGAGTGTACTATTAATAATTATTGACGGGAGAAGGGGGACATGAATAGAGCTATTAATTTAATCCAAATGTACATAGCTCCAAATATGTTGCTGGGCTTCAGAGCACTTGGTTGCATTTACTTATGCACATTGGGCTCGG
The DNA here is from genome assembly GCA_963921515.1 of Calotriton arnoldi. NCBI lineage: Eukaryota > Metazoa > Chordata > Amphibia > Caudata > Salamandridae > Calotriton > Calotriton arnoldi. The sequence goes on from CAWUFW010015578.1 coordinate 204,915, forward strand.
GATCTGGTCAGACAGGCGGGTTGACAAGGCATTCTGTGTCGCACCGGAGGTAGCAGTGGATCTAAGGGAAAACTGGCCAATGTTTTTGCAGCCTGGACTCCTGTTGGTGGCCATTCTGCCTGGTGACCGATTAGAGGTTGTAGGCTATGGTTAATGGCGACCAGTTTTTGCTGTGCCCAACGCAAAGAGGCAGTCTGGTCATCTATTTTTACATTTTCCAGAATCTGTCATTGACATTTCTAGGAAGCCCCATGAAAAGCACATTGAAATAGTCTTATGCTGCACCACGCTCATGTAATCATCATTTCTTTGGACAGAACATTAGCAGAATCTCTGATTTGGTACCATTATTTAGAGGTAGGTCTCATGTATCCAGTAGTAATCACGGTCTGCGCAATTTGTGATGGTTGTGTGCTGCCTCATATCATTTTTCAGGTACAGCTGCATCTGGGGCCGTATCATGATGCTGTTTTCTGCGCTGCACCAGTGCAGAAGGGATCTGTGCATCGTTTTTGGCGTCTGGAACGCATACATTAACATAGCACAGCTCGGAAACACAAAGAGACAATTACTACCCAGTGTTTTTGAGCTCTGCTGTCAGAAAACATGCATTAACCCAGAGATATTTCGAGTTAATCTATGCGCTCAAGACGTCAAAAAGAAATACATGCCTTCCTACTGTGCTGGCACAGTGCAGAAAACCGGCTATGAAACAGCCCCTGTGGAGTTGTTTAACCACCACTTCCTGTTTGCCTTAGCTGAGATAAACATTCGGGGCCTGGTTCTCAAACTGCACATTGTAAAACGATTTCCTCGTACTACAAAACGTACTGCAAAATGTACTACATAATGCACGTTTTGCCTATGGTTATGTGTGCGGAGTTCTCGGCCTCGACTGTGGAGTTGCCGAACATGTAAATATAGATTTTAGCAGTAAATGTGGGGGGTTCACAGGGGAGTGGGTGGGAAAAAGGGCAGTCTTGCTACTAATGGGGGCAAGACAAGGGAGGAATCAGAGGGATTTAGAGAGGGTCAGGGAGGGGTTCCAAGAAGGATGTCATCCACCCGCATAAGAGTATTACTCTGGGGGTGGAGACTGGAGACGTGTAACTTACACTTTTGTAGTAAGTGCACACCCAGAGTTTGTGTATCCTGAAAGTATTAAACTTATTAAAAAGTGTAAACTAAGTCAAAAGTGTAGCTTACGTTTGTGAATCAGGCCCATAGTGTCTGTAAAACAGTTGTGTCAATGAATTACAATTGTGAGAAAATAAAGTATTAAATGCAGTTACATTAGGCTTTGAAAAGTGAATGGTAACTACATAAACAACGTCTTTGAAAATAATTGCTACTTTATCTCTAGGCTGTCCTGTTTTCAGTGTTTACTTTTTGCAGATTTCAGTGGAGTTTTATCAGTGTTTTCCAATCCTTTTGAAATCACTGCTTATCTGTGTTTATTCAGCTGCCTAACCTCCAGAATGAACAGCAACTGTGTTTTTCCACTGTTTACAAAACATCCTGTTTTTTGCTGTGATTGTTATAAAGCACATACTTAAATTAAAGGAAGAGCAATGCAGGGCATGTAGCGCCTTCCCTACGTCAGTGTGTCCAAAGTACTTATGTTACACCATTTTAATCATAGATGTGTATTGCACTCTCACTCATACTCACGTCTCATTACCCTCTCTCAAACCCCATTATCTCTCACACTCACTATGCCAGGACTCTGTCTGATTTACAGGAGTATTAATGGATCAAAAAACTCAGAGTGATATATTCAAATGTTTTATTAAACAAATTCCTGGAAACAGTTGGGGGTCATTCACCTATACCTTAGTAAATATTATGATATTGTAGAGGTATTCAACCCTGTCAACAGCATAGTACCTTGTGAAAACTGTACAATTTTGACTTAAACCAGATTAATTTGAAGCTTTACATTTTAAAGCACATGAAACTGGATGCTTTTAGCATGCTCACCACTGCTTGTCTGCACTCTTTGTGAGAAGTTGGCCTGGCATATGCTGTCCACTAATTATAGTGGGCACCTTGCACCAGTCCAAACAACCCCTTATTGGAGATAGGTTAAAGACAACCTTATTGAAAGCTATCCTAGTGGTAGCTATGGAGAGCAGCCTTCAGGCTAAGTCTTGAAGGAATGTAAAGCAGCTTGTTTTACCAGTCTATAATCTCTTGAGTGATCAAATGAAAGAGCACCACACCAGGTATATATTCAAAATATATGTATTTATTGCTAAACACACCCCTCTAGTCTCTTTATGAGGCTAGAGTTCGAAGTACATAAGTTATAAGTTATTAAATCACAGTAATAGCACAAATACACGTTTGGGCCCTAGGGGCGTACCAAACCATATACCAATAAAGTGGTATGCGAACCACGACTGAACTAGACACTAGGCCTAGAGCCTCTAGAAGTGCTTGGACCACAAGGAACCACCCAAGGTAGTGACACAGGGGACCTACGGGAGACGCGTGCAGTGTAAGTACACAACCGCGATACGCCGTTGACTTCTATGGAGAAAGTCGGGATCGGGAAAATAGAGAAAAGGGACACTTAAAAGAGGACTAGGACAAAACCCTTTGAGATCTAGGACTTTGAAGAGTCTCTACCCACGGGAGCACCGGAGTACTCGTGTTACCTCACCCAGGGAAGCCGGGTGCATAGGTGCCTTTCGGGGTCGGGTTTCGTCGTCGATTCGAATGGCGATCTGCTGCAAAGTGCTGCTGGCGGCCAAGAGAAAAGTGTCCGGGTGGATCCAAGAGTGGATCGGAGTTCTGAAGAACCTGAAAGCAGAGGGGACAGAGTCTGGGTCACTAGCCAGTGACCAGGAAGGCGATGGACAGATGCCCACCGATGTCGAGTGCTTCAGGTGCGTTGACAGTCGTCTTGACTCTTCAGCCACGAGGTCCAGGAGGCGTTGTCGGCGACCAGGAGCAGGATTCGGGCTGGTACACGATGTCTGTCGAGTGCTGAGGTGTCGGCGACCGGATTGGACCCAACAAGCCTTGGCAACGGCAAGTCTTGGTGAAGATGTAGATCGTCGATGGTGCAGACCAGCAAGGTCTGTGGAACTCACCCAGCGAGGGTAAGTGAGGGCAGGCCTGGAGCAACCAGGATGCCAAGTAAGAAAAGGATTGACCTTCGTTAAGGGCTACTAGCCAACGGGCTAGCGACCGTGAAGGAGCCTCGTGATGCCGCACGTGGATCTGGCTTACAGGACACTCGTGGAGTGGGGGCCAGTGATCTTCGGTGCAGGTGGTGCGGGAGGCTAGGGCTACTCGGAGCCCAAAGCACGACTTCTTGGGAGACCCAGAAGAGGATGCACTTGCAAATGTGCTCGGTGTCCAGGGGTCACGGTCTCAAGTCACCCACGATAGCCACGGGCCTCAGCTTTGCTGGGGACTCAGGGTAGCCTCGGCGAAGTCTGAGAATCGACCTCTGGTGATGCGATGACTTCGGCGTCCAACGGGAGCTTCAGAAATGCAAACCGGACAGATGCTTCTTTGGTGCCTGCCAAGCAGAGGAGTCACTCCTTGACCCCAAGGGAGATTCTTCAGTCCTCTAATCTTGTCGTAGAGCGTCGAAGGTCCAGGATTCAGTTTCAGAGTTTCGTCCAGGTATAATCTAAAGTCCTAAGGACTGGGTTCCTACCTTTATTCTAAAAATAGGGGTTGGACTACTCTGTGGCCCCACCTATGGGTGGGTCAGGGCAGAGGGGTGGCTACACCCCTTTCCCTTTGTCCAGTTCGCGCCAAAGCAGGGGCTGCAAGCCCCTGATCCGGTTTGAACTGGGGTATGCACTAGGGACACCAAATGTGCCCCCAGTGCAGGACTTCAAAGCACCCGAAAGTGCTCCCGCCCAGCCCCAATACACATTATCCTGTCTGGGAGGTGGTCACACCTCCCTGGGACAGGAAACCTATTGTCCAGGCCTCCCCTGCCGGAGTTTCGTCCAGCAGCAGGAGGCCAGACTCGTGTCTGTGGCAGCAGCATCCATTTTGTGATGCCAGGGCTCTGGAAAGAAGTTACCGGACTCGTCAGAGTTAACATGTCTTTCCCTCTAGAAGGGTGGAATGCTACCCCCGCTGCCAGGATTGGCGGGGGTAGTATTCCAAGATGTTTGACACCAAACACGACATGTTTAGGTGCAGCCATTCCAAAGTTAGCATTTTACCGCGAGGATATAATGCGCTTAAGAGTATATGGTCAGGCTGCACTACACACAGCATCAGAGATGGTCTCCGAACGCTGCAGAGGGGCCCTGCTCATGCAGGGGCACCCTCTCACATAGGAACCATGCACTCTGCCTTTAGGATTGATAAGGCCTGCCTTAGGAGTGACTTATAGGTTTATATGTGTGTATGTATTTCGTGATATAGGTTACCTATATCACAGTAAGGAGTGCATGCACCACCTTACCCAGGCTGCAGTAGCAGACCTGTGGTGTCAGTTTGGATGGCCTTCCAGGGGTGGCATAATACATGCTGCAGCCCCTGGCAGGCCTCTGAGGTACCTATGCCCTTGGTACATAGTATACCATATACTAGGGACTTATAAGGGCACTCCAGATCCCAATCAGTGATGTGCCTAAGGCACATGGAAACCATTTTAGAGAGGAAGCAGCTAGGCTGGGGTTCTGATTAGCAGGGCCCCAGCCAGACTAATGTCGAAAAACAGTGAAGCATCAGCAAAAAGTGGGGGTACCCATGGGAAGCAGATCCTACTCTCCTACACAACCCCCCAAACGTAGGGACATTAAACTAACCTTGCCCAGTTAAGTCTTCATGTTCTAAGTGGAAATACCTAGAGAGTCCATCTGCATTCGCATGGTTACTCCCAGGCCTATGTTCCACTGTAAAGTCCATCCCCTGTAGGGAAATGGACCACCTAAGCAGTTTGGGGTTTTCACCCTTCATTTGTTTTAGCCATAAGAGGGGCTTATGGTCTGTCTGAACCAGGAAGTGTGTACCAAACAAGTATGGCCTCAACTTCTTCAGAGCCCAGACCACAGCAAAGGCCTCCCTCTCTATGGCTGACCAACGTTTCTCTCTAGGGGTCAGCCTTCTGCTAATAAAAGCTACTGGCTGATCCTGACCTTCTTCATTCAATTGTGACAGTACAGCCCCTACCCCCAATTCAGATGCATCAGTTTGAACAATGAACTTCTTGGAGTAATCAGGACTCTGCAGAATTGGAGCAGTGCACATGGCCTGCTTGAGGTCATCAAATGCCTTTTGACAGCTAACTGTCCACTGAACCTTTTGGGCATTTTCTTAGAAGTTAAGTCATTCAGGGGTGTCACTATTGATCCATACCCCTTGACAAATCTCCTATAGTACCCAGTCAGGCCTAAGAAGGCTCTCACCTGAGTCTGGGTAGTGGGAGCAGTCCAGTCCATGATGGTCTGGATCTTGCTCTGTAAAGGTTGAACCTGGCCTCCACCCACAAGGTGGCCCAGGTACACAACCTGACTCTGCCCTATCTGGCACTTAGTGGCCTTGATAGTCAGGCCTGCCTTTTGCAGGGCCTGTAAAACATTCCTGAGGTGGACCAGGTGATCCTCCCAGGTGGAGCTAAAGACAGCAATATCATCTAGATAAGCTGCACTATAGGCTTCCAGTCCTGTGAGAACTGTATTCACCAACCTCTGGAAAGTGGCAGGTGCATTCTTCAGACCAAAGGGCATTACCACAAATTGATAATGTCCACTAGGGGTCGAGAATGCTGTTTTGGGCTTTGCAGTATCAGCTAGTCTGATCTGCCAGTAGCCAGCTGTTAGGTCAAATGTGCTGAGATATTTGGCAGAGGCCAAAGTATCTATGAGCTCATCTGCCCTGGGTATTGGATGGGCATCAGTCCTAGTGACTGCATTGAGACCCCTGTAGTCCACACAAAACCTCATCTCTCTTTTTCCACCACTGGTGTGAGGTTTCGGTACAAGGACTACTGGACTAGCCCAAGGGCTATCTGAGGATTCAATAACTCCCAATTCCAACATTTTCTGGACTTCAGTCCTGATACAGTCCCTGACATGGTCAGGTTGCCTATAAATCTTGTTTTTAATAGGCAGACTGTCCCCAGTGTCCACTTCATGAGTGCACCAGGTGGTCTGACTGGGTGTCAGTGAAAACATATGTCTAAACTGATTGAGGACTTGCCTGCAATCAGTTTGTTGCTGGGTAGTGAGGCTGCCTGCCAAGGCTGCACCATCAACTGACCCATCGTCAGGGTTCTGTGAGAGCAGGTCAGGGAGTGGGTCACTCTCTTCCTCCTGCCCTTCATCAGTAGCCATGAGCAAGCCCATGTCTGCCCTGTCCACATATGGTTTTAACCTGTTGACATGGAGAACCCTGTGGGGACTTCTGGGTGTTCCTAGGTCTACTAAATAAGTGACCTCACCCTTCTGCTCAACAATAGTGTGGGGTCCACTCCATTTATCTTGGAGAGCTGCTGGGGCCACTGGCTCCAACACCCACACCTTCTGTCCTGGCTGGTAAACAGTCAGAACAGCCTTTGGTCATGCCAGGCCTTCTGAAGTTCCTGGCTAGCCTCAAGGTTTTTGGTTGCCTTTTTCATGTACTCAGCCATCCTGGAGCGGAGACCAAGTACATAGTCCACTATATCTTGCTTTGGGGGCTTGAGAGGTAACTCCCATCCTTCCTTCACCAAGCACAGTGGACCCCTCACAGGGTGGCCAAACAGAAGTTCAAAAGGGCTGTATCCAACCCCCTTCTGAGGCACCTCCCTATATGCGAATAAAAGGCAGGGCAAGAGTATGTCCCATCTACGCCTAAGCTTTTCTGGGAGCCCTTTAATCATGCCCTTCAAGGTTTTGTTGAATCTCTCAACTAAACCATTGCATTGTGGGTGATAGGGTGTGGTGAACTTATAAGTCACTCCACACTCCTTCCACATTGCTTTTAAGTACCCAGACATGAAGTTAGCACCCCTGTCTGATACTACCTCCTTAGGAAAGCCCACTCTTGAGAAGATTCCCAGGAGGGCCCTTGCCACCACAGGTGCTGTAGTGGTCCTGAGGGGAATAGCTTCTGGGTACCTGGTGGCATGATGCACTACCACCAGGATAAACCTGTGCCCAGAGGCTGTTTGGGGATCCATGGGACCAACAATGTCAATCCCTACCCTTTCAAAGGGCACCCCCACCACAGGTAGTGGTATCAGGGGGCCTTTGTAGTGCCACCTGCTTTGCCACTGGCTTGGCAGGTTACACAGGAGCGACAAAACTCCTTACTGTCTTCAGACATGTGGGGCCAGTGAAAGTGAGGGACAATTCTGTCCCAAGTCTTGTTCTGGCCCAGGTGACCTGCTAAGGGAATATCATGGGCTAGGGTCAATAGGAAGCCCCTGAACTTCAAAGGTATTACCAACCTCCTGGTAGCACCAGGCTTGGGGTCTCTACTCTCTGAGTACAGGAGTCCATCATCCCAATACACTGTATGGGGACCACTAGCTTTCCCAGCAGCCTCAGCAGCAGCTTGCTGTCTGAGGGGTTCAAGGGAGGGGCAGCTCTGCTGCTCCTGGCTCAGATCTGCCCTAGAAGGTCCCCTGTCCCCAAGAACTCAACCTGGTCAGGTTCAAGTTCCTCTGGGACAGTTCCTTCTTCAGGGCTGAGATCATCCCCCTCAAGGGACTGATCTTCCTCCTGAGCCAAGGGGAAGGCACTGCCTTAACCCTACTACTCCTCCTCTTGGAAGGCACTTGGTCCATTCTTCCAGAATCCAAGGCCTGTTCAGTGCTAGACATTTTGGCTTGTGACCTGGTCACAGCAAACACATCTGCAGGGATCCCCAGCATTTCTGCATGGGTCCTGAGCTCCACTTCTGCCCAAGCAGAAGTCTCTAAGTCATTGCCAAGCAAGCATTCGACTGGTAGGTTTGCACTTACCACAACCTTCTTAAGGCCAGTTACCCCTCCCCAGGAGAAGTTAACAACTGCCAGAGTATGGTCTGTTCTGACATTGCTAGCATTGGTCACTTGGTACATCTCACCAAGCATAACTTGCCCAGGAAGCACAAGGTCTTGTGTCACCATTGTGACACTTGCCCCTGTGTCCCTAAATGCCAAAGCCTCACGTCCATTGATTAAAGGCTGTTGTCTGTACTTGCCCAGATTACTGGGACTCACAGTGGAGGTCACATCCATGCCTCCATCACAGACTAACACAGCCTGAGTCAGTTCTCTGACTAGGTCAGAGCCCAACTCAGTTCCCAGGGTGAACCCTACTAAACCCTTTGCTGGAGCACTTCCACCAACTGTACTAGGGGGAACAGGTGCCTTAGGGGCATTGGTGGGTGCTGGACTGGAGTCTTTGGACTTGGTGCAATCACTGGTCCAGTGGGTCTTTTGCTTACAGACCTTGCACCATGGTTTTCTTTGGCCTTTCCCTTTGGTAGACTGTGAATCCCCACCAGAAGAAGATTTTTGGGGGCCTGATGAAGACTTTTGATCTTTACCCTTCTCCCCACCCTTGTCAGAGTTCTTAGCATCTTGCTTCTTGGTTTCCCCACCTTGGTTCTGTACCTTCTGCTTCACCCTGGTTCTGACCCATTTGTCTGCCTTCTTTCCCAATTCTTGGGGAGAGGTCAGATCAGAGTCTACCAGGTATTGATGCAACAGCTGATTTTGACAGTTATTAAGAATCTGCTCCCTCATTATCAGATTGTACAATCCTGAGAAGTCACACACCTTACTGCCCATCAACCAGCCTTCCAGAGCTTTGGCAGAACAATCCACATAGTCTACCCAGTCTTGAGTCTGTGCTTTTGGGTGTCTCTGAACTTCAACCTGTACTGTTCAGTGGTTAGGCCAAACCCATCAATAAGAGCACTCTTCAAGACCTTGTAATTATCAGCATCCTCCTCTCTAACAGTGAGGAGCTTATCTCTACCTTTGTCAGCAAAGGAGAGCCACAAGATTGCTGCCCACTGCTCCTGAGGGACCTTCTGTACCTTACAGGCGCTCTCTAATGCAGTTATCCATTTGTGGATATCATCCCCACTCTGGTAGGGAGGGACAATCTTGCTCAGGTTCCTATGGTCATAGGACCTTTCCCTGTCTCTAGGGACATGGCTGCCACCATGGGACTCTAGTCCCAACTTTCTTCTCTCTCTAAGGAGATCTAGGGATTCCCTATCTAAAGCCAATTGCTTTTTTCTGATTTCCAGCTGAGTTTCCTCATACTGGACCAGTCTGGTTCTCCTCTCATGAGAGGATTCCCTCCTGTGAGAGGAGACAGAGCTCCCTATAGAGGTGCCAGAGTGGTTAGACTCCTGAGAAGGAGATCTAGACTTCCTGGGCACACTCTTGATCCTTCCTGGGGGGACAAAGAGGGCATCATCCTGATCATCCTCATCATCATCCACAGGAGGGATTGGGTTATCCAGGTCAGGGTCATTGTCACCCTCCTGGCCAGTTTCAGAGGGGGCTGGGGTATTGGTACCCCTGGCCTCGTCCTCTTCTTCTGCCCCACCCTCAGCTCCTACCCCTTCAGTCCCTACAAGCTTACTAAGGTCATAAGCCACCAACAACTCCTTGAGGTGTTGGGTGGTGGGGCTTTGGCCTGTCCTTATTTTTCTCAAGTTACATAAAGCTCTCAATTCCAAGAATGGGAGTGTATCATACTTGGAGGGTGGAAGCTCAATGGCTTCCTGCAAGGATTCTTTGGATCCTGCCCTTAAAGACATTACTAGTGTGGTGTGGTGTATGCACTACCTACTCTAGTGTGGCCTACTAAACTCTCTTGAGTTGTAGAAAGGGTTGTGCTATCCCTTAACACACAACTCTAAGTTCAGTAGAACTTACTGTATTCTAAGCTTAAATTATATGTACCTTAGGTACCTTTAGTGGTTTTCAGTTGATCAATTCAATTGAGATTATCTGGTAAAACAATAGCAAGCTGGAATCCCACACGCTGCACACCAATGTGAGAAGTTGGCCTGGCATATGCTGTCCACTAATTATAGTGGGCACCTTGCACCAGTCCAAACAACCCCTTATTGGAGATAGGTTAAAGACAACCTTATTGAAAGCTATCCTAGTGGTAGATATGGAGAGCAGCCTTCAGGCTAAGTCTTGAAGGAATGTAAAGCAGCTTGTTTTACCAGTCTATAATCTCTTGAGTGATCAAATGAAAGAGCACCACACCAGGTATATATTCAAAATATATGTATTTATTGCTAAACACACCCCTCTAGTCTCTTTATGAGGCTAGAGTTCGAAGTACATAAGTTATAAGTTATTAAATCACAGTAATAGCACAAATACACGTTTGGGCCCTAGGGGCGTACCAAACCATATACCAATAAAGTGGTATGCGAACCACGACTGAACTAGACACTAGGCCTAGAGCCTCTAGAAGTGCTTGGACCACAAGGAACCACCCAAGGTAGTGACACAGGGGACCTACGGGAGACGCGTGCAGTGTAAGTACACAACCGCGATACGCCGTTGACTTCTATGGAGAAAGTCGGGATCGGGAAAATAGAGAAAAGGGACACTTAAAAGAGGACTAGGACAAAACCCTTTGAGATCTAGGACTTTGAAGAGTCTCTACCCACGGGAGCACCGGAGTACTCGTGTTACCTCACCCAGGGAAGCCGGGTGCATAGGTGCCTTTCGGGGTCGGGTTTCGTCGTCGATTCGAATGGCGATCTGCTGCAAAGTGCTGCTGGCGGCCAAGAGAAAAGTGTCCGGGTGGATCCAAGAGTGGATCGGAGTTCTGAAGAACCTGAAAGCAGAGGGGACAGAGTCTGGGTCACTAGCCAGTGACCAGGAAGGCGATGGACAGATGCCCACCGATGTCGATTGCTTCAGGTGCGTTGACGGTCGTCTTGACTCTTCAGCCACGAGGTCCAGGAGGCGTTGTCGGCAACCAGGAGCAGGATTCGGGCTGGTACATCGATGTCTGTCGAGTGCTGAGGTGTCGGCGACCGGATTGGACCCAACAAGCCTTGGCAACGGCAAGTCTCGGTGAAGATGTAGATCGTCGATGGTGCAGACCAGCAAGGTCTGTGGAACTCACCCAGCGAGGGTAAGTGAGGGCAGGCCTGGAGCAACCAGGATGCCAAGTAAGAAAAGGATTGGCCTTCGTTAAGGGCTACTAGCCAACGGGCTAGCGACCGCGAAGGAGCCTCGTGACGCCGCACGTGGATCTGGCTTACAGGACACTCGTGGAGTGGGGGCCAGTGATCTTCGGTGCAGGTGGTGCTGGAGGCTAGGGCTACTCGGAGCCCAAAGCACGACTTCTTGGGAGACCCAGAAGAGGATGCACTTGCAAATGTGCTCGGTGTCCAGGGGTCACGGTCTCAAGTCACCCACGATAGCCACGGGCCTCAGCTTTGCTGGGGACTCAGGGTAGCCTCGGGAAGTCTGAGAATCCACCTCTGGTGATGCGATGACTTCGGCGTCCGACGGGAGCTTCAGAAATGCGAACCAGACAGATGCTTCTTTGGTGCCTGCCAAGCAGGGGAGTCACTCCTTGACCCCAAGGGAGATTCTTCAGTCCTCTAATCTTGTCGTAGAGCGTCGAAGGTCCAGGATTCAGTTTCAGAGTTTCGTCCAGGTATAATCTAAAGTCCTAAGGACTGGGTTCCTACCTTTATTCTAAAAATAGGGGTTGGACTACTCTGTGGCCCCACCTATGGGTGGGTCAGGGCAGAGGGGTGGCTACACCCCTTTCCCTTTGTCCAGTTCGCGCCAAAGCAGGGGCTGCAAGCCCCTGATCCGGTTTGAACTGGGGTATGCACAGGGACACCAAATGTGCCCCCAGTGCAGGACTTCAAAGCACCCGAAAGTGCTCCCGCCCAGCCCCAATACACATTATCCTGTCTGGGGAGGTGGTCACACCTCCCTGGGACAGGAAACCTATTGTCCAGGCCTCCCCTGCCGGAGTTTCGTCCAGCAGCAGGAGGTCAGACTCGTGTCTGTGGCAGCAGCATCCATTTTGTGATGCCAGGGCTCGGGAAAGAAGTTACCGGACTCGTCAGAGTTAACATGTCTTTCCCTCTAGAAGGGTGGAATGCTACCCCCGCCGCCAGGATTGGCGGGGGGTAGTATTCCAAGATGTTTGACACCAAACACGACATGTTTAGGTGCAGCCATTCCAAAGTTAGCATTTTACCGCGAGGATATAATGCGCTTAAGAGTATATGGTCAGGCTGCACTACAAACAGCATCAGAGATGGTCTCCGAACGCTGCAGAGGGGCCCTGCTCATGCAGGGCACCCTCTCACATAGGAACCATGCACTCTGCCTTTAGGATTGATAAGGCCTGCCTTAGGAGTGACTTATAGGTTTATATGTGTGTATGTATTTCGTGATATAGGTAACCTATATCACAGTAAGGGGTGCATGCACCACCTTACCCAGGCTGCAGTAGCAGACCTGTGGTGTCAGTTTGGATGGCCTTCCAGGGGTGGCATAATACATGCTGCAGCCCCTGGCAGGCCTCTGAGGTACCTATGCCCTTGGTACATAGTATACCATATACTAGGGACTTATAAGGGCACTCCAGATCCCAATCAGTGATGTGCCTAAGGCACATGGAAACCATTTTAGAGAGGAAGCAGCTAGGCTGGGGTTCTGATTAGCAGGGCCCCAGCCAGGCTAATGTCGAAAAACAGTGAAGCATCAGCAAAAAGTGGGGGTACCCATGTGAAGCAGATCCTACTCTCCTACACTCTTTACTTGACCACATTCTAGTGGTGCTGCTGTTGTGCGGACATTCATGGCTGCCAGGTATCCTCTTGGCAAATGTCTCACTTTAAGTCCATCTTGACCTTTTAACAGACATCACATTGTATTCTAGGACTTGAAATGTTAATGTTTATATTGTAACTGTGGGCTCAAAAACTCCAACAGTAAAGTGCAGTTGGATAAAAAGTCAGGATTAGCTGAAGGTATCACACATATAATGGGACACCTTGCAGCTATGAATTTTGTCGGTATATGGTACCTGTTATTACACCTTGCATTGAATGTTTAAAGTCTTTTGTGTTTGGGAGATAACCTGCTATCAATACTGACTTGTTAGAAAAGGGAGCCGGTGTATTGAAGGTTTTTTTTCCAAATCTGTGTCTGTGGGTAAACGTGATAGTAAGCATTGGCCATGATTCTTATGAGCCAGCTATTTTACTATTCAGTTAAAGATATTAATATTCCCAGATTTTTTACAGTGTATAAAATATTTATTCACAGATCTTCTAAATCCTGCACCTTTAATCCAAGTACACAAAACTGAAGGAAACAAAAGGAAAAGAAACAATATTATAGTGACATCCCTATACAACAAAATTTAAACACAATCATTTTTGATTAGTCTTCCTTGCTGCTTCTATGTATAACAAAGTTACATCGTGTTGCCACTTCAGAAAGAAATACAAATTACTCATTCTCTCTCCTCTTACTTTCTTTGAATGGCATTTTATTATGTGGTTGTGCGGGTCTTTATCGGTGTTCATATGTTTACACTGATGAGAGCTGCTTCCCTTTCAGCTGGCTTTTATCAGTTATTACAACATTGGAATGTTGGGAGCTCCATTGAAGACAATGGAGTTGCTCTGGGCTTATAATGGCTGGTATAAGCCCAGCGCTCCAACATTCCAATGTTTGTCTTTCTGTTTCTCGATTTTTAATTTAGAACATTCTACCCTTAGTGGGTGGAATGTTCTAATAGCTCTATAGCCCTTCTGCCTCAGGCTATACCGGTTGTTAAAGGCCCTCTCCTCGTTATAGGCCCTCGCCTGCGGCTCGGGCCTATAACTCAGGATCAGGGCCTTTAACAGCCGGTATAGCCCTCGGCAGCGGGCTATAAGGCTATTATAGATGAAAACTTAAACCTAAAAAAGGATAGCCTATTTATTTCTTACCCTAGTACATTTTTGCACTTTGCAAATGGTGGGCACACATCCTTTTATCAATTTTTCTCCGCTAAACACCTGTTTCTATGGACATGTCTGTTTGACCGCCAGTGCAATGCTGGACCAGATTTTGAAGAGTGTCCCTTTAAATGTTCCTAGGGAATAGGTTTAAAGTCCATGCAATCTTCAGTCAGCAGTAACATTCCAACTCATTTTTCATCTTTTTAATTGCACAGCTTTTCCCTGTGGCCTCACGTCCCCAAGATGATTGATGGGCTAGCTGTGCTGAGCACTAGGCTTTGGTAAGAGGAAGTGACATCTAAAGTCTGCCTTCCAGGATGGTACCTCCTCTGAGTCCTTATCAGGCTTGAAGGATAATGCCTGAGGATGAAAGTTAAATTGTAAGTTAAGGGTAGACAGCTTTTTCCCTTCTCCATAGGAGAAGGGTTCAACTTCCCATCATTGAAGTCCTTCAGCACTCCAGAAACATATAAAGGCCCAGATTTACCAAGACTTTGGGGCCGATTCTGATGCGGGTTGGAAAAGCTTCCCGACCGAATCGGTTGGGAAATGGTGTCCGACCCACTCGGATCGGGAAAGTCCGACCGGCGGAGTAGGATGCATCCGGATGCATCCAGATACGATTTGGTTGAACTCCCATTGACTTCAATGGGAACATTTGTTCCTAACCGCATCAGAATTGGGCCCTCGGTCGGGAAGACACGTTCCCGATCCGATTTGGAAGGAGCAAATGCCGTTAGGAGGCCTTCCTAACCGCATCAGAATCAGGCCCTCGGTCGGGAAGCTTTTCCAACCCGCATCAGAATCGGGCCCTAAGTGTCTGGTTTGCATTACTTTTTTAACACAGACCCAACGCAAAATGTTGGGTAGGTATTTACAAACCAACGCAAATCACACAATATGCATTTGATTGTAACCCAAGAAAAGCAACTCGGCACAATCGCAGCCTTGCATTGTTTTGCATCAAGGGGGCAATCTATGGCTGGTGTGGTTGTTCCCAAGCACCACACATGGGTTTTGATGCAAAACCCTATCTACAAAGTACTGTAGACAGGCATTCACACCAAAATCTTGTGCCTCACTGAGGCAGGCGTTACAAGGAGAAATAGTTTAATATCTCCCTATTTCCCTCTTTGCATGTGTGCTGCAGTCTACAGCACAAATCCAAAGAGGAAAATCATAGTTTTTGCAAAGAAAGGGACCTCTTTCTGCACAAAAACTATGCTGACCACAATGCAGACACCAGACACTATTGTACTATGGTGCAAGGGTGTCTGTGTTGGTGCACAGCAGCCAAAAGTGCATTAGCACAGGGAGAAAGCAGTACAGCGCCATATCTTACTAGGCATGGCGCTGTACTGTCCTCTCCCATTCATGCAATGCAGCGCAGCAACTTTACTTGCTGAGCTGCGTTGCGTGACTTCTTTGTAAATCTGGCCCAAAGTGATCACATTTTGGACATTTGATTGTGTGTGTGTGTATGTGTGTGTGTGCGTGTGCGTGTGTGTGTGTGTGTGTGCAAGTACGCACACAAAGTAATTTTGGTCACAAGGGTGAATCCATGTGGATGTGACACTCTACAGGCAGAATCCACTATTAGCTTCTCTGGTAGAATTCCTTATTGTTTATCAGGTGTCTATATGTCAAATACAGCCAATATTGATCCATTCATTTCCGCCTGCCCCTCTCCTAGGAGCAACAAGCCCAACAAGAAACCTCTAAATTTTCTCTCTGGTCCAGATAGATAGTTGACTGCATAATTTTCAAAGGAAGCATGTCTACAGCTGAGCACTGGCTTACCGCTAGCTCCTACAAGATAAATACGTAGTGCGGTTCTAGATCCACAACTTGCAATCATTCTGGCCTTTGGAAGAAAACTCTAGTGGTCAATTAGGAGAGCGAGTGTATCAAGAAGGGGACCGTGTTACTATGTAATGGGGAGGCTTGGGCTAAGCCTTCATTTGGTTGCATCATACAGCAAGCAAGAGTAAAACACCATTCACCCTGCCCTGCAGATTCATAGTTTGATTTCCTACACACATTTTACTTGCCGCCATCTAAAGAAAAATTGTATACCCTTTGATGAAAGCACAAAACATTATATTGACAAGGAGGAAAGATGTACTTCGTGTAGGTGAATGCCGCTTGTGTAAGAGTTGAGGAATAGAGAAAAGCTGAGCAACATCTTCATGACAGGTATGACTTAATGTCATGTGAGAACCAGTTGGAGATATTGGTTTATTCTTCCCTACTTGCATGTTGTGGCCCATATACAGCAGGAGGATAGACCTCAGTTGCAGGGATGTTAGTGTTCCTCATAGCAGATAGCCTTTCACCATTACAAGTTCTCATAGGTTTTTTCAACACTTTTTTTTATCATAAGCACATCATAAGTAATATCATATGTGTGCATAGTTCCATATACACTTGCCTAATTCCTGATCTGTGTTACTCATTACAACAATACCACATATTAAACCATTCAGAAGACAACAAGCATTGGCAAAGCCAATCAGTTTGGCCTTTCACATAGCTACAGTAACTCAAGTAATTGCTAGATGTCCTTTACGAGTCCGAAGAAACAGCGTGAAGTCTTTTTGACTGCAGACCTTCAGAACTTTACTAGATGTCCCTCTCAAGTCAGAAACAGCTGCTTAACAAGTCTGTCACAAAGCTGCAATTACTCATGCTGTTACTAAATGTCCCTTTTGAGTAAGGTGCAATTGCTTCAAATGCCCTTTGCAAAGTTGAGGGAGGTGGCTTCAACATACAAATGTACATATCCACTTTTGCTACTCTAATAAATTGTGCTTGATTTCAATAGGATAAGTAAATATGCCAATGCTGGTATATGTTGATGAATCAATATCACAACTTTCAATAAATGTCTTGATTTCTATGGAACACTTCTACAACATAGTATATGTATATATATATATATATATATATTCACTGAAAAAACCATAGGTTTCAGGGACGTTATAGTTACAAATTAGCATTTAAAAAACCTTTGAAATTCACTGAAAAAACCATAGGTTTTAGGGACAGTTATAGTTAGTTGGACATTGCACTCGTACAAAACCTGTGAAATTCCCCGTTATAGTTAGTCCAGCTAACTATAACTCGCGCCCGCAATGCACTGCTGATGACGTCACATATTACATCACTCATGACATGGTCAGTGACATCACTGATGACATCACTGATGACATCTCAAATGACATCACTGATGACATCATCCAGTGACTGTGTGTTTCTGTAAAGTTGAAATATTTTTAATATATATAGGAAAAGACGTATTGAAGAATGAGTGGGTGTGTAAGTGTCTGTATGGATGATTTAGTAGGTGCGTGACTGACTCTATAAGTGAGTGATTTAACGTATCTTACTGAATGCATGGGTTAGTGACTAAACTGGGTGAATGTCTGTATCCGTCTGTCTGTTGCTGTGTAAGTGGCTGCATGGGTTTGTGAATAGCTACATGAGTGTCTATATGAGTTATTGATTGGTTGTCTGAGTATCTGTATGGGTGCCTGAGTGTTTGTGTGGGTGGGGTGTGTGCGACTCTGTGCATAGATGTGTGAGTGGGTGATTCACTGGGTGGATGGTTTCAAGAGTGCATCTGTGATAGACTGTATGGGTGGGTAAGTGTGTGTAAGAGTGTGTTAGTGAGTGAATGTATGTCCCAGTGGTACATGTGTGAGTAACTACATATGTGAAAGCCAGTATATATGTGTGTTGGAGTATATAAATAGCTATAAGCGAGAGTGAGTGATTGTGATAGTGGCTGTATGGATGAGTGTGTGCTTGTATCAGTGATTGTATAAGAGCGTAACAATGTGCTAGTATTTGTATGATTAAGTGAGCTGGTGTGTGTATAACTGTATAGGTGAGTAAATGGCAGTGTGTTTAATTATTTGCATGACTGACTAGGTGTGTGAGTACCTCTATGGATGAGTGGCGGTGTTTGAGTGTCTATATAGGAGTAAGAGTGCATATGATAGTCCTGTACTGAGTGACCATAAGTATGAGTGACTGTACGGGTGAGTGAGTGGATGTGTGTGTGTAGACCTAAGAATCAGTGAGTGGGTATGTAGTTATTGGTGTTGGAGTGTCTATAGTTTTGCGAATGGCAGTCTGTAATTTAGATTGGGTGTATCAAAGGTTATATTAGGGTGTGAGGAGCTGCATCAGATTATCACGTGGATGATGTCATCAGTGATGTCATTTGAGATGTCATCAGTGATGTCATCAGTGATGTCACTGACCATGTCATGAGTGATGTAATATGTGACGTCATCAGCAGTGCATTGCGGGGCGCGAGTTATAGTTAGCTGGACTAACTATAACGGGGAATTTCACGGGTTTTGTACGAGTGCAATGTCCAACTAACTATAACTGTCCCTAAAACCTATGGTTTTTTCAGTGAATTTCAAAGGTTTTTTAAATGCTAATTTGTAACTATAACGTCCCTGAAACCTATGGTTTTTTCAGTGAATTTCAAAGGTTTTTTAAATGCTAATTTGTAACTATAACATGTCTGAAACCTACGGTTTTTTCAGTGAATTTCGAAGGTTTTGTAAATGACAATTTTTAAATGTATTAATTGTTATATAAGTTTTTTTCATACTGATTTACTACATTTTTAGAAACAATTTTTTTTTACATATTTTATTTTTTAAATTACATTGTAATTACATTATACATTACATTACAAAAATACTTTCTCAGAATGAATTACTTTAGTTTAAATACTTTGCACATAGGCAATAGACTACAGTAGTTACAGTTGTTGCAATGGGCAACACATTTTCAAACACAATGCAACATTCAGCTCAATGTGAATTTCTAGTTAAATGCAATTACTTACTTTATGGATTACTTTTCTAACCACAGGACTGGATCCTAGATTCAGTCCTGGGACATCTCCTGTAAACAGTTGAGTAAAAGCGTTTTGGTTACAGTCGTGATTTTTAAGGAATATTATTGTACTTTAAAAGTTGACACTTAGAAACTTTTTCTCATAGAATCACCAATGTTATCCTATGGAAGGAAATTCACTTAGAAGGTAAAAACTGTTATCGTTACTTTTTCTTACTCAGTGTTGGATCCTGGATCCAGCACTGGTGCATCTCCTGTAAACAGTTGAAAGAATGCGTTTAAGTCATACAGGCGATTTTTAGGAATATTTGTAGTTTGTGAAAATCGACACTTTGAAACTTTTCTGCTGAAAACCAGACAATGGATTCCTATGGAAGAAAATATAAGTTACTGGTAAGTACGGTTAAAATTACTTTTCAGGGTCAGTGCTGGGCTAAAAGATGCAGCACTGGGTTCTCTCCTGATAACAGGTGAGTAAAATGGAATTCGTACTTTGGTTGATTTTAGAGGAATATTATAAAGTTCCAAAACTCCACACTTAGAAGAATTTCCAAGTGAAACCAGTCAATGTTAGCCTATGAAGGAAATTCAAGTTACCGGTAAGTACGGTTAAAATTACTTTTCAGGACCAGTACTGGGCTGAAAGATGCAGCACTGAGGTCTCTCCTGATAACAGGTGAGTAAATCAGAATTCGGATTTCGGCTGATTTTAGAGGAATATTTGTATGTTTAAAAATCAACACTTAGAAACTTTTTCAGCAAAGAGCAGGCAAGGATATCCTATGGAAGGAAATTCAAGTTACTGGTAAGTACGGTTAAAATTACTTTTGAGGATCAGTACTGGGCTGAAAGATGCAGCACTGAGGTCTCTCCTGATAACAGGTGAGTAAATCGGAATTCGTATTTCGGCTGATTTTAGAGGAATATTTTAAAGTTCCAAAACTCCACACTTAGAAGAATTTCCAAGTGAAACCAGTCAATGTTAGCCTATGGAAGGAAATTCAAGTTACTGGTAAGTACGGTTAAAATTACTTTTCAGGACCAGTACTGGGCTGAAAGATGCAGCACTGAGGTCTCTCCTTATAACAGGTGAGTAAATCGGAATTCGTATTTCGGCTGATTTTAGAGGAATATTTGTATGTTACAAAAATCAACACTTAGAAACTTTTTCAGCAAAAAGCAGGCAATGATATCCTATGGAAGGAAATTCAAGTTACTGGTAAGTACGGTTAAAATTACTTTTCAGGACCAGTACTGGGCTGAAAGATGCAGCACTGAGGTCTCTCCTTATAACAGGTGAGTAAATCGGAATTCGTATTTCGGATGATTTTAGAAGAATATTTGCACAATGGTGAAGGGAGGGGCGGGGCCTGAGGTGACATCTGTGCAAACGCGCCCGTGGCGCGTTTTAAGTTGGGGATTAAGTCCCCTTGAATCCTGAGGGTCCCTAGGGGCCAACTAGCCCACCAGGAACCTCCAATATGCGCCAGGGGCTGCGTTGCAGAGACGTGTAGAGAGGCCACACCCCTTTTACACCTCTCTGCAACGCAGCTCTGTGGCGCTTTCTGGATGTACCTGTTGGGCTAGTTGGCCCCCAGGGACCCTCAGGATTGAAGGGATTTAATTCCCATCTTAAAACGCGCCACGGGGCCTGTTTGCACACATGTCACCTGAAGCCCCGCCCCTCCCTTCACCACTGTGCAAACGCGCCCGTGGTGCGTTTTAAGTTGGGGGATTAAGTCCCCTTGAATCCTGAGGGTCCCCGGAGTCCAACTAGCCCACCATATACCTCCAAAAGCGCCACAGAGCTGCGTTGCAGAGAGGTGTAAAAGGGCGTGGCCTCTGTACACCTCTCTGCAAGGCAGCCCCCTGGCGCATACTGGAGGTTCCTGGTGGGCTAGTTGGCCCCAGGGACCCCCAGTATTCAAGGGGATTGTTCCTCTCTGCAAACGCGCCAGGGGCGCGCTTGCAGAGTGGTGAAGGAAGGGGCGGGGCCTGCGGGCCCGATCGGTTTTTTTTTTATTTTATTTTTTTGTCCTCTGAAGGGGGCTGTGTGGCCCCCTTCCTTTTTCCTGTTTATGGGCACTGGGGACCCCATCCCCAGGGCCTTACCCCTTTTTTTAATTAAAAATAAATAAAAACGGGAAGGGGGCCGCGTGGCCCCCTTTCCTGGGCCTGTATTGGCCCCGGGGACCCCATCCCCGGGGCCTGGCCTCTATTTTTATTTTTATTCTTTGGAGGGGGCTGCGTGGCCCCCTCCTCTGGCCATTTAAGGCCCCGGGACCCCATCTCCGAGGCCGGCCATACCCTTTTTTTTTCTTTTTTTCATTTTTAAACTTTGGGAGGGGGCCGCGTGGCCCCCTCCCGGGCCACTACTTGCCCCGGGACCCCATCCCCCGGGCTGGCCCTCTCCGTTGGGGACTGTGGGGGTCCCCAATGCCCCCACAGTCCCGCCGGCTCCCGCGTCCCGTGGGAGCCAGCATTAGCTAACATGGGGAGCTGCTAAGATGCAGCTCCCCATGTGGAAAGCAATGTGCTTTGGATATTGGAAGAGAGAGCAGGTTTCCTGCTCTCTCTTCCAATATCCAAGCAGTTTGCTATGGCAGGACGGGAGCCGGGAGGCTCCCGTCCTGCCATAGCAAACTACAGTGTCCCGGGGTAGGCACCCGGGACACTGCAGGAGCCGGCCCTGGGGGTGGTGGTCCCCAGGGCCATCAAGGGCTCCAGGAGGGGGCCGCGCGGCCCCCTCCCATTCAGGTCACAGCCCCGGGAGGTGGTGGTCCCTGGGCTCTGGGGTCCGTAACGGACCCCATATTTAAATGTTTAGTGCCCCGGGAGGTGGCGGTCTCGAGGCGTGTGGGGGCTGGAGCCCCCACACAGGTTTTTGAATTATAAAAAAAAGCCCCGGGAGGTGGTGGTCCTCGGGCTGCGGGAGGGCTCAGAGCCCTCCCGCACCATTTAAAAAAAGCCCCGGGGGTGGTGGTCCTCGGGCTTGGGGGCCCTTGAGGCCCCCACACATAAAATTAACCCCTCACCATGCCCCCGGGACTTGGGCCACCCGGGGCAAAATACAATCGAAGCGCGGAGACCGCGCTCGATTGCTCGGCAGGATTCGCGCACCCTGAGCGCATCCTGCCGATTTTTAAAAAAATAATTTTTTTTGCCCAGGGGTCCTTGTGGGACCCCTGAGCAAACCTAGGGGTCAGGGTGTTTCTACCCTGCTCCCTTTGTGCGCTTTGCGCACTTGTTTCTGTCCCTCGGTTCTACCGAGGGATAAAATGGCTGCCAACATTTCCTGAATCGGAATGTTGACAGCCAGCTGACAGCCAATTAACATGCAGCTCGTGATCGGGAGGGTACGCGGACCCTACTCGGCCATAGATATCACTATCTTTTTACTTTTGATTTTCTCAGCAACTACTGAACGGATTTACACCATTTAACAAAGGGTTCTTTCTGAACCAAGAACTACCTCTTTGCCAAATTTGGTGTAATTCCGTTCAGCAGTTCGGGCTGTAGCCGTGTCTAAAGCTTCCTATGGAAAATTGCATGGGGAAAACGCGTTTTGGGACCCCTTTTTCTCGGCCCCGCTGACGAATCCTCGAGACTTTCAGGGTAGGAGCGGACCGGAGCGGGCCACAAAGTTTGAAAATTTTGCGAAGATACGTCAACCGGCAAGAGAGTTATTTCAAATAGAATGTCGCGGATTTCCTATGGATAATAGGTTGTAACTATATATATATATTATCTACTGGCAGTCGCCAGAAGATAGTTAGAGTTAGGACTTATTTTCCATAGGAAATCCGCAACATTCTATTTGAAATAACTCTTGCGTCGGTTGACGAATCTTCGCGAAATTTTCAAACTTTATGGCCCGCTCTGGTCCGTTCCTACCCTGAAAGTTTCGGGGTGATTCGTCAAGCGGGGCCGAGAAAAAAGGGGGGTCCCAAAACATGTTTTCCCCATTCATTTTCCCATAGGAAACTTTAGCCACGGCTACAGCCCGAACTGCTAAACGGGATTACTCCAAATTTGGCAAAGAGGTAGTTCTTGGTTCAGAAAGAACCCTTTTTGTTAAATGGTGTAAATCCGTTCAGTAGTTGCTGAGAAAATCAAAAGTAAAATCACATATATATCTGGGCGGAGCCTAACCACACATGTCATCGTGAGATCTGATTGGCTGTCAGCACTTCATCCTGGAATTGCTGGCAGCCATCTTGGGACCAATATGCATGATAGTACCCCATTGAAATGCATTGTAGTGAATCAAAGATTTTGAGGGTTACCAAAAGGAGAACTATAAAGGGTGATAACAGACTTTAGTTACATTAGAATTCATTTGTTGATGGTACCATACTAATTTCAGGAATTGTGGTCTTTTCTAAGGTGATTTTACCCTGTGAAAAACCTTCTTCTGGGATATCATGAATCATGTTTGGGAGAAAACTATTTTCACATGCTTGTCCCATAGAGTTTTGGAAGGTGCTCCAGAAGCTAAAATGAGAGCATATTTTCTGTAAATTCACATTATCTTTCTCAGTCATGTGAGAATGAAGTCTGACATTCTCAGTAAAACATGTACATCCAACAAGGGCAGAGACTGTCAGTTGATTCCTTTGTGTTCTACTGCAGCTTCCCAGAGTGTTCTAAAGAACAACTAGAGTGCTAACAGCCTTACTTATGACAAAAGTATGGCACACCTGAAGCCATCTTGATTGGAATAAACTGGTAACACTTAAAACATTTAATTTAAAAAGGAACACAATGATGGGGTTCATTTTGTCATAGAAATTATGGTTAGTGCTGTAGAAAGAAAAATTAGGACATGTTTCAAGTGTGATCTCAAATATCTTCCTGTTATATTTCAACAGGAGCAGCCTGCCAGTTGATGCCTTTGTGTTCTACTGCAGCCTCCCAGAGTGTTCTAAAGAACAACTAAAGCGCTAACAGCCTTACTTATGACAAAAGTATGGCACACCTGAAGCCATCTTGATTGGAATAAACTGGTAACACTTAAAACATTTAATTTAAAAAGGAACAAAATGAGGGGTTCTTTTTGAAATAGAAATTATGGTTAGTGCTGCAGAAAGAAAAATTAGGGCATGTTTTAAGTGAGATCTCAAATCCTCTTCTATTTCATTAGAAAATTCTGACATGCAGACTGAAACAATCACTTTCAATACCAGCAGCAGACTTCCAGTTAACTCCCTGGTGAGCAGTAGCTTTACTACAGTGATCTAATGAGCAACTAGAGTGCTAACATTCAGAATTTATGGCAAATGTGAGACACATCTGAATGCCTTCTTGATGGAATCAAAGTAAAAACTGAAAGCATTTCCTACTGAGGAGACTGCAGTAAATGAGGAAATTAGGAAACTTCATAACAAAGAAGTCTTCCAAGATGGCCACCAGAGAAAAAAGAGCCCAAATGTAGCACAAATATTACCCAGATGTAGCCCACATATAGCCCAATGACAAAAGTGTGCAAAACACTTTTTATTTTTAGTTTTTTGCAGTTTTATGTAGTGCAGACTGGTCAGGTATTGGAGCGTTGCATCTTAAAACATGACCCCTACACTACAAAAACACCACTGCACTACCTTCAACCCTAAAACACTACCCCCAGCACGACCCCTACACTACACAAGCACCACTGCACTATCCTAAACACTAAAACACTACCCCCAGCATGACCCCTACACTACACAAACATCACTGCACTAACCTAAATCCTAAAACACTATCCCCAGCACGACCCCCTACACTACACAAGCACCACTGCACTACCCTAAACCCTAAAACACTACCACCAGCATGACCCCTTACACTACACAAACACGACTGCACTACCCTAAACCCTAAAACACTACCCCCAGCACGACCCCCTACACTACCCAAACACCACTGCACTAACCTAAATCCTAAAACACTACCCCCAGCACGACCCCCTACACTACCCAAACACCACTGCACTACCCTAAAACATGACCCCTACACTACACAAACACCACTGCACTACCCTAAGCCCTAAAACACTACCCCCAGCACGACCCGCTACACTACACAAGCACCACTGCACTACCCTAAACCCTAAAACACTACCCCCAGCACGACCCCCTACACTGCCCGAACACCACTGCACTGCCTTACACCCTGAAACACCAGCCGCTGCATGACCCCCTACACTGCCCGAACACCACTGCACTGCCCTAAACCCTGAAACACCACCCCCAGCACGACCCCCTACACTGCCCAAATGAATGAATGAATGAATATGCATTTCTAGAGCGCATGGCTACCATAAGGCCTCCCAGCGCTAAAAAGGCAGTAACATCACCGTGCAATGGTCAGGAATCATGAAAACAGAAAAGTTTTCAGAAATTTACGAAAAGCCAAATAGTTGTCCTCCAGGCGTATGTAATTGGGAAGTTGGTTCCAACACTTTGCCGCGGTATATGCAAACATATGTCCACCGCTCCGTGATCTATATATCCTGGGAGCTACTGCTAGATGTTTATTCTCAGAGCGGAGAGATCTCTTAGGGAGGTAAGGGGATATGATGGATCGAAGGATCGGTGGGCCCTCAGTCGAGAAAGTTCTATGGACAATGCATAGTGCCTTGAACTGAATTCGTTCCGCAACTGGGAGCCAGTGAAGAGAGGCAATGTGTGGTCTTGCGGATACCCGGTTAGGGACCCGCATAAGCAGGCGGGCTGCACAGTTTTGTACCGTTTGTAAAATTTTAATGGTTGAGCATGGAGAGCCTAAGTACAGCACATTAGCATAATCCAGTCTGGAGAGGATTAGTGCTTGTACCAGCAGTTTTCTTGCAATGAAAGGCAGCAGAGGGAGAATTTTTCTAATCATCCTCAGGATCCCATAACAGGTACCTGCCACCTTCCGCGCCTGCTCCTTGAAATTAAGATTATGGTCCAGCCATACACCAAGACTTTTAATCTGATCCTTAGGAGGTGGCATTGGACCTAAGCATCTCGGCCAAAATAGGTTGCCATCTTTGGGTGAAGTATTACCCAAAAACATCCACTCCGTTTTTGCCCCATTAAGTTTTAAAAAGAGCCATCCATCCATGCGGAGACCTTCTCCAAACAGTTGGCCAGATTAATTTTCACATTATCAGATTGATTCAATGACACAATCAACTGGGTGTCGTCTGCGTAAGTGACAATCTGGATACCAAAAGGTTCTACAATCTTGGCAAGGGGGCTCATGTAGACATTAAAAGCGTGGGGCTCAGGGAGGAGCCCTGAGGCACCCCGCATCTCAGAGGCATACTTTCAGAGGTAGAGTTATCCTCGAATACTTGAAAAGATCTATTGTCCAAGAAGGACTCAAGCCACTTTAGTGCAGTTCCAGTCACTCCAACCTCTCTGAGTCTCACAATCAATAGTTGATGGTTAACCGTGTCGAAGGCTGCGCTAAGATCAAGCAGAACAATCGCCACGGAGCCACCAACATCAAGAATTTTTCTGGTTTCTTCAACCACCGCCAGCAGGGCAGTTTCCGTGCCCTGTTTAGGTCTGAAACCAGTTTGAGAGGCGTGGAGGCATTCATTCTTCTCAAGAAAGGCGGAGAGTATGCAATTAACATATTTTTCACCTATTTTTGAGATCCCTGGCAGAAGTGAAATTGGTCGATAATTTACAAATACTTCTGGGTCCAGGCTCGGCTTTTTTAAAAGGGCTTTAACCCTAGCCTGTTTCCAAAGAGAGGGAACAGATCCAGAGGAGAGTGATAAATTAATAAGGTCCAATATGGTTATAGCCACCGAGTCAGCGACCTGACAGAGGATAGTGGGGGAACCACATCACTGGGAGAACCAGATTTCAGTTGGATCAAATAGTTTTTTAGGGATTTTAGATCCAAGGGAGGAATTATTTCAAGGCGGGGAACTGTGATTAGTATTTGATCGTCCAGATGCGGAATGTGTAAAGATGCTGAAGTAGGGGGAAAAGTGGAGTAGATATCCTCAATTTTTTTAAAAAGTACTTTGCCAAATTATTACATCGTCCCAGAGTATCATCAGACGGCAAAGGGGGAACGGGGGATTGACGAGAGATTTCGCAATCTGAAAGATTTCGCGAGGGGAGTTGGATGCTAGAGTAATCTTTTTTCATAGTACAATGACTGTGCAGTTCTAATTTCTAGTTTATAAGCTTTGATGGCCTCTCTATAATTAATTTTCTTAGCATGAGAGAAGTCTTCCCTCCAGCTTCTTTCCAGACGTTTGCATTTTTGCTTCAGCTCTCTAAGCTGGGGGGAGTACCATGCGATACTTTTAAGGCCCTTTTTTTTTGTCATCCACTTTTTGGGGATCAACTGATCTAAAGAGGAGTCAATCCAGTTGTTGAACTTGCTGTTTGCAGTTTCCGGATCGCCCTCCAACACGGGTCTAGTGTTATCCAGGATTGATGCCCAAGACTCCAAGGAGAGTTTGGACCAGTTCCGACTCCAGTTTTTTATCGTTTCCGATGGCTGGCTGCTGACTGGAGAGGTCCATGTAAAGGAAATCAGGTGATGGTCTGACCACGGTATAGGGAGGGGTTTTCCAACTTCGAGTTTGTCGATGTTAGAGAAAACCGGGTCGAGAAGATGTCCTTTCTGATGCGTGGGGCCAGTCACTTTCAAACTTAGTGATAACGCACCCAAGCTATCAATTACTTCTTCTGCAGCGGGTTTATCCATTTCATCAAAATGGATGTTAAAATCACCCAGTACAGAGAAGTTAGGGAGGGAGCTCACTGATTTAGCGATAACTTCTGAGAGATCACTGCAAAAATGGCCAATGGTTCCTGGGGCCGGTATATTAAAACACCCGAGAAGGTACAGGTATGAGAAAGACCAAGTGAAAAGGAAAGACTTTCACAGTCAGGGATCACACTTGCTACCACACGACAATTAAATATGTCTTTATATATAATGGCCAAGCCCCCTCCTCGCGTTAATTCACGATCCTGCCTCTGAATCAAATATCCGGAAGGGAGTGCTTGGACTAGCACCGGGTCTGAAGATTTTGTAAGCCATGTTTCGGTGAGAAACAGGGCATCTGGATCTTGTTCGACCAGTAAAAGCCGAAGTTCAATAGCATGTTTAGGCATCGACCGGCAATTCAGTAAACACATTTTAAAAGTCGTTTGTGACGGACAAATGTTAGTAATTGGGAACGTGGTCAGGGAGCCTAGCTCAAAAGGGCAATGAGGACATTTATTCCTCATATCTATAGGCTCAATGGAATGCCTACATTTATGTGACATCAATTCTCTGAGGTCATACAGCTCCTCTGAAGTATATTGGAGCTTGCCTCTCCACGGGGGTCCAGGGGGACTGGCCCCTGGGCCCGGTTGGGCACGGACGGGCGCAGACGGGCTTGCCTTAGGCGCGCCTTCGGCGCGCCAGCGGCGCGCTCGCGCGCGCGCCGCTGCGCGGCCGCGTCATCCACCCTTAAGAACTCTGGGTAATGCGGATGCGGTCGCAACTAGCCCGCTAACCTGTAAAGATCGTGCCCGCTCTATGGTGTTCCCTCCCGGAGCATTAAACACAGCTCCGCCCCCAAGCAGCAATAACAGCGTGCACAAGTGACAGTCCAATTCAAACAGTTATTTTTTAAAAAGATGTAAAAACAGTAAAAGTATTTTTAAAAGCAAGATACTACTCTCTATTAAAGTTTACGATCCTCCTAACATGAACCGAACCATTCACAGGCGGTAAATGCTCTGCCTCGCTGCGCGGCCGCGTCATCCACCCTTAAGAACTCTGGGTAATGCGGATGCGGTCGCAACTAGCCCGCTAACCTGTAAAGATCGTGCCCGCTCTATGGTGTTCCCTCCCGGAGCATTAAACACAGCTCCGCCCCCAAGCAGCAATAACAGCGTGCACAAGTGACAGTCCAATTCAAACAGTTATTTTTTAAAAAGATGTAAAAAACAGTAAAAGTATTTTTAAAAGCAAGATACTACTCTCTATTAAAGTTTACGATCCTCCTAACATGAACCGAACCATTCACAGGCGGTAAATGCTCTGCCTCGCTGCGCGGCCGCGTCATCCACCCTTAAGAACTCTGGGTAATGCGGATGCGGTCGCAACTAGCCCGCTAACCTGTAAAGATCGTGCCCGCTCTATGGTGTTCCCTCCCGGAGCATTAAACACAGCTCCGCCCCCAAGCAGCAATAACAGCGTGCACAAGTGACAGTCCAATTCAAACAGTTATTTTTTAAAAAGATGTAAAAACAGTAAAAGTATTTTTAAAAGCAAGATACTACTCTCTATTAAAGTTTACGATCCTCCTAACATGAACCGAACCATTCACAGGCGGTAAATGCTCTGCCTCACTGCGCGGCCGCGTCATCCACCCTTAAGAACTCTGGGTAATGCGGATGCGGTCGCAACTAGCCCGCTAACCTGTAAAGATCGTGCCCGCTCTATGGTGTTCCCTCCCGGAGCATTAAACACAGCTCCGCCCCCAAGCAGCAATAACAGCGTGCACAAGTGACAGTCCAATTCAAACAGTTATTTTTTAAAAAGATGTAAAAAACAGTAAAAGTATTTTTAAAAGCAAGATACTACTCTCTATTAAAGTTTACGATCCTCCTAACATGAACCGAACCATTCACAGGCGGTAAATGCTCTGCCTCGCTGCGCGGCCGCGTCATCCACCCTTAAGAACTCTGGGTAATGCGGATGCGGTCGCAACTAGCCCGCTAACCTGTAAAGATCGTGCCCGCTCTATGGTGTTCCCTCCCGGAGCATTAAACACAGCTCCGCCCCCAAGCAGCAATAACAGCGTGCACAAGTGACAGTCCAATTCAAACAGTTATTTTTTAAAAAGATGTAAAAACAGTAAAAGTATTTTTAAAAGCAAGATACTACTCTCTATTAAAGTTTACGATCCTCCTAACATGAACCGAACCATTCACAGGCGGTAAATGCTCTGCCTCGCTGCGCGGCCGCGTCATCCACCCTTAAGAACTCTGGGTAATGCGGATGCGGTCGCAACTAGCCCGCTAACCTGTAAAGATCGTGCCCGCTCTATGGTGTTCCCTCCCGGAGCATTAAACACAGCTCCGCCCCCAAGCAGCAATAACAGCGTGCACAAGTGACAGTCCAATTCAAACAGTTATTTTTTAAAAAGATGTAAAAAACAGTAAAAGTATTTTTAAAAGCAAGATACTACTCTCTATTAAAGTTTACGATCCTCCTAACATGAACCGAACCATTCACAGGCGGTAAATGCTCTGCCTCGCTGCGCGGCCGCGTCATCCACCCTTAAGAACTCTGGGTAATGCGGATGCGGTCGCAACTAGCCCGCTAACCTGTAAAGATCGTGCCCGCTCTATGGTGTTCCCTCCCGGAGCATTAAACACAGCTCCGCCCCCAAGCAGCAATAACAGCGTGCACAAGTGACAGTCCAATTCAAACAGTTATTTTTTAAAAAGATGTGAAAAACAGTAAAAGTATTTTTAAAAGCAAGATACTACTCTCTATTAAAGTTTACGATCCTCCTAACATGAACCGAACCATTCACAGGCGGTAAATGCTATGCTCTGCCAAAGACCACTGCACTGCCCTAAACCCTGAAACACCAGCCCCAGCATGACCCCCTACACTGCCCGAACACCACTGCACTTCCCTAAACCCTGAAACACCAGCCCCAGCACGACCCCCTACACTGCCCGAACACCACTGCACTGCCCTAAACCCTGAAACACTAGCCCCAGCATGACCCCCTACACTGCCCGAATACCACTGCACTGCCCTAAACCCTGAAACACCACCCCCAGCAAGAACCCCTACACTGCCCGAACACCACTGCACTAAACCCTGAAACACCACCCCCAGCAAGACCCCCTACACTGCCCAAACACCACTGCACTGCCCTAAACCCTGAAACACGAGCCCCTGCACGACCCCCTACACTGCCCGAACACCACTGCACTGCCCTAAACCCTGAAACACCAGACCCTGCACTACCCCCTACACTGCCCGAACACCACTGCACTGCCCTAAACCCTGAAACACCAGCCCCAGCATGACCCCCTACACTGCCCGAACACCACTGCACTACCCTAAACCCTGAAACACCACCCCCAGCACGACCCCTTACACTGCCCGAGCACCACTGCACTGTCCTAAACCCTGAAACACCAGCCCCAGCACGACCCCCTACACTGCCCGAACACCACTGCACTACCCTGAAACACCAGCCCCAGCACGACCCCCTACACTGCACGAACACCACTGCACTGCCCTAAACCCTGTAACACTACCCCCAGCAAGACTCCCTACACTGCCCGAACACCACTGCACTGCCCTAAACCCTGAAACATCACCCCCAGCAAGACCCCCTACACTGCCCAAACACCACTGCCCTAAACCCTAAAACACCACCCCCAGCAAGACCCCCTACACTGCCCGAACACCACTGCACTGCCCTAAACCCTGAAACACCAGCCCCAGCACGACCCCCTACACTGCCCGAACACCACTGCACTGCCCTAAACCCTGAAACACCACCCCCTGCACGACCCCCTACACTGCCCGAACACCACTGCACTGCCCTAAACCCTGAAACACCACCCCCAGTACGACCCCCTACACTGCCCGAACACCACTGCACTGCCCTAAACCCTGAAACACCACCCCTGCACGACCCCCTACACTGCCCGAACACTACTGCACTGCCCTAAACCCTGAAACACTACCCCCAGCACGACCCCTACACTGCACGAACACCACTGCACTGCCCTAAACCCTGAAACACTACCCCCAGCAAGACCCCTACACTGCCCGAACACCACTGCACTGCCCTAAACCCTGAAACATCACCCCCAGCAAGACTCCCTACACTGCCCGAACACCACTGCCCTAAACCCTGAAACACCACCCCTAGCAAGACCCCGTACACTGTCCGAACACCACTGTACTGCCCTAAACCCTGAAACACCAGCCCCAGCAAGACCCCCTACACTGCCCGAACACCACTGCACTGCCCTAAACCCTGAAACACCAGCCACAGCAAGACACCCTACACTGCCCGAACACCACTGCACTGCCCTAAACCCTGAAACACCACCTCCAGCAAGACCCCCTACACTGCCCGAACACCACAGCACTAAACCCTGAAACACCACCCCCAGCAAGACCACCTACACTGGCCAAACACCACTGCACTGCCCTAAACCCTGAAACACCACCCCTGCATGACCCCCTACACTGCCCAAACACCACTGCACTGCCCTAAACCCTGAAACACCACCCCCTGAACGACCCCCTACACTGCCCGAACACCACTGCACTGCCCTAAACCCTGAAACACCAACCCCCAGCAAGACACCCTACACTGCCGGGACACCACTGCTCTGCCCTAAACCCTGAAACACCACCCCCAGCACGACCCCCTACACTGCCCGAACACCACTGCACTGCCCTAAACCCTGAAACACCACCCCTAGCACAATCCCCTACACTGCCCGAACACCACTGCACTGCCCTAAACCCTGAAACACTACCCCCAGCAAGACCCCCTACACTGCCCGAACACCACTGCACTGCCCTAAACCCTGAAACACCAGCCCCAGCATGACCCCCTACACTGCCCGAACACCACTGCACTACCCTAAACCCTGAAACACCACCCGCAGCACGACCCCTTACACTGCCCGAGCACCACTGCACTGCCATAAACCCTGAAACACCAGCCCCAGCATGACCCCCTACACTGACCGAACACCACTGCACTACCCTGAAACACCAGCCCCTGCACGACCCCCTACACTGCACGAACACCACTGCACTGCCCTAAACCCTGAAACACTACCCCCAGCAAGACCCCCTACACTGCCCGAACACCACTGCACTGCCCTAAACCCTGAAACATCACCCCCAGCAAGACCCCCTACACTGCCCGAACACCACTGCCCTAAACCCTAAAACACCACCCCCAGCAAGACCCCCTACACTGCCCGAACACCACTGCACTGCCCTAAACCCTGAAACACCAGCCCCAGCACGACCCCTACACTGCCCGAACACCACTGCACTGCCCTAAACCCTGAAACACCACCTCCTGCACGGCCCCCTCCACTGCCCGAACACCACTGCACTGCCCTAAACCCTGAAACACCACCCCCTGCACGTCCCCCAACACTGCCCGAACACTACTGCACTGCCCTAAACCCTGAAACACCACCCCAGCACGACCCCATACACTGCACGAACACTACTGCACTGCCCTACACCCTGAAACACTACCCCCAGCAAGACCCCCTACACTGCCCGAACACCACTGCACTGCCCTAAACCCTGAAACATCACCCCCAGCAAGACCCCCTACACTGCCCGAACACCACTGCCCTAAACCCTGAAACACCACCCCCAGCAAGACCCCATACACTGTCCAAACACCACTGTACTGCCCTAAACCCTGAAACACCAGCCCCAGCAAGACCCCCTACACTGCCCGAACACCACTGCACTGCCCTAAACCCTGAACCACCAGCCCCAGCAAGACCCCCTACACTGCCCGAACACCACTGCACTGCCCTAAACCCTGAAACACCACCCCCAGCAAGACCCCCTACACTGCCCGAACACCACAGCACTAAACCCTGAAACACCACCCCCAGCAAGACCACCTACACTGGCCGAACACCACTACACTGCCCTAAACCCTGAAACACCACCCCCTGCACGATCCCCTACACTGCCCAAACACCACTGCACTGCCCTAAACCCTGAAACACCACCCCCTGCACGACCCCCTACACTGCCCGAACACCACTGCACTGCCCTAAACCCTGAAACACCACCCCCCATCAAGACACCCTACACTGCCCGAACACCACTGCATTGCCCTAAACCCTGAAACACCACCCCCTGCACGACCCCCTACACTGCCGGGACACCACTGCACTGCCCTAAACCCTGAAACACCACCCCCAGCACGACCCCTACACTGCCCGAACACCACTGCACTGCCCTAAACCCTGAAACACCACCCCTAGCACGACCCCCTACACTGCCCGAACACCACTGCACTGCCCTAAACCCTGAAACACTACCCCCAGCAAGACCCCCTACACTGCCCGAACACCACTGCACTGCCCTAAACCCTGAAACATCACCCCCAGCAAGACCCCCTACACTGCCTGAACACCACTGCCCTAAACCCTGAAACACCACCCCCAGCAAGACCCCCTACACTGCCCGAACACCACTGCACTGCCCTAAACCCTGAAACACCACCTCCAGCACAACCCCCTACACTGTCTGAACACCATTGCTCTGACCTATACCCTGAAACACTAGCCCCAGCACGACCCCCTACACTGCCCAAATACCACTGCACTGCCCTAAACCCTGAAGCACCACCCCCAGCATGACCCCCTACACTGCCCGAACACCACTGCAGTGCCCTAAACCCTGAAACACCAGCCCCAGCAAGACCCCCTACACTGCCCAAACACCACTGCACTGCCCTAGACTCTGAAACACCAGCCGCAGCAAGACCCCCTACACTGCCCGAACACCACTGCACTGCCCTAAACCCTGAAACACCAGCCCCAGCAGGACCCCCTACACTGCCCGAACACCACTGCACTGCCCTAAACCCTGAAACACCAGCCCCAGCACGACCACCTACACTGCCCAAACACCACTGCACTGCCCTAAACCCTGAAACACCAGCCCCAGCACGACCCCCTACACTGCCCAAACACCACTGCACTGCCCTAAACCCTGAAACACCAGCCCCAGCACGACCCCCTACACTGCCCGAACACCACTGCACTGCCCTAAACCCTGAAACACCAGCCCCAGCACGAACCCCTACACTGCCCGAACACCACTGCACTGCCCTAAACCCTGAACCACCACCCCTGCACGACCCCCTACACTGCCCGAACACCACTGCACTGCCCTAAACCCTGAAACACCGCCCCCTGCACCACCCCCTACACTGCCCAAACACCACTGCACTGCCCTAAACCCTGAAACACCACCCCTGCACCACCCCTACACTGCCCGAACACCACTGCATTGCCCTAAACCCTGAAACACCACCCCAGCACGACCCCCTACACTGCCCGAACACCACTGCACTGCCCTAAACCCTGAAACACCACAACCCTGCACGACCCCCTACACTGCCCGAACACCACTGCACTGCCCTAAACCCTGAAACACCACCCCGCACGACCCCCTACACTGCCCAAATACCACTGCACTACCCAAAACCCTGAAACACCACCCGCATCACAACCCCTTTACTGCCCGAACACCAATGCACTGCCCCAAACCCTGAAACACCACCCCCAGCACGACCCCTACACTGCCCGAACACCACTGCCCTAAACTCTGAAACACCACCCCTGCACGACCCCCTACACTGCCCGAACACCACTGCACTGCCCTAAACCCTGAAACACCACCCCCAGCATGACCCCCTACACTGCCCGAACACCAATGCACTGCCCTAAACCCTGAAACACCCCCCAGCATGACCCCCTACACTGCCCGAACACCACTGCACTGCCCTAAGCCCTAAAACACCACCCCCAGCACGACCCCCAGCACTGCCCGAACACCACTGCACTGCCCTAAACCCTAAAACACTACCCCCAGCACGACCCCCTACACTACCCGAACACCACTGCACTACCCTAAACCCTAAAATACTCCCCCAGCACAACCCCCTACACTACCCGAACACGACTGCACTGCCCTAAACCCTCAAACACTCCCCCCAGCACGACCCCCTACACTACCCGAACACCACTGCACTGCCCTAAACCCTGAAACACCAGCCCCAGCACGACCCCCTACACTGCCCGAACACCACTGCACTGCCCTAAACCCTGAAACACCACCCCCTGCACGACCCCCTACACTGCCCTAACACCACTGCACTGCCCTAAACCCTGAAACACCACCCCCTGCACCACCCCCTACACTGCCCAAACACCACTGCACTGCCCTAAACCCTGAAACACCACCCCCTGCACCACCCCCTACACTGCCCGAACACCACTGCATTGCCCTAAACCCTGAAACACCACCCCCAGCATGACCCCCTACACTGCCCGAACACCACTGCACTGCCCTAAACCCTGAAACACCACAACCCTGCACGACCCCCTACACTGCCCGAACACCACTGCACTGCCCTAAACCCTGAAACACCACCCCCGCACGACTCCCTACACTGCCCGAACACCACTGCACTGCCCAAAACCCTGAAACACCACCCGCAGCACGACCCCCTTTACTGCCCGAACACCAATGCACTGCCCCAAACCCTGAAACACCACCCCCAGCACGACCCCCTACACTGCCCGAACACCACTGCCCTAAACTCTGAAACACCACCCCCTGCACGACCCCCTACACTGCCCGAACACCACTGCACTGCCCTAAACCCTGAAACACCACCCCCAGCAAGACCCCCTACACTGCCCGAACACCACTGCACTGCCCTAAACC
This sequence comes from Calotriton arnoldi, assembly GCA_963921515.1. Lineage (NCBI taxonomy): Eukaryota > Metazoa > Chordata > Amphibia > Caudata > Salamandridae > Calotriton > Calotriton arnoldi. The sequence goes on from CAWUFW010015578.1 coordinate 241,209, forward strand.
CTGAAACACCACCCCCAGCATGACCCCCTACACTGCCCGAACACCACTGCACTGCCCTAAGCCCTAAAACACCACCCCCAGCACAACCCCCAACACTGCCCAAACACCACTGCACTGCCCTAAACCCTAAAATACTCCCCCAGCACGACCCCCTACACTACCCGAACACCACTGCACTGCCCTAAACCCTAAAATACTCCCCCAGCACAACCCCTACACTACCCGAACACCACTGCACTGCCCTAAACCCTAAAACACTCCCCCCAGCACGACCCCCTACACTACCCAAACACCACTGCACTGCCCTAAACCCTAAAATACTACCCCCCGCATGACCCCCTACACTACCCAAACAACAATGTACTACCCTAAACCCTAAAACACTACCCCCCGCACGACCCCTACACTACCCAAAGACCACTGCACTACCCTAAACCCTAAAACACTACCCCCGCACGACTCCCTACACTACCCAAAGACCACTGCACTACCCTAAACCCTAAAACACCACCTCCTACACTACACAAACACCACTGCACTACCCTAAACCCTAAAACACTACCCCCAGCACGACCCCCTACACTACACAAACACCACTGCACTACCCTAAACCCTAAACCACTACCCCCAGCATGACCCCCTACACTACCCAAACACCACTGCACTACCCTAAACCCTAAAGCACTACCCCAGCACGACCCCCTACACTACCCAAACACCACTGCACTACCCTAAACCCTAAAACACTCCCCCAGCACGACTCCCTACACTACCCAAACACCACTGCACTACCCTAAACCCTAAATCTACCCCCAGCATGACCCCCTACACTACACAAAAACCACTGCACTACCCTAAACCCTAAAACACTACCCCCAGCACGACCCCCTTCACTACCTAAACACAACTGCACAATTTGTTACAGGCGTTGTAACGCAGGCCTGTGGTGCTTACTGGAAGTACCTGGTGGGCTAGTTGGGCCCCAGGGACCCTCAGGATTCAAGGTGACCTAATCCCCCAACTTAAAACGCGCCACGGGGCACGTTTGCACAGTGGTGAAGGGAGGGGGAGGCCTCAGGTGACATGTGTGCAAACACGCCCTGTGGTGCGTTTTAAGTTGGGGAATTAATTCCCCTTGAATCCTGAGGGACCCTGGGGGCCAACTAGCCCACCAGGTACCTTCAGTAAGCACAACAGAGTTGCATTGCAGAGAGGTGAAAAAGGTGCGTGGCCTCGGAACGCCTCTCTGCAACTCAGCTCTGGGGTCCTAACTGTAGGTACCTGGGGGCTAGTTGGGCCCCAGGGACCCTCAGGATTAAAGGGGACTTAATCCCGCAACTTAAAACGCGCCACGGGGCGCGTTTGCACACATGTCACCTCAGGCCCCCCCTCCCTTCACCACTGTGGAAACAAGCCCTGTAGCGCGTTTGAAGAGGTAGTTTTAATCCCCCTGCCCTATTATGTACTAGGGACTTACAGAGGAGGTCATGCTAATCACAGGGGTACCCCAACGCATAGTGTTCCCTAGTGTATGTAGGTGTTTTCACTCTATTCTAAGTGTCTTTTAGCATAGCACTGGCTCTGGTTAGTCAGAGTCAGTTACCACCAGTACCCGTCTGAAAAAGTTGTGGGCACAGGATGATTTTGCAACAAGGCCTCTTTCTGCTCCTCTGTTGGTTCTTTCTGCACATCTTTTGCTTCTTCCTGCACTTTTCTTCGTCTTTGTGGACTTCTGTTGCTTCTTTCTGCTTTTCTTTGCTTCTTTCTGTGCGTTTTTTCTTCTTTCTTCACATGTCCTACCTCTGTAGGCATAGTTAGAAACTAGCATTTAAAAAACCTTTGAAATTCACTTAAAAAATCATAGGTTTCAGGCATGTTATAGTTAGAAATTAGCATTTAAAAAACCTTTGAAATTCACTGAAAAAACCATAGGTTTCAGACACGTTATAGTTAGAAATTAGCATTTAAAAAACCTTTGAAATTCACTGAAAAAACCATAGGTTTTAGGGACAGTTATAGTTAGTTGGACATTTCACTCGTACAAAACCATAGAAATTCCCCCGTTATAGTTAGTTCAGCTAACTATAACTCGCGCCCCGCAATGCACTGCTGATGACGTCACATATTACATCACTCATGACATGGTCAGTGACATCACTGATGACATCACTGATGACATCTCAAATGACATCACTGATGACATCACTGATGACATCATCCTTGTGATAATTTCATGCATCTTCTCACACCCTAATATAACTTTTGATACACCCACTCTAAATTACAGACTGCCATTCTCAAAACCATACACACTCCAATACCAATAACTACATACCCACTCACTGATTCTTAGGTCTACACACACACATCTACTCACTCACCCGTACAGTCACTCATACTTACAGTCACTCAGTACAGGACTATCATATGCACTCATACACCTATATAAACACTCACACACCACCACTCATCCATAGAGGTACTCACACACCTAGTCAGTCATGCAAAAATTAATCACACACCCATTTACTCACCTATACAGTTATACACACACCAGCTCACTTACTTATACAAATACTAGCACATTCTTACGCTCTTATACAATAACTGATACAAGCACACACGCATCCATACAGCCACTCTCACAATCACACACTCTCACTTATAGCCTTTTAAATACTCTAACACACATATATACTGCCTTTTACATATGTAGTTACTCGCACATGTACCACTGAGATATACATTCACTCACTAACACACCCATACACACACTCACCCACCCAAGCAGTCCATCACAGATGCACTCTTGAAATCATGCACCCAGTGAATCACCCACTCACACATCTATGTACAGAGTCACCCACACCCCACCCACACATACACTCAGGCAGCCATACAGATTCTCAGAGAACCAATCAATAACCCATATAGACACTCATGTAGCTATTCGCAAATCCATGCATCCACTTACACACCAACAAACAGACGGATACAGACATTCACACAGTTTAGTCACTAACCCATGCATTCAGTAAGATACGTTTAATCACTCACTTGTAGAGTCAGTCACGCAAGTACTAAATCATCCATTCAGACACTTATACACCCACTCATTCTTCAATACGCCTTTCCCTATATATATTAAACATATTTAAACTTTACAGAAACACACAGTCACTGGATGATGTCATCAGTGATGTCATTTGAGATGTCATCAGTGATGTCATCAGTGATGTCACTGACCATGTCATGAGTGATGTAATATGTGACGTAATCAGCAGTGCATTGAGGGGGCGCGAGTTATAGTTAGCTGAACTAACTATAACGGGGGAATTTCTATGGTTTTGTACGAGTGAAATGTCCAACTAACTATAACTGTCCCTAAAACCTATGGTTTTTTCAGTGAATATATATATATATATATATATATGTACTAGCAATCACTTGTTAGGTCAAGTGCCTTCTACCGTATATTGTTGGTCAACTGTTTTTAGGAGTGGCACTATATTTATGTCCCAGTAAAGTGCTGAATGCCTTATGCTATGGGCTGTGGTAGGAAGAAGCAAAATGCAAGCCAGTAGATAAAGATATTTGGTGAAGGGCATACATATTTTTAAAAGGGGAGGGGGCCATGTGGGCCCCCTACCCAAGCCTTATTTGGCTCTGGGCCGTATGTATATTAAAAGCAGAGGGGGGCCCTCCCTGAGCCTCATTAGGCTCTGGGGACCCCATCCCCCAGGGTTGTATTTTTTAAAAGGGGTTGAGGGCCGTGCAGCCACCCTACATGAGCCTCATTTTGCCCTAGGGACCCCATCCCCCAGGGCTGTATGTATATTGAAAGTGGAGGAAGGCCATGTGGCCCCCCCTCCCTGAGCATATTATGGCCCCGGGAACCCCATAGCCGGGGGCCTCCCAGGGTACCTACCATGCTTGCATTGGGGGCCACGGGGTCACCCCTGCAGCCCTAGCCAGCTCCTCACATCGTGCTAAACCGTCATTGCTCCCACCCAGTGGGAGCAGTTATTTATGCTGCTCCCTCCGGGCAGGAGCAACATCTTATTCTGCTTCCCTGTTCGCCTCAATGTGGTCAGGGAAACAGAAAATAAGTCTGCTCCCAGCTGGAAGGAGCATTTTTAAAGCTCTTGTCCGCTGGGAGCAGACTTTGTGTTGGCTCCTGTTTGACAGGAGATTCAAAAATGCTCCTGCCAGGCAGGAGCACACACAGGTGTCCCTACCCATGCCGGTGTGGGCAGGGAAACCACTGTGTCCCGGGGATGGGCTCCCCTGAGGACCCAGAGGATGGGGTCTCCAAGGCCCATGTGAAAACTAAATTGGGCCCCGGGGGATGGGGTCCAAAAATGGCAAAGATCAAGCTTCCTGCCAAGTTTGGTGTAATTCTGTTCAGCACTTTTTGCTGTAGCCCTGCCTAAAGAAGTCTATAAAAAATAAAAAATGCAAGTGGAAATTTGCTTTTTTAACCCCCCTTTTTCTTTGCCCCCTAATGACGGATCATCCTGAAACTCACCAGGAAGGAGCTAAAGTGAATTTGCTTTTATCTTTTGGAAAGTTTTGTGAAAATTTCTCAAAGAGCACAAACGTTATTAGCAAACCAAAAAAACGCCTTGTCTATAGAAACACAATTCTAACTATAACCACCCGGTCGCCAATAGACTACTTTAGGCAGGGCTACAGCAAAAAGTGCTGAACAGAATGACACCAAATTTGGCAGAAAGCTGCAGGGGGGCCTCGTAACCCCCCGCATTGAATAGATAAGCCTCCTTTGTTTCCTTTAAGTCCTGTTTCCTTTAAGCCCCCGGGACCGCCACCTCCCCGGGGCTTATCTATTCAAAGCGGGGGGTACGAGGCCCCAACGAGGGGCTAAATTATTAAAAAAGAATGCGTGGGGGGGTTTCTGCCCCCCCCACATCCCCAGGGACTGCAACCTCCCTGGGGCTATAATGATAACATTTAATGCATGAGGGGGCTATTGCCCCCCCAGGCAGCCCCGGGGACCTCCACCTCCCCGGAGCTTTGTTTGTTAAATTCGGGAGGGCCACATGCCCCCCCACAGCCCTGGGGACTGCCACCTCCCCTGGGCTAAGTATATAATTAGGCGTGGGAGGCTCCTGCCCCCCACAAAGCCCCAGGGACCGCCACCTCCACGGGGCTATGTTGAAAATAATGTGTGGGTGGGCGCAAGCCTCCCCACACAGCCCGGGGGACCACCACCTCCCTAGGGCTACTTACAAATGGAAGGGGGGCTGGGCGGCCCCCTTAGTGGAGCCGTAAATGGCCCTGGGGACCGCCACCCCCCAGGGCCAGCTCTAGCAATGTCCCGGGGTGCCCACGGGTTGCAGTTTGCTATGGGATGGCGGGAGCACTGCTCCCGCCATCCCATAGCAAACAATGTGCTCGCTTTGAACAAGTGAGAGCACTTTGCTCTCGCTTGTTCAAAGCGAGCACACTTTGCTTTTTACCCCCAGGGAGCTACATGTCAGCTGCTCCCTGGGGGTAAAAAGCCATGCCGGCTTCAGGCTCCCCCGTGGTCCCCAACCAGCCAGCCATGCCCCGGGGAATGGGATCCCCGAGGCCAAAAATGGCCCAGGAGAGGGCCCCTTCCTTTTTTTTATTTTTTTAAAAGTGGCCGGGCTCCGGGGGTTGGAGTCCCAGGGGCTCAAACCGGCCTGGGGAAGGGGGCCGCGCGGCCCCCCTCCTTAATTTTGTTTTTTATTAAATGGCCTGGCCCCGGGTAATGGGGTCCCCGGGGCCAAAAATGGCCCCCCTCCCTTTGAAATATTTTTTTTTTAAAAATGCCCATGTCCCCGGGGATGGGGTCCCCAGGGCCAAAATCAGCCTCAGGAGAAGGGGCCACGTGGCCCCTCTCCTTTACTAATTGAAAATACAAAAAAAATGGGTCAGACTCCAGGGGATGTGGTCCCCGCGGCCCAAAAGCATCAAGGGAAGAGGGGCCACACAGGACCCCCAAGGCCAAAAAAAGCATTTTTTTAATTAAAAATCGTCCAAATTCGTGCTGGGTGCGCGAATCCGGCCGAAATGTCATTCGGCCGGATGTCATTGAGATGTTATGAGTGATGTCATTTGAGATGTCATCAGTGATGTCACTGACCATGTCATGAGTGATGTAATATGTGACGTCATCAGCAGTGCATTGCGGGGGTGCGAGTTATAGTTAGCTCAACTAACTATAACGGACGAATTTCTCTGGTTTTGTACGAGTGAAATGTCCAACTAACTATAACAGAAATGTCCCTGAAACCTATGTTTTTTTCAGTGAATTTCAAAGGTTTTTTAAATGCTAATTTCTAACTATAACGACCCTGAAACCTATGTTTTTTTCAGTGAATGAATATATATATATACATATATGTTGCGGTATTACTGCCGTGGATCCAAAACGCGGGTGGTGCTACATGAGACCCCACCGCTGGTGCCTCTTTATTATTCAACAAAACTTCTCAAACTAGATAGTCAGAGAATTAGCACTCAAAGGCAGGACAGAATTAACTGTTTTAATTAATCTGGTCTCCTCGGACCCAGCAACATTAAAAAGGAGACGCATTTCTGCAGTTCAACTGCCGAGACGGAGATCTGCAGCTTGCTGCAACTTGGGGTTTTCTCCTGTGTGGCTTTGACCTGCTCAGTTTGTCACAGTTGTTTGCTGGGATGGCTGCTTGTGGTACAGGCATGTCACCTGTTAAAGATGTTTTGGGGGTGAGCTCAGCTTCTGCCGCTAGTGTGACAGGCGAACTGTGTTGGTGAAGTCAAGTGACTGCGACTCTGCACAAACTGAGCGCGGGTGCCTCTGTCTTGCTAGTGTTCCAGTACTTATTGCCTGAGATCAGTGCACTAGTTTCTGTTAAGTTCAGAGGAGCAGTAGCAGGTGGTCCCTATTATTATAGAGTCTGCACATCAGTGTCTGGAAAGGAGGCAGAGAAGGGTCTCTGCAGCAGGGTATGCTTGCAATCTTAACTGATAAAAGCTGCATGGTAAATACTCTATGCTCCTAGCCTAAGCAATGAAACTATGCCCTGTGGGGCAGCGGGCCCTTGAAGCCCATAGCCGTCTCTGAGCACCCCGTGATCACAGACGGGAGACCACTTATAAGAGCAAACTAGTGGTGCAAGGTAAGTCTTAGTCACTGAAGGCGCATTGATCACCAATGGGAGTTGCATCACAAACTTTCCCAAGTACTGAACATTTCGTTTGCTATACCCTGCATCCGTTGCTGTTACACCGCCTTCCCCACCCCATGGAAACACCTCCCCTCTCTCCTCATGAGTCTAGACGTCTCCCTGCTGTGAGTGCTCTGCCTGTCTCTGGTGCAGAAGTGGCCACGTGCACCCCCAGCTCGGGTTGCTGTTGTTCTACGGGTGTTCCTTACCTACCTCCCTCTCCCCCACATGATTTTCCACAGATACGGCCCTCTCCCTCTCCGATGGTACATTTTCTCTGAGTGAGTCAGCGTGTCACATTTCTGAGATGTTTGCGACCCCGTCGGTACCAGTATCATCTGCCAGTGCTTCACGTACCTCCTGGCCCAACTACTGATGGTATTCGGTTCACAGGGGTGGATACATGCAAGGGCAGTGTATCACTGCGCCATGTCAGAACCACCTTGCTGCAAGGCGGGGTAACCCAAGAAAGGGATAGTCATGCCATGTGCAAAGAGGGTGGGTGTCGAGGCAGGGCAAATGTCAGGACTCGGGGACAGCTATCACCAGAGAGGTCGGTGTGGACATGCTTTCAGAATGGAAGCGACTAGACGTAGGGGTAGATAAGTGACAGCGCTACAGAGCGATAAGCAACAAAGCGGGAGGAACAGTTGAAGCTGTAGATGCATCGATATCCCAAAACATTAGGGGGTCAAATGTTCTCTGTAACTAATGGCGTTATACGGGCAGGACTTCAGCATGTGCTTTGTCTGTAAGGCCCCATTTAGAGACATAAGTAACAGTAGTGCAGCAGGTGCAGTGGCACAGGTGTGTATGGGGATGCATGCATTTATCATCTAAATTGTGATATGGGGCCCATACTCCATGCTTGCATTAGGGCCCATAGTAGCACTCTGGCTACGCCATTGTGACCATTTGCATTTCGCAATGTTTTAATTTTTTTAACCACAACAAATGTATGGCTCTCCTGGAGTGAATGCATCGGGTGCAGTGAAGGTGACGCTTTATCCGCAGAGCTTCAGAAAAGAGTACCCTTTCGGAACCTTTGCACTGAGCAGATTGCTCCAAGGTTTTTATTTTAATATAGTCCTACCACTGTAGATAAGGAAACATGAAAAGAAAGTGGTTTTCCTAGTATGGCACACTGTCACCCTGCTGAAATGTTGCAATTATAGCTGATGGCTGAGTTACAAATTCAGAACCTTAGACAGGGGACCACGAGCACTAGTTATTTAGGGCAGAGGGCGTGTGTGTGTCCAGGACAGTCAAATTAGATGTTACTCTTTCACGGTTAAGTGAAGTGTATCCCGTTCAGAGTTTCCATTAGGTGAGATGCCAGCACTGCGTGCCTACCGCGCACATGGCTGAAGTTTGGGCTCTGCAGTATACATGCCTCAGAGCTGCCATGTCCCTCAGCTGAGAGCACGGGCAGCACCTCTCTCTTGCCCTGTCATCGCCACTGGGCGAGCCCCACAGTTTGTCACTTTCCTTTCCGCACTCTGCGCTCGTTGCTCCCTCTGTCACCGGCTCCCGGTGACGGAGGAGCCACCACGCGCCACCTTTGACGCCACTTCTAAGGCATGCGCTACCACAGCAGTGCTCTTGGTCCCCTGTCTTTATGTAGGACATTATGCAAGGACTGGATGACTAATGCCTCCCTCTGACTTTACTTTTCTTCGGGCAGAAAGGTGCGAAATAGCCAGACCAGCTTGAGTGCAAAAGGCTGCTTTATTAGGACAGGTAGGCAGACTATGAACTTTATATTTACGAACATTACTCAAAAATCACTGCCTCACTAATACAATAAACATTCCTGACCCCCCCACCCTTCAACACCCCCCAAAATAAACAGGCCCCCATCCATCATCCAAACATCCATTCCTCTTCACCCCCTTTCTTTCCATTCGCTGTCCCTGACACTCAACACAACCATCGCTCCCCTGTATTCCCTCTGCTATACCTACCCTGCAAGGCCTCCAACCCTTCCAGCCTGGCTTGAGCTCCTCCCTTTCTGCCACCTATCCTAGAGTGGCAACTAGCGAATAGTCTGACAACCTACCCAAATAAAACTAGCCACTACTATGATAAAACACAAAAGCTTCTGGGGCGGTGGGTGAGGACAGATTTAAGCAACCTAACTCCAGGACCACATGGACTAACTAGGACCACTGCCACGGTGACAAGGGACCCTAACTGTCACTAAACTAACCAATGGGGTACCTTGGTGGCCTGGAACGCGCCACCAGCCCAAAGAATCTCAAGAGTGGACATCCTTTGGATGCCACCACCGGGAACCCCATCAGGCAGAAAGGTGCAAAATAACCAGACCAGCTTGAGAGCAAAAGGCCGCTTTATGAGGACTGGTATGCAGAATATGAACTTTATATTTACAAATATTACTCAAAAAATCCCACCTCACTAATTCAATACAAATCCTGGCCTCCCCACCCTTTAACCTCCCCCAACAATAAACAGTCCCCCATCCATCATCCAAACATTCATTTCTACTTAAAAACTGCATGACTCTGAAAATGCAGTTTTCTCAGCCGCAGGCCTTTTCTTACAGCATAGATTCAGATGAACCAGCAAAGGAAAGAGAGTGGACAGGGTGAAAGATACAAATAAAATGTGTTACAGCACGAGGTTTAGAATTTTGATTGCTTGCGAATTTTCGTATGACCATGCTTGCAAGAAGAGAGCTATCACTTCATTTCTAAAAAAAAAAGACTGCTGTTACGCTGCGTGCACTATAACTACGTCTCGGGTATAAGAATCCCATACAACATGACATGAGCAACCAATACCAGGCAAATCTACAACAAGTGTGGGAGACCATGCTTGTTTTTTTTTTTTTGTCGTGGATCAAACACGAAATCGCAGACATTTTTAAAAAAAAGAAATACAATGTTGGCCCTTTGCTGAGACCCTGTGCGACCCCCTCCTCCAGGCCTAGGGGATCATGGTATTCCTACCCTGCCCCCTTCTGTTTTTTTTTACAGTTTTCTCTTGGGACTCGGCTGAGTCCGAGTCTCAAGATGGCTGCCAATACTTTCTGGTTGAAGTGTTGGCAGCCAATCAGATCTCAGCATGAGATCTGTCGGATCTGCGGAGGATTCGCGTCCCCAGATATCTATATTTCATTTTTCTTTAATTACTTCAAAACTACTGCATGGATTTACAGCAAAACACAAAAAGGGCACTTTGAGGAACAAGAGCTAGCTTTCTGCCAAATTTGGTGTAATTCCATCCAGCTGTTCGGGCTGTAGTCGTGTCTGAAATCCGTATGGCAAATTGCTTGTGGAAAATGCCTTTTGGGACCCCCATTTTTCTCTGCCCCTGCTTGACCAATCACCCCATAACTTTCCACACAGCAGCTGGACACAGATGTGAACTAGTTTCGAACATTTCGTGAAGATTCGTCAAATGACACTAAAGTTATTAGCAAAACAAGAAATGCTTTTCCTAAGGAAACTAGGTCCTAACTATAACTACCTACTGGCGACCACCAATAGGCAATATAGATAGATAGATCGATAGGTAGATATAGATAGATAGATAGATAGGTATACAGACACACACACACACATATATATATATTTCAGATATATATATATGTGTGTGTATATACATATATATTATATATATGTGTGTATATACATATATACACTGAAAAAACACAGGTTTCAGGGACGTTATAGTTAGGCTGACATTTCACTCGTACAAAACCAGAGAAATTCGTCCGTTATAGTTAGCTGAGCTAACTATAACTCGCGCCCCCGCAATGCACTGCTGATGACGTCACATATTACATCACTCATGACATGGTCAGTGACATCACTCATGACATCTCAAATGACATCACTGATGACCTCATCCAGTGACTGAGTGTTTCTAAAAAGTTGATGAATGTTATATATATATATATATATATATATACGCCAAGGTGTATTGAAGAATGAGTGGGTGTATGAGTGTCTGAATGGATGATTTAGTGGGTGCGTGACTGACTGTATAAGTGAGTGATTAAACGTGTCTTAGTGAATGCATCGGTGAATGATTAATCTGTGTCAATGTCTGTATTAGTCTGTCAGTTGGTGTGTAAGTGGCTGCATGGGTTGGTGAGTAGCTACATCAGTGTCTATATGGGTTAATGATTGGTTGTCTGAGTACCTGTATGGGTGCCTGAGTATCTGTGTGGGTGGGGAGTGTGACTCCCTGCACGGATGTATGAGTGGGTGATTTACTGGCTGTATGGGTTTTTGAGTGCATGTGTTAGGGACTGTATGGGTGAGTGAGTGTGTATAGATGTGTTGGTGAGTTAATGGATGTCTCAGTGGTATATGTGTAAGTAACTACATATGTGAAAGGCAGTATATGTGAGTGTTGGAGTATATAAGTGAGTATATGTGACAGTGAGTGATTGTGACAGTGGCTGCATGGATAAGTGTGTGCTTATGTCAGTAATTGTTGAAGAGAGTACGTTTATGGGACTATCTGTATGAATAAGTGAGGTGGTCTGTGTGTATAACTGTATAGGTGAGTAAATGGCAGTGTAAATAATTCTTTGGGTGACTGACTAGGTATTTGAGTAACTCTTTGGGTGAGGGACAGTGTGTGAGTGTCTATATGGGTCTATGAGTGGATATATCAGTGGCTGTATTGATGAATGACTGCGTGTATGAGTGACTGTATGGGTTAGGGAGTGGATATGTGTGTAGTCGTATGAATCACTGAGCGGGTATGTACTAACTGGTATTGGTCTGTCTATGGTTTCAATATTGGTAGTCTGTATTTTAGAGTGGGTGTATCAAAGATTATATTAAGGTGTGAGGAGGTGCATCAGATGATCACGTGGATGATGTCATCAGTGATGTCATCAGTGATGTCATTTGAGATGTCATCAGTGATGTCATCAGTGATGTCACTGACCATGTCATGAGTGATATAATATGTGAAGTCATCAGCAGTGCATTGCGGGGGCACGAGTTATAGTTATCTCAGCTAACTATAGCGGCCGAATTTCTCTGGTTTTGTAGGAGTGAAATGTCAGCCTAACTATAACGTCCCTGAAATCAGTGGTTTTTTCAGTGAATTTCAAAGGTTTTTCAAATGCTAATTCCTAACTATAAATTCCCTGAAACCTATGGTTTTTTCAGTGAATTTCATAGGTTTTTTTAAATGCTAAATCTTAAGTATAAAATTATTGTAATCTTACCTTTTTTACGATACTTCTAAGTGTTTTATAGAATTCCTTTTATTTAAAAATGATTGAAAGTATATTTTTGAACTTTTCTTTTTAAAATTATTCATAGTTTTTGTAAAACCTTCTTTAACAATTAAAATCACTCTTTTAAAATACATATATAATACACTACTAAAAATGTATTCTGTTATTTATGTGAACAACTTAAATTTATATTTACTTGAAATAATGCTTTTAATACTGTGAAAGTTGTTTTATTGTATTGTTATGCTTTTTTTGAAATTTTTTACAAAGGTGTTACACGTCACGCTTCCTGCACCTTATCCCTATTCCCTAAGACAACACTACCACTCCCATAATGCATTGGGCGAGTGATCGGGTTGTGTGCTATCCCATGCTGCACTGAGACAATGCTCAGCTGACCTCAAGGCTTCAAAAGGAATCCGCCCCCGTTTTCAGGTGCTTGGCTTACTCCATTTTGCTGGACCACGCTTTTCTGTCCTGTCTCTTCCCTGGTAGAATTCATACAGTTGGATGTTGCCTCGCCTGAATTGAAAGTCTGCATCGTGCCTTTGGACCTGTGTGTGGGTAACTTTCATTTTTGCCGCAGAGCTAGTTATCCCACTCCTAGCGCCTGTATTGGGCTTTTCTGACCAACCTCTCTCCTGCTTATTACCTGTTTCCCTGTAGCGCGAGGAAGCGCTGTCATTCCTTTTTTTTTTTGTTATAACTTCGTGTGTGCCTTTTCAGCGCGAGGACGCGCTGCCATTGAATTCCTTTTGGCTCCCCTTATTGTCGAGGCTTCAGAGCAAGGTCACGCTCCTCCTAATTTAGTGTTTCCTGACTGCACGAATCCCCTTTATCAGAGACTCTGCCTTTGCCTCGAACTCTGGGATCAGGCGTCAGCTGTCAGCGCAAGTAGATACTGAAATCCTTCCCGTGTTTTTTCTTTGTTGTGTGGCTTCCTGAATCCCAGTAACATAGCGCGAGGTTGCGCTACAAGTCTTTCAGTTCTTTTTTAGTAGTCACAGCTGGGCTTTACTGGAACTCCATGTCCTCTCTCTCGAAAGCGCTCTCCTGGAAATAATTCGGACTTTTCCTCCAAGTGCATAAGTGAAAGCAAATGGATTTGTTTAATTAAGCTTTCTTCAGGCAGCACTGCCAATTTTTTGGGTGGAACGCCTGCATTGTCAGCTGTGCTGCCACGTAGTTCAAACCCTGGAGGCAGACGTATGCCTGTGTCTGTATTGCAAGCCAACTCCACACCTTTTGGAGGGTGATTTGAATTTTGCCTGCCATTTATTTTTACAAGAGACCTCTCTGCAATGGGAACGCTACATAAACCCGAGGTGGGTATGGGAGAGTACACAACCTGCGCTCACTGACCTATGTATAGAATAATCTCTCACACACTGTTATACTGAGTGTTTTATATAATCTCTCTTTCTTTTTTTTGTTTAGTTTTCATACACTCTGCAGTATTAGGAACTACAACTTCCAGGATTTTGCCCGTCCTCTCTGCTGGCTCAGCTGGTTCTTCTTCCTGGTGGTCCAGAGTCGTCTCTTCTCTCCCAGGGGGTATCATTCAACCCTCAGCTTGCCTTATTGGTTGAGACTGGCTATACCTTAGGGGAGAGTGGAGGCTCTCTCTTCGCTCCTGAGGATATTGGTTCTTCTGCTTGGTGGATCAGAACCCCGACAGAAAGCCAAGCCCATGTATTCCTATCCTCCGAGCGAAGATGGACAAGAGTGCCTCATTCGATGCACTCATGGATGGTTCCCTGTCTCTCGAGACACAGGAAACTACCATGAATGAATTGGCCGCAGCTGTAGTAAATTTACAGACTGAACTTAGGGTATTGAGAGGCGAAAACCAACGCTTAGTAACAGAACTAGATCTTTTAAAGACACAAAAACAAATAGAGGCTAGAGCCGCCGATACCACCCCTAAACATAAAAGAAGCTATATACAGCCTGCTCATTTTCAAGTACCTACCTCCTCTGCTACTCCTGCTTCTGCTGTGGCTACCTCTTCCCCAGTTAGCGTAACAGTGGTAACACCTCCTCAAACGCCTTTAGCAATGCCAGAGAGATTCAATGGGGATAGTAACAAATACGGGGTGTTTATGAATCAGTGTCACCTGCAATTTTTGTGTAGAGCCTCCTCCTTTCCGGATGATGCTGCCAAGGTAGCCTTTATCATCTCCTATTTGACTGGAAATGCAGCGCTATGGGCAGTGCCCCTAGTAGAAAACGTTGATCCCATTCTTTATAACCTGTCACAGTTTAAAGACAGGATGAGAAGCCTGTTTGCACGTCATTCATATATGCAGGCTAGTGATAACGAACTATTGGGTCTTAAATAGGGTTCAAAGGACCTACTGACCTATATAACCACTTTTAATCGGCTGGTTACAGAAACCCACTGGCCTGAAGAGAAAAGAACCTCATTATTCTATAGAGGGTTGAAGGATGAACTAAAAGACATCTTGTCACAGATAGTTGACCCTCCTGAGGACTGTCCGTCATTCATAGATCTAGTGGTTAAATTAGACCATCGTTTGAATGAAAGGAGAGGGGAGAAGACTAAAGGGGAATACTCCCGCCTCTTTTTAGCAAGAGGAGACAAGAAGGAGGTAAAAGATACTAGTGAGCCTATACAGATAGGAGGTGTTAGGGGCCCATTATCCAGCGAAGAACACGAAAAACGCAGGAAGCTCAATCTCTGCCTCTACTGTGGCAAGGGTGGTCACTATGCTAGAGACTGTCCCACCAAACCAAAGACAGTCCTAAAAACCTCTGCCATAAGAACTGGGAGTGCTGTCCAGTCGGAAAACTAAAAGACTTGGAAGACACCGAGATCGATCCTCCAAGTCCTTCTCTCCTACAGATCTCGCAGTTTTTGGCTAACACCTTAGCTCCTGTACCTAAACATTTTTCTATCACAGTGGTACTTATCCTGCCATCCCAACATAGGAAGACCATGTCCATATTATTAGATTCTGGGGCTACAGGGAATTTTTGGGATATTTCCTTAGCCAAGACTCTTGGTATAGATTTCGTTCTGAAGGCCCAACCAGAAAGGGTAAGGGCAGTTGACGGGACAGAACTATGACAGGCTTACTGACTTACCAAACCCCTGACCTTGTTATGTTATGTGACAATGGCCATTCAGAAATCATTACGTTTGATTTGATTGACACCCCTAATTTCAGTGCCATTCTGGGAGTACCTTGGCTACAAGTGCACAACCCTCATATTGATTGGGTTTCTAGGAAAGTAACCTTAAGATCGTCATATTGTGTCTTGCACTGTTATCAGGAAACCACTCAGTGGCAATCCCCTATATGTTGTGCTCTAGCAACAAACGGTACATCCACATTACCCTCTGAGTACCAAGAATTCGCGGATGTGTTTGACGAAGTAAAAGCTGTGGCCTTACCCCCTCATAGATCCTACGATTGTAGGATCGATTTGGTACCTGGTGCAGATCTGCCGGTCAGCCGGGTATATGCCCTTACAGAACCTGAAACCAAGTACCTTCATGAGTATCTCCAAGATATGCTTCAAAAAGGATTTATTCGTCACTCAACCTCTCCTGTCTCCTCCCCTATCTTCTTTATCCCCAAACGGGAGGGAGGCTTGAGAGCTTGCCTGGACTACCGTGCCTTGAATAAGGTAACCATAAAAAACAAATACCCTCTTCCACTCATCTCTAATCTGTTGGATCAGGTGCGCAAGGCCAAAATATTCACCAAACTAGATCTTCGGGGAGCTTACCACTTGATTCGAGTCAGAGAAGGAGATGAGTGGAAGACGGCCTTTCACACTAAATTCGGGTTGTACGAGTATTGCGTACTGCCCTTTGGCTTGTGCAATCCCCCGGCAGCCTTCCAATTCTTTGTGAATGAAATTTTGAGAGAGTACTTAGACTTATTTGTCATTGTCTACATAGACGATATACTGATTTTTTCCCAAACAGAACAGGAACATGTGAAGCATGTAAAAATGATTCTCCAGCGTTTGCAAGAAAACCATCTCTTTGCCAAATTAGATAAGTGTCTCTTTCATACTAAGAAAGTTGACTTTCTAGGCTTTGTCATCTCTCCTGAGGGAATACATATGGATCCTGCCAAGGTCTCTGCTATAACTAGTTGGTCCAGCCCTAAGACAGTGAAGGAAGTGCAGTCCTTTTTAGGGTTTGCCAATTTTTATAGGAGATTTATCTACCACTTCTCCGATCTCATTACACCTATTACACGACTCTTGAAGAAAGGAGTAGTATTCAACTGGGACAATGCTGCAGAAAAAGCCTTCCATACATTAAAGAACAGGTTCACTTCCGCCCCTATCATCCGACATGCTGATGAAACGCAACCTTATTATGTTGAAGCTGATGCTTCTCAGTATGCTGTGGGTGGGGTTCTATTGCAAAGAGAGCCGAAGTCAGGAATCCTCCACCCAGTGGCCTACTTCTCTAAGACTCTGGGGCCGATTCCGATCTCGGTCGGAGGCGCACCCAATACTATTCGGTCGGGAAAAAAGCCATGCGAAAGCCAGTTTCCCGACCGATCCGTACAGCACACCGAACGAGCAAGTACGATGCGCACAACAGCAAAAATCCCGGCCGAGCCGTACTCACCCAAACCAGGTCCTGTTCTCCGACCGAGGCGAATCCGGAAACGCCGAATCGAGTCGCACGGAAGGGAAAATGCAGCCCCGTCCGGCCGGACAAGTACGATGCGCTTTCCGTACACGCCGAACCCGTCGCTACGCACGGCACGTCAAAGCATCCGGGAGAGGCGCACATAAGCTCCGAATCGCGCCACAACACGATCCACGGCTACGAGACGAACACAGCACAGACGAGGACGACGCGAAGCGACGAGGACGAAGCGAAGCGACGAGGACGAAGCCAAGCGACGAGGACGACGCGAAGCAACGAGAAGGACGAACGACACGAACCAACCATGAATCCCTTCGTCCCGATCATACCAATATTCTACATCTACTACCGGAACAGGCACGGACGCGTACGGCGCAGAAGGTAAGTCAGACACCAACCACAAAACACATACAACACGTACACGACACATCACACACATACACTGGGAATCTGAATATACTTACACCAGCAGCACCATAGGGGCGGGATGCCCATCACCAATGCCACATATGCACACAGGGGCCTGAATGCGCGCCACCACCCCAACCCAGGGGGGCTGGATGCCAACCACCACAACCACCCTTAGCCAGGGGGTGCCAGATGCCCACCACCACTACCACCCTTAGCCAGGGGGCTGGATGCCTACCACTACTACCACCCTCACCCAGGGCGGGCTGGATGCCTATCACCACCCTTAGCCAGGGGGGCTGGATGCCTACCACTACTACCACCCCCACCCAGGGGGCAGGATGCCTACCACTACTACCACCCTCACCCAGGGGGGCAGGATGCCCACCACTACTACCACCCTCACCCAGGGGGGCAGGATGCCCACCACTACTACCACCCTCACCCAGGGGGGCAGGATGCCCACCACTACTACCACCCTTAGCCAGGGGGCAGGATGCCCACCACTACTACCACCCTCACCCAGGGGGCAGGATGCCCACCACTACTACCACCCTTAGCCAGGGGGCTGGATGCCTACCACTACTACCACCCTTAGCCAGGGGGGCTGGATGCCTACCACCACCCTTAGCCAGGGGGGCTGGATGCCTACCACTACTACCACCCTTACACAGGGGGGCAGGATGCCTACCACTACTACCACCCTCACCCAGGGGGGCAGGATGCCCACCACTACTACCACCCTCACCCAGGGGGGCAGGATGCCCACCACTACTACCACCCTTAGCCAGGGGGGCAGGATGCCCACCACTACTACCACCCTTAGCCAGGGGAGCAGGATGCCCACCACTACTACCACCCTCACCCAGGGGGGCAGGATGCCCACCACTACTACCACCCTCACCCAGGGGGGCAGGATGCCCACCACTACTACCACCCTCACCCAGGGGGGCAGGATGCCCACCACTACTACCACCCTTAGCCAGGGGGTGCCAGATGCCCACCACCACTACCACCCTTAGCCAGGGGGGCTGGATGCCTACCACTACTACCACCCTCACCCAGGGCGGGCTGGATGCCTATCACCACCCTTAGCCAGAGGGGGCTGGATGCCTACCACTACTACCACCCTTACACAGGGGGGCAGGATGCCTACCACTACTACCACCCTCACCCAGGGGGGCAGGATGCCCACCACTACTACCACCCTCACCCAGGGGGGCAGGATGCCCACCACTACTACCACCCTTAGCCAGGGGGGCAGGATGCCCACCACTACTACCACCCTTAGCCAGGGGAGCAGGATGCCCACCACTACTACCACCCTCACCCAGGGGGGCAGGATGCCCACCACTACTACCACCCTCACCCAGGGGGGCAGGATGCCCACCACTACTACCACCCTCACCCAGGGGGGCAGGATGCCCACCACTACTACCACCCTTAGCCAGGGGGTGCCAGATGCCCACCACCACTACCACCCTTAGCCAGGGGGGCTGGATGCCTACCACTACTACCACCCTTAGCCAGGGGGCTGGATGCCTACCACCACCCTTAGCCAGGGGGGCAGGATGCCCACCACTACTACCACCCTCACCCAGGGGGGCAGGATGCCCACCACTACTACCACCCTCACCCAGGGGGGCAGGATGCCCACCACTACTACCACCCTTAGCCAGGGGGCTGGATGCCTACCACTACTACCACCCCCACTCATAGGATGGACAATGCATGACACAACAAGCACACCACAACCTAGGGAATGCAAGATTAAGACATCCCCCCACCACCATGACAAGCGTGTGAGCAGGCTGTGTCAAATGCCTACAACACCGAACATGACATTGAACATATAATGTGACCCCCTAGCACATGTGCCACACATATATGTGTGTGGCACCCACAATGCAAGCAGCCCATGACCATTGTGGCAATGGGGCCTAAACCCCCATCATCACAGTGACCAAAAGGCAAGTGTGGGGTCCATAGCTGAAGCACATTTTGACCATTGTGGCAATGGGGTCTAAACCCCCATCATCACAGTGACCAAAAGGCAAGTGTGGGGTCCATAGCTGAAGCACATTTTGACCATTGTGGCAATGGGGCCTAAACCCCCATCATCACAGTGACCAAAAGGCAAGTGTGGGGTCCATAGCTGAAGCACATTTTGACCATTGTGGCAATGGGGTCTAAACCCCCATCATCACAGTGACCAAAAGGCAAGTGTGGGGTCCATAGCTGAAGCACATTTTGACCATTGTGGCAATGGGGCCTAAACCCCCATCATCACAGTGACCAAAAGGCAAGTGTGGGGTCCATAGCTGAAGCACATTTTGACCATTGTGGCAATGGGGTCTAAACCCCCATCATCACAGTGACCAAAAGGCAAGTGTGGGGTCCATAGCTGAAGCACATTTTGACCATTGTGGCAATGGGGCCTAAACCCCCATCATCACAGTGACCAAAAGGCAAGTGTGGGGTCCATAGCTGAAGCACATTTTGACCATTGTGGCAATGGGGTCTAAACCCCCATCATCACAGTGACCAAAAGGCAAGTGTGGGGTCCATAGCTGAAGCACATTTTGACCATTGTGGCAATGGGGTCTACACCCTCATCATCACAGTGACCAAAAGGTAATTGTTGACAAAGAAAGAGCTGCAACTGCCAAACTGCATGGATCATTCCTGGTCACAGAACCAAAAACTCATCTGTGGCAAAGTAGTGTATGTGTCCCATTGCAACATAAATTGGGGGAGCCAAATACTGCAGTGCAAATGAAACATTCCTTTGGCCATGTGCAGACAAACAACACCCATGGGGGCTGAGACCGTCAACAGTCATCAATGACACAATGACAGAAGTGACCATCAGAATGCAGAACCACATATTTGCACCAATGGGCACACAAATGCAGATACCCTGTGGAGACAGCAGATGTGAGGTGAACAGATACCATACCATGGCAGCAATGGGACACACAAACCATGATCACTGTGCTGACCGATGACCTAGGAGTCCCAGGGACAGCAGGGGAAACACACCAAACAACATACAGCCAATGGCACACCCAAGATATGCCAATGCAGTGGTGCAGATGCACAAACACAAACAGGCAGACCAACACTGTCATCATACACAGCAGGTGAGGGGTGGGGGTGCCAGTGTCCCCAGGCAACAACACAACACATGAGGAGAGCTGAATACCAATCATACAGATGTGCATACACTGCCACACTAAGGTAACTCATGGATCCAAATCCCCTATGTGGGCAAGCAGGCATTGACAGGTGAGAGGGAGCACAAAACACACATGTCACACAGGCACGTAGGAACAACAACTGACACAGCAAGTCACAGACACACCACAGCACCACCCCCAGGGCCCCCACAATGTGGTGACCCTGGGCTGAAGAAAAATACCACTGTGATGACAAAGCTAAATGTCGTTCACACTGTGAACCACAGTCAGGTGTCCTGAGCAACTAACTACCATCACACCTACACAAGCACAAATCAATCAGCATGGCCAGTAAGCCAAGGCCAACATGGAGGCAGGGGACTAGCCGGGCAACAACTCTCATCTGCACACACTCAAGACCACACCCCTCGACCTCCAACAATGTGCAGCAGTGAAGTACACATGCACTGGTGACATTGCACATGCACCCATTACTATTCCAGGGTGGTGGGTGGGAACCAAGGTGTAGAAACACATCACACATGGACACTCAACAAGACTCCTGAATGTCTGACACACTGCACACTACGCTGTACATGGACATGACGGCAATACCACACCGACCAATGGGATCCCAGCCACAGTCACACACCAATGAAGAAGCCAAGGTCACCCACAAAGAACACACATAGACAACAACCAACATTGCAGCCCGGACCCTAAGGAGTGCCAGCAGTCACACACACAACGTGTCACAATCACTGAAAGATAACACAAACTGGAAATCACATGACAGGGGCAAACAACAAGTGCCAAAGGGAAACCTGACTGTGACCCATCTGCGTCTGCACACAAACTCTGCCCTGACAGCAAACACACCTATGGGTGACACCCTGATGACCAGTAATGTGCCATGCACCCACATCACAGAGAACACAGGGAGAAGACTTTGGGGGAACATAGCTCAAGTCAGCAAGCATCACAAACAGGTACAACACTAGGGATCACAGCATGCGCAGATGAATGGAAGTGAACACACAGACATGCACATACAACACACACCTTGGGCGCAGGCAATGTCACACGTGTACACACTGCCATGAGGGGACTCCACTCCTGTGTGAGGAAAGCTGTGCCATATGTTGCCTCAGTAGGGCCCCATCATGTCAGCTGAGCACTTGGTCACACAATCAACAATTAGCACCAAATGAGGGCTCCCATCACATCAGCCTGGTCATGGATGTGCCAACGGAATCATCAGCACAGATCCAACACACTTGTATAGCAATGTTGCACTGACTACACGGATGAGTCCCTCCCCATTGATGCCCAAACCTGCATGTCCACTGGAGATGGCAACACGGTCAGGGAAGTAGACAAATGCAACGATGGCAGGCACAACAGATGTGCAGGGGTGGAAGCCACAGATATGAAATTGCCAATGTAAGTAGGAAACCCATTGCCAAATACTGAACACATGACACCCTCAGATGCTGCTATTGATGACATGGATACACCACATGATAGGACACATTCCCCCTGGACCACATGGGTTCCTGCACAGTAACACTTCATAATCATGAGACCAGATATCACCATCACTGCAGCAAGGGCATGGTTAGCTGCACCAACAACATGTACATCTGAAGCATGAGCACTAGAGAAAAGAAAGTTGCTTTATTCAGCATATGTGTTGAGGCCAAACGAAGTCCTGAAAAAAGAGCAAAGGCCAATGGCCAGTCCATTGTCAAAGTTCAAACAGGGTGACACTGGCAGATGTCACCCTACGCATGCCTGCACAATACCAGGGACAATCCACTAGGAGGGGCAACCGGGGGGCAGGCCAGGCACCGCAGGGACAGGATCAGGGCTCACCAGGGGGAGTCAGGGAAGGGGTGGTGGGTGCTGGAGAGCCACTGACAACTGCAGTGGAGGTGTCTGACATGGTGTGTGCCGGCACAACTGGGGGGCATGACACAGATGTCGTGGGTGCCGGCACAACTGCAGTGGACCCTGCAGATGGGGTGGACAGGTCCGCCACTGCAGTGCCCAAGTCAGACAGGGCGGTAGTGGACTCCACTGCAGTGCCTACCTCCAGGGGAGGAGAATGGGGAACAGGCAAGGTGGGTTGGACAGAGGGGGGACACCCTCACCACATCAGTGGCACAGACAAGCGCAGCGGGGGTGTGGTGCTGGGAGAGCAAGTGGCAGGGGGAGAAGGCCGGAGCATCTTGGGGATGGTATATCTGTGGGTGGGGGAACCTGGGGCAGGGTGTGGTGGGGGCACCTGTGCAGTGGGGGCCTGAGGGATGGAGGACGGAGACCTTGTGCCTGAGCTGCAGGGCGGTGGCGGGGTCTTGCTCTTAGCACTCCGGGGGGACTTGCGGGTGGGGGCCTCAGTCCGTCTGCGCCTGGGGGAGGGTGTCCGGGGGCGAGGGGCACTCTGCTCCGTGTGGGTGGGCTTCCTCTTCCCCCGGGATGCTGGAGCAGCTTCATCGGTGGGGAAGAGGCCGAGGTCACAGAGGAAGAGCTGCTGTGACTTTGGGGTTGCAGGTGAGGCAAGGGAGGGTGCTTTGGAGGGAGAGGGAACTGAGGACTGCGCAGTGCATGTGGATGCGTGTGTGTGTGCCAGGGCCCCATCCCCTGTGAGTCTGGCTTCAGTCCCCTGAATGTGCGTGCGTGTGCGTTTTGTCATTGGCGTGTGTGTCAGTGTGCTGGATGTGTGTGTGCTGGTGTGTGCCAGTGTGTGTGTGCCTGGGATGGGTAAGGTGCTGGGGAGTGTGGATGGAGCAGAGGCAGGAGGGGTGAGGGACCGTTTGAGGAGGGACACTGCTGCCGTCAGGGAGGAGTCCATGGACCTATTGCCCCTCTGTAGGTCAGACATGCCCGATGAGATGCCCTCCATGAACGACACCAGCTGAGTCAACAGCGCGGTGTGCGCATGGAGGACACTCAGCATGGCTGTCTGCCCTACATGGAGCTGGCGAAGGAGGTACACAGACTCCTCACTCAGGGCAGCAGGGGACACAGGGGCAGGGGGTGCGGTGCCTGGCCCAAAGGAGACACGCTCCCGGACATGGGAGCCTCCACGGACCTGGGGAATGGGAGCCGATGGGAGGGCGGTGGTGGTGGTGGTGGTGGCGGGGACAGCAACACTAGCTGGGGTGTGGTGGCTGCTGACACCCGCCTCCACAAGGGAGTCATCCTCCGAGTTGCTCTGGTCCTCAGCTGAGGTGGATGCTGCTGAGGACTCCTCGGTGTGGCTCCCCTCGCCCTCCGTGCCACTGGGTCCCTCCGACCACTCCTCGGCTGCTGACCCAGTCTGGCTCTCCGGCTCCTCCTGGTCCGTGGAGCTGTCCCCTTCCGTGGCCGTGGATGTATCTGCAAAAAATGGGGAAACAGACAGACATCAGTCACCTGCACATAACGCACACACCACTGTGAGCACAGCACATCACAGAGCAAGCCCTGGCATCATTAGTTGTGCATTGCTAAAAGTGCACTAATTGAACAGGAGAAGTCAATTGTCAGTCTGATGCCAAGCATGGCACTCACATCCCACATGGCCTTGCACCCATCTGTCTGGTGTCTGTTGGATTGCAACACCCCAGTGTTGACACATGCACCAAGTACACAGTAGTTGGACAGTGCAGAGGACACGGTGTGGACACATCACAGCTCTTGCCACTGAGTCAGTACAGGTTTACGGATGTAAGGGATGCCCAGAGTCAGATAGGAAATGCATGTGATGCATACCAGCGACAGACACCATGATGCACCCATGTCCTGATAGCCAGCGCCACTATGGTGTGCATGTAGCACATGTCACTCCCCTGCAGGATCACCAATCAGTAGACACATGCCATGGCGGAGGCATGACTGCAAAGTCATACATCACTGTCTCAGTGATGTATGACTTTGCAGCCAGACAACAACACTCTGCACTGTGTCACAATAGTAGGTCATGGGGAATGCAAGTCCTGGAGCTGCACAAGTGCACATGTACATCCCCCCCACAACACATCCTCTTAACCCTCATCTGTCCAGGTCATACCTATTGGACATATGGGAGACCTGTGACACTACCCTCTGAACCTGAGCCCCTCACACTCTGCTGTGCATGGGGAACAGCTGCCTGAACTTCACATTTACATGCCCCAGTCTGCATGGGCAGCTGATCAGACACCTATGTGTCACACAAGTATCGTCTCCTATGGTCACATCTCCAGTGGCATGCTGAGCCCCTACCAAGAAACTCCACAGCAGTCCTGGCGACTAATCCACAGCACACTGACACAGAGGCAGACACCTGAGGGGCAAATCACTGTGCACAATGTGTCCTCTGATACACGGGAGTGGGAGTACAGAGTGTATTGTATGGCCTGGAGTAGGCATGACTGTCCAGCCCCACATGAATGAGGGATGAGCCCTGGACTGTAGGCAACTGGCTAAGTATGTGTGACACACGTCATATACATACTCCTGGGGCCCAAACATTGTTCCCACCCGCAGCATGGGTGTGTGCCAGGTACCCCAGCCACATGTGGTGGATCAGCTCAGCAATTGGACCACAGATCAAAGTAACACGCTGAATACATGTCAGAATACAGGCATTGTGTAAGCAATGGACCCACCCATGATGCCCACCACAGAGTCAGGGAAACAGATGCTGTCTCCCACCTTGAGTCAAGCAAACTGCAAGGACACAGTCCTAAGTGACAGAATTCCCTGCATGTAAGGGCCACACCTGGGTATCAGATGAGGAGTGGGCAGTGCACAATAGAGGGACATGGCTCCTGGACAACATGACTGCTGTACTGTGGCAGTTCAACCTGGCCCGAGGAGGGCACATAACATGTTAGACAGAGTACACAGTGCAGTCTTTGACTCACCCCCTCCTTGCTGCTCTCTGGCCTTCAGCTGCCCATCCAGGTCTGGAAAGACCACCGCCAGGATCCTGAGCATGTGGGGGGTCAGGGTCCGTGTTCCGCCCCTCCTGCGAGGAGGCGACAGCTTCAGCTGGACCCGTGCAATCCTCCGGGTCCAGCCCCGAAGGTCCTGCCACCTCTTTTGGCAGTTGCGGATCCGGCGCTTGTAGACCCCCACGGACCGGACAGCCCGGACGATGTCCTTCCAGATCTCATGCTTCCGATGGGCAGAAGCCTGTCAGGATGACAAAGTGATAAGGACATTACTACACATGCAACATATCCGTGCATGACACAGTTGCATATACATGTCGCAATCACAGGGGCACATGGTGTACCCAGGCAGTGCACGGCTGCCCATGGACAGTTTTCCAGAAGTCACTACATGGTATCATAGCATGGGGAGTAAAACCCTGTTCAGAAGCACTGTCACTGCACCATACCTGTCCAGTGCAAGTCACTACACACTATGGGGGGTGACAACTACTCAGTGAGCCTGCTAGCCAGTGGTGTGCTGACTCTCAGCCTTGCTAGTCAGACAAAATGCACATTCAGAAAGGCAGTGCACAGAACACTCACCTGCTCCCCTGGTGTCCCATACAGCTTGCTGTACTGTGGAAGTAGGCTGTCCAGCAGGGCCTGGTTCTCTTCAAGGCTGAAGGCTGGGGCTCTCTCCACAGTACGTGCCATTGCAGGGTCCAGAGGGGCAGAGACAGCAGCAGTGCAGTGGCAGATGTCGTCCTGGAGCATGTAGTGCAGGCAAGTGGGCTCTCAGGGGAACATGCAGCAATATATATGTGCTGGAGAGGCAGATACTGTCCCTTGTGTCCAAAGTGATAGGTCCAAGTCGTTTGCATCTTCTGAATATGGCCAATCCATGGAATAGCAGCACCAAAACACGCCCACAGCATCCTTCAAAATTTCAACTTCATGACATACATGATTTTGCAACATTGTTGTGGGTGACCAACTGATTTTCCAGCAACCGACTCGTTCGAATATTCGAAAACGCGTCCGTTGCCAGGCAAGCCCATTGTCAATGGGTGCGCACCGATCGGTCCATTGAGGTACAACGCGCACAGGGGTACAACGCGTACCCGCACACATTGAAAGCAATGGGCCGGCCGGAGGCACCGATCGGTCCATTGCTGTTCAACGCGCACAGGGGTACAACGCGTACCCGCACACATTGAATGCAATGGGCCGGCCGGAGGCACCGATCGGTCCATTGCTGTTCAACGCGCACAGGGGTACAACGCGTACCCGCACACATTGAATGCAATGGGCCGGCCGGAGGCACCGATCGGTCCATTGCAGTACAACGCGCACAGGGGTACAACGCGTACCCGCACACATTGAATGCAATGGGCCGGCCGGAGGCACCGATCGGTCCATTGCAGTACAACGCGCACAGGGGTACAACGCGTACCCGCACACATTGAATGCAATGGGCCGGCCGGAGGCACCGATCGGTCCATTGCAGTACAACGCATCACTGTACATGTGACTGGCATATGTCAGCATGCCTGTCTCAGATGGACATATGCCAGCCACAGATAGCTCCCAGGGAGTGAGGGGCACACCTACATCACGACAGCCTGTCCAAACCTTATCATAAGGCATGTAAGGCTGCATTTCCTATTGTGTGTATGTTGGTGTACATGTTGTCCTGTGGGTGTCACCTGTGGGCAGCCACCCCCAGGCTGTGCACGTGTTCATGGGGACAGGATCATGGGTGTTATGTGTACGTGACCACTGTGATGTGCAACTGTTCATATCTGTGCATGTGCCATGGTCACATTTCACAGTGGTGTTTGTGTATGTCATGTCACATACCCCGTGAGTCCCATGTGGGACGGTATGTTTGAGCCAGGGTGTCCCAGTGGCACAATAGTGATGGCCCTCCACAGTCTTTGTGCATGTAGTGTTTACAATGTCTCTGATTTCATGTGCACAATGGGAGACAGTCTCCACATCCACGTTGTGTGTGCATGGACTCTGATGTTGTGCGTGTGTGTCACAGACGTCCATGGCTCTCCTGCCATGGCAAGTGTGGCCACTACCTGTGGGGGTCATGTTTGTTTTGTTGTGGTGTACACATGATACTCCAGGTGATGCCAGTGTCCATGTGGCATTACAGGGTCCCTGGGAATGTGCCTGTCGTTGAGCTGTGGTGCCTGGGGCACATCTGTCCTCACATGTCACTGGGGGGTGACTGTGACACAGCATCATGATATCCAATGGGCCAACTTGGGACAAATTGATGCCACCTGTAGGACCGTGTTGACAGATGTTGGCCATGTATGTACCATAAATGTCGTTCCGGTACTGCACACTTCATGTAGTTGTGCCTCATGATGATGTATGTTGGGATCTTGAGTGTGTTCAATGCCGCATATGTGGGGTGACTGACGATCTTGCTTACTTCTCCTCTGCACTGCAGGGCTCCTGCTGTCCATCGGCCATTCCCAGACCTGGCAACGATGGTGGAACGGGACAGCATCCGACGGTACCGCTTCACCAGGCAGCTGATTGAGGATTTTGCAGTGCAGTTGTCCCCACATTTGCAGCCTGGCCGGCCGTATCCTACAGCGCTGACCCCCAAGGTGAAGGTGATGGCAGCCCTACACTTCTTTGCCACCGGTACCTTCCAACATACTGTGGCGTCTGCTGGTGGGATGTCACAGACCATGTTCAGCCGTGTGCTCTGCGATGTTTTGGCGGCAATGTTGCTCTTCCTGAACCGGTACATCTATTTCCCTAGACTGCGACGACTCACTGACGTGAAGAGTGACTTTTATGCCCTGGGGAGGATGCCGCATGTAATTGGCTCCATTGATGGGACACATGTGGCTTTGGTACCACCACAGGCCCAGGAGCAGGCCTACAGGAACCGCAAGCACTACCACTCGGTCAATGCACTGGTGGTGTGTCTTGCAGACATGACCATCACACACGTGTGTGCCCGTTTCCCTGGTTCAGCACACGATGCCTTTGTGATGAGGAGTAGTCGCATCCCCAGGTTGATGGCACAGATGCAGAACCAGCGTGCCTGGCTTGTCGGTGTGTACTGACTTTGTGCCATTGTGTGTGATCTGATCTGTAGTATTCCGCCCACTTTTCCAAGTCAGCTGATGTGCACTTGTCTGTCCGTAGGTGACTCGGGATACCCCAACATGCCGTGGTTGCTGACACCCCTCAGGAACCCTGTGACACCTGCCCAGATGCGCTACAATGAGGCACATGGTCGGACCAGGAGAGTGATTGAGCGGACCTTTGGTCTCCTGAAGAGCCGCTTCCGCTGCCTGGACAAGACCGGAGGGTCCCTCCCATATGCCCCTGCGAAAGTGTGCAAGATTATCATCGTCTGCTGCATGCTCCACAACCTGGCAGTGCGGAAGGAGTTGCCTCTCATCCAGGATGACGATGACCAACATCCGCCACCTGTGGAGGATCCTGGCCTGGACCACGATGCCAGTGACGATGATGATGATGATGGTGATGGTGATGTCCGCACACAGCTCATCACCAACTTCTTTAGCTGAATGTGAGTATCCTGAGGTGTCATGTGAATGATGTGAGTTGGCATGATGTGTGGGTGGTGCTCTGGTGCTGTTGGAGTGTGTCCATGGGCTACTTGACAGGATGTGTGTTGCGATGTGTGGTGACAGGTGGGCTGTACTCCCCAACAGTGTTGACATGCTAACTTGGTTCTGGGTGGGTATCTTGTAACATGTATTGTGCATGAGTTTTGCTGTTCTGTCCTGTACTGCATTGCTTTTGACTGTGTGTCATTTCTGTCCTTCACAGGGTACTTTCAGATTCGTTTGGTCAACTGTGTCCACCGACGACGTGATTGCACATCCAGGCTGGTAGCTGTTGTGTCCCTACAGGTGATGTGCGCCACACCCATGGACTTCCTTCTGTCTACAGTTGTTGACTGTGTGCCCGCTACCAGGTGGGGTTACCTTGCATCTGTAGTGGTTACGGCATGTTGCTACTGTGTAATAAACCTGTGCTTCACTTAGTGATGTGCGTTGTCTGTGGTCACACATTTGAGTGCCATTTGCTTACTGCACCTGTGGGCTACTTGACTACAACTGGGAATGGGTGTGGTGTCTGTGCATTGCACCGTCTTCCCTGGCAACATCAGTGTAGGCAATGAGTCAGATGGCCTAGGTGTGTATGTGTTGTGTAGCCCTGGTGGTGTGTCTCCCTCATATGTGTCACGTTGCCTGTACTCACATGCCTGTGTTGTCCTTGCTGTTGCAGTTCGCATACACTGTGTAATTTTGCAGTTCATCATCCCCATAACAGCACCCACGTTGGAATCACGACAGAGGCAAGTATGGTGTATTAGTGTGTTTATTGTGATAATAGTGCATAGGATGGATTGTGCTGTACATGAATCTTGCAATCCCAAGTTCCTAGATGAATAGAAAGTCCAGGTAGACAGGATCCCCAGTATCGGGGCCACAGTTGTCTGACACATTGTTCCAACTTGTACTCCCCATGCTATGTGTGGGAGTAGTGTTGCCATCAACAGGGTGAACAGTCTGTGCACAAAGGCGAAAATCCAGAACAGGTTCAGGCTTCCTGGGAGTTGCGCTTGGCCATCAGCCTCTCACTTTCCCCTCCTCGGACGACCCCTCTTCTTGGGGGGGGCCCTCAAGTGCAGGCTGCTGCGGTGCAGGGGACTCTCCGCCAGAGTCCTCCTCCCTCCCTGTGGCAGTTGCAGTTTGTTCGGTACCAGATGTTGTTGGCACACAGGGAGGTGTGGACTGGTTGCTGTTCATCTGGCGGAGGCATTGTAAAATGTCCCTGTGCACCGCCGTCATCTCATGTAGTACATCCCACTTGGACTCCACGCGGGTCATGTGGGAGTCCACACGTGACATGTGGGAGTCCACACGTGACATGTGTGACTCCACTTGGGACATGTGGGAGTCCAAGCGGACATGATGGGCAGCCTGCTGCTGTTTGATGTCTCTGAGGAGCCCCACTACCTGGCTGAGCTCTCCGGTGCTGGACTGGTACGCATCAGCTATGCGTACCAGTTGTGGGTCTTCATGCACACCAGCAACGTCTGCAAGCAGCGACCTCTGTCTCCCACCCCTCCCACCACCCCTGCTGACATGTGCAGTGTGTGCAGTTGCACGCACAGATAACCCTGGTCCACCTTGGGGGTTGGTGGTGGTGGTGGTGTCCATGGCCCCAGGTTGGTCCAGGGTCACTGCGCTGGTGTTGTTCCTTATTCTGTCCATGTCGGCAGGGATGGTATTCGTGGTGACAGTCGTTGGAGGGGTGGGTGCAGGGGGTGCAGCTGGTGGACCTGCTGGTGCTGCAGCTGGTGGTCCTGCTGGTGCAGCATGTTGACTTGCACCGGATGTGCCAGGTTGTTCTTCATCGTCCGAGGAGGACAGAGGCTGTACGACGCCAGTGAGCTCGGCATCCTCTTGAGCCTGGGACTGGGACTCCTCAGCGTCTGCTGCTGTGTCCCTATCATCACCTGTTTTTGGGAGACACAAACAATGTATGTCATGTTTCTGCAGGCATCAGTGGTTGACACACCTGACAGTTGTGACTGTGCCTCGGGGTGCGGGCCTGTACATTGTATTGTCCTAAGTCGTCACAGTCAGGGGTTGATATTGGTGTGGCACATTGTCCTGCATTATTTGGGCATTTCTATGTATTCTCTGGGGTGTGAACATGGTCTGCATTGATTGTGTTTGGTTGACAGCCAGACCTCCTTCCCACCCACCCACCCACCCAGTCAGTTATCCCACCATGGAACGTGCTTGCATTGCAGGGAGTGTAAGTTGTCTCTCAGGATGTCAGTCAGTGGTGTCCTGCTGTTTGTTGGTGCACAGTTGGCAGCAGGGCCTTGTGCTCCCCCCAGCAGTAGCCAGTGTCAGCCATCTTGTGAGTCCTTCTCCACTCCCTGTGATGTGAGCATGGTTCAGGGTGGTGTTGATGGGACAGTTGTGGGGGTGAGCTATGTCTGTGACTACGACTCCCATCATGCTATTGCCTCCACCCCCTTCCCAGCATGCCCATGCTTCCTTCCTTTTGACTCTGCTTCCCTGTGGGGTGGGGTGGCTGTGCTGACAGGATGGCTGAGAGTGTTGTCCTGGCAGTTGTTTGGCTAAGAGTCCCAAGAGTGTCCCTGTGCTTCACACAACATAACCCAGGGTGGTGGTGCTTTGTGGGATCTTGTGTTAGGATGGAGGGCATTGCATTCTACCAGGTGGGTACTGTGGAGTTTGTGTTGGGGGGGGTGAGGGGAGGTGCTGGTGACTATAGTCAGTGCTGCAAGTCCCCCTTCCCACCCAGCCAGCCAGCCAGATATCCCACCATGGAACGTGCTTGCATTGCAGGGAGTGGAAGTTGTCTCTCAGGATGTCAGTCAGTGGTGTCCTGCTGTTTGTTGGTGCACAGTTGCCAGCAGGGCCTTGTGCTCCCCACAGCAGTAGCCAGTGTCAGCCATCTTGTGAGTCCTTCTCCACTCCCTGTGATGTGAGCATGGTTCAGGGTGGTGTTGATGGGACAGTTGTGGGGGTGAGCAATGTCTGTGACTACGACTCCCATCATGCTATTGCCTCCACCCCCTTCCCAGCATGCCCATGCTTCCTTCCTTTTGACTCTGCTTCCCTGTGGGGTGGGCTGGCTGTGCTGACAGGATGGCTGGGAGTGTTGTCCTGGCAGTTGTTTGGCTAAGAGTCCCAAGAGTGTCCCTGTGCTTCACACAACATAACCCAGGGTGGTGGTGCTTTGTGGGATCTTGTGTTAGGATGGAGGGCATTGCATTCTACCAGGTGGGTACTGTGGAGTTTGTGTTGGGGGGGTGTGAGGGGAGGTGCTGGTGACTATAGTCAGTGCTGCAAGTCCCCCTTCCCACCCAGCCAGCCAGATAGCCCACCATGGAACGTGCTTGCATTGCAGGGAGTGGAAGTTGTCTCTCAGGATGTCAGTCAGTGGTGTCCTGCTGTTTGTTGGTGCACAGTTGGCAGCAGGGCCTTGTGCTCCCCCCAGCAGTAGCCAGTGTCAGCCATCTTGTGAGTCCTTCTCCACTCCCTGTGATGTGAGCATGGTTCAGGGTGGTGTTGATGGGACAGTTGTGGGGGTGAGCTATGTCTGTGACTACGACTCCCATCATGCTATTGCCTCCACCCCCTTCCCAGCATGCCCATGCTTCCTTCCTTTTGACTCTGCTTCCCTGTGGGGTGGGCTGGCTGTGCTGACAGGATGGCTGGGAGTGTTGTCCTGGCAGTTGTTTGGCTAAGAGTCCCAAGAGTGTCCCTGTGCTTCACACAACATAACCCAGGGTGGTGGTGCTTTGTGGGATCTTGTGTTAGGATGGAGGGCATTGCATTCTACCAGGTGGGTACTGTGGAGTTTGTGTTGGGGGGGTGTGAGGGGAGGTGCTGGTGACTATAGTCAGTGCTGCAAGTCCCCCTTCCCACCCAGCCAGCCAGATAGCCCACCATGGAACGTGCTTGCATTGCAGGGAGTGTAAGTTGTCTCTCAGGATGTCAGTCAGTGGTGTCCTGCTGTTTGTTGGTGCACAGTTGCCAGCAGGGCCTTGTGCTCCCCACAGCAGTAGCCAGTGTCAGCCATCTTGTGAGTCCTTCTCCACTCCCTGTGATGTGAGCATGGTTCAGGGTGGTGTTGATGGGACAGTTGTGGGGGGGCAATATGTGTGACTGCGACTCCCATGATGCTATTGGCTACACTGACTTGGCCAGCATACACAGAATTCCTTCCTTTGAGTGGTGTTCACTGTGTGTTGGTGTTGTTGTGGTGGCTACATGTGTGGATGTGTGTGTTAGTTCTATTTGTGCCACTGCCTAGCTGTAGTTGTGGTTGTGTTTGTACATGTGTTGGCACAGTTGGATGTGACTTTTTTGATGGCATGTGTTGTGTTTATCTGACTGACATACACATTTTGGGATGATTCTGTTCTAGTTGCTGTGTAATTGCTATGTGTGCATGGTTTGACTCTCCCCTTGACAGTGATGTGTGTGTTTTGTGGCAGTTTATTGTGTACATTTGTTGTGTACTCACCAGGCTCTGGGATGTTCTCTAGTCCATATACGCTCACTGGCGGAAGGATGGCCCGCACCTTCTCCTCCCAGGGCCTGAGGTATATTGGCTTGGCAGGAGGGCCACTGCCGGTCTGTTGGCTGTTGATGTAGTCTATCTTCAGCAGGTCCCGTACCCTCCTGCGCACGTCATACCACCTGTTCTGGATGTCCGTCTTTGTGCGCCGACATGATGATTGGGCGTTCACCCTGTTGATGATCCTCTCCCACATCTTGGTTTTCTGCGACATGGGGGTCTGTTGGACCAGAGTGCCAAACAGCTGTGGCTCCACCCTGAGGATCTCGTCTACCAGGACTTCCAATTCACAATCTAGGAACTTGGGATTCTTCTTGGGGGGCATGGTGATGGGTGGTGATGGTGAGTGATGTGTGTGTTGGTGTGCAGGTGAGGGTGTGTGAGTGTGTGTTTTGCTGGGTGTATGTGAGGTAGGTATTTGTTGGTGTGCTGATGGTGTGTGGCTTGTGTGAGGGATGAGCTGTGGGTGTGTGGTTGCTTTCTCTTGGGTGCTGGCAGTGAAATGGCATTTGCAAAGGCTCATGGTAGTGATTTGTGTCCTTTATATAGGTGGAGTTGTGGGTGTGTCTTTGTTCTCTGTCCCCACCCCCCCAGTATTTATTGGCTTGGTAATTGCTTGTTTGGCCTTTTTTTGGGTGATTTTTCCTTTGTGCTGTTTGTGTATGTTGGAAACGTTCTTGTGACCGAGTCGGACCCTGCATTGGTCTCGTACGGTGTTTTCCGTTTCGTTCACGCTGTGTTTGTGCAGTTTTGTATGCTGCGTACGCGTCGGTCGCGGTGTATTGTGTTGCTTCGGCTCGGTTTTGTATGCGTGTCGGTCGTACGGCTTGTCCTCCGTCCGACTCGGTCGTGTTTTTCGCGCCTTGCATCGTACTTTGCGGGTTGGAGTTGGCGGGTACGATTCGGTCGGATTTGTTCCGGGTGCGTGTCGGTCGGTTGGATTCGCGTGTTTTTCCGGCCGGATTGCTATTTTCCGAGCGGCTCGGTCGGTCGGCTTGGTTTCCTGACGTGTCGGTCGGATTTATCGCGGCTTGCATCGTACTTGGCGTGTCGGGCGCCACTGGTACGTGTCGGTCGGTATTTTTTCCGGATCCGAGTCGGTCGGTGCTTTTTCCGGCCCGAATCGGAATCGACCCCTCTGTCTTCAGCCGAGCAGAATTATACCATTGGCGAGAGAGAGCTCCTAGCCATTAAATTAGCATTCCAGGAATGGCGTCATTATCTACTAGGGTCCTCTCATGTGATCACCATTTATTCTGATCATCGGAACCTCCAGTTTTTTAAGTCAGCCCGGGCTCTTACTCCTAGACAGATGAGGTGGGTCTCCTTTTTTGCGAATATGATTTTGTAATCACATTCCGTCCGGGAGCGAAACATGGAAAAGCAGACGCTTTGTCTCGTTTGCTTAAAGATTACAAGCACGTAGTGGACACCCCTTTGCCCATTATACCAGAAAGTAAGATACTAGCCATAGGGGATGTACAAGGAAACGAGTCCGAATCCTTTTTTGGGAAATTAAGTCTTGCTTACTCAGCTGTAGATGCAAAGGAGTGGTTAGCAGACCCTCAGAATAAAATAGTAAATGACCTCTACTACCATGACAATCGTCTGTATATTCCTACAAAGGACCTTCATGCCCTGATTATGAGATGGTGTCATACTTTGCCCTTGGCAGGACATCCTGGAGGGGAGAAGACCTTACAAACATGTTTGAGATGGTTCTGGTGGAAGGGTATGACTCAAGACATCCATGACTTTGTTAAGGCCTGTCCTACATGCGCCCGCCAGAAATCTTTACATTGCGCCCCTGCTGGCTTATTACATCCTCTACCCATTCCTCATATCCCTTGGTTTTCCATCAGCATGGATTTCATTACAGACCTGCCTCCTACACGGGGTTTTACCACGATCCTAGTTGTCGTAGACATGTTATCTAAAATGGCACATTTTATCCCCCTTCGTAAATTGCCAAAGGCCAAGGAACTCACAGATATTTTCATAGAGCAAATAGTGCGGTTACATGGTCTGCCCTCTGTAATTGTTTCCGATTGGGGCCCACAATTCGTGTCCAAGTTCTGGCAGGGTATATGTAAGGCCTTACACATAGACCATCGCCTCTCCTCTGCCTATCATCCTCAAACGGATGGGCAAACGGAGAGGACCAATCAGACCTTAGAACAGTTCCTGCGCTGTCTCTTAAGTACAACCACTAGTGACTGGGTGCAAGTCCTCCCTTTGGCAGAGTTTGCATACAATAACTCCACACATTCTGCCACTAAGATCTCTCCTTTTTTTTTTCTCTAACGGCTACCACCCTAAATTTCTACCCCTTCATCTTCCTTCCTCTACCTCTGAGACACCTGCAGTCACTGATCATCACACAGAACTTACGTCTATATGGAACCAAGCGAAACACGAATTACAAGAAGCAAAAGATCATATGAAACACCAAGCAGACAAACATAGGCGCCCTGCCCCTGATTACGAGGTAGACGACCAAGTGTGCTTAGCCACCAAAAACCTCCGTCTGCCGGGACCCAGAAAGTTACAACCCAAATATATAGGGCCCTATAAAATCCTGAGCATCATTAACCCTGTAGCAGTAAAGTTAGAACTGCTCCCTGTAATACAAGTTCATCCTGTCTTTCACACATCCCTGCTTAAAAAGTATGAAACCCCCTTGTGTTTGGATCCTCCACCCCCTCCCCTCACAACAGAAGGTGAACTGGAATATGAAGTCAGACGCATAGTTGATTCACGGAGACTGAGGGGTAAACTACAATATCTGATAGATTGGGTGGGATACCCCCCTGAGGATAGAACATGGGATCCTGCTGAGCACGTGCATGCTCCTTTGTTGATACGAAGATTTCATGCATTACACCCAGATAAACCTCGACCTGTTAATAGGCCTTTGGGGGGAGAATTGTTACACTTCACGCTTCTTGCACCTTATCCCTATTCCCTAAGACAACACTACCACTCCCATAATGCATTGGGCGAGTGATCGGGTTGTGTACTATCCCATGCTGCACTGAGACAATGCTCAGCTGACCTCAAGGCTTCAAAAGGAATCCGCCCCCGTTTTCAGGTGCTTGGCTTACTCCATTTTGCTGGACCACGCTTTTCTGTCCTGTCTCTTCCCTGGTAGAATTCATACAGTTGGATGTTGCCTCGCCTGAATTGAAAGTCTGGATCGTGCCTTTGGACCTGTGTGTGGGTAACTTTCATTTTTGCGACAGAGCTAGTTATCCCACTCCTAGCGTCTGTATTGTGGCTTTTCTGACCAACCTCTCTCCTGCTTATTACCTGTTTCCCTGTAGCGCGAGGAAGCGCTGTCATTCCTTTTTTTTTTTGTTATAACTTCGTGTGTGCCTTTTCAGCGCGAGGACGCGCTGCCATTGAATTCCTTTTGGCTCCCCTTATTGTCGAGGCTTCAGAGCAAGGTCACGCTCCTCCTAATTTAGTGTTTCCTGACTGCACGAATCCCCTTTATCAGAGACTCTGCCTTTGCCTCGAACTCTGGGATCAGGCGTCAGCTGTCAGCGCAAGAAGATGCTGAAATCCTTCCCGTGTTTTTTCTTTGTTGTGTGGCTTCCTGAATCCCAGTAACATAGCGCGAGGTTGCGCTACAAGTCTTTCAGTTCTTTTTTAGTAGTCACAGCTGGGCTTTACTGGAACTCCGTGTCCTCTTTCTTGAAAGCGCTCTCCTGGGAATAATTCGGACTTTTCCTCCAAGTGCATAAGTGAAAGCAAATGGATTTGTTTAATTAAGCTTTCTTCAGGCAGAACTGCCAATTTTTTTTGTGGAACTCCTGCATTGTCAGCTGTGCTGCCACGTAGTTCAAACCCTGGAGGCAGACGTATGCCTGTGTCTGTATTGCAAGCCAACTCCACACCTTTTGGAGGGTGATTTGAATTTTGCCTGCCATTTATTTTTACAAGAGACCTCTCTGCAATGGGAATGCTACATAAACCCTAGGTGGGTATGGGAGAGTACACAACCTGCGCTCACTGACCTATGTATAGAATAATCTCTCACACACTGTTATACTGAGTGTTTTATATAATCTCTCTTTCTTTTTTTTGTTTTGTTTTCATACACTCTGCAGTATTGGGAACTACAACTTCCAGGATTTTGCCCGTCCTCTCTGCTGGCTCAGCTGGTTCTTCTTCCTGGTGGTCCAGAGTTGTCTCTTCTCTCCCAGGGGGTATCAGTCAACCCTCAGCTTGCCTTATTGGTTGAGACTGGCTATACCTTAGGGGAGAGTGGAGGCTCTCTCTTCGCTCCTGAGGATATTGGTTCTTCTGCTTGGTGGATCAGAACCCCGACAAAAGGAGTCGCGCACCCTACGCGAACCTACACGATGGGTGCGCAGATTCAGGGTGCGCGAACCCTGCTGGCGCGTATTTCCTTAATCGCACAGGAGTCGCGACTCCGGCGTAATTTCAAAAGTATGAAATATCATTGTAGAAATTTTAAATATTAGTTTTTGTTAAAGACTTTCACTAATATACTTTAGAAAACTATTTATGAACAGGAATTTATACTTTATAATTAGCTATACGAGATTTCACGAGTGCGCAACGTATGCGCGTAGGGTGCGTGACCCTTGCCGGCACGTATTCCGGGGTCGCCAGGGGTCGCAACTCCGGCGCAATTTTCAAAGTGTGAAATATCACTGTACAAAGTTTAAATATCAGTTTTTCTTAAACACTTTCACTAATACACTTCTAAAAATATTTTCTAAACACCTATTTATACTTTATAATTATGTATACGAAATTTTACGGGTGCGCGACTTGTACGCGACGGGTGCGCGCACCCTATGCGCCTCCATGTGACCTGAAAAGAAAGCTTCTGATTGGTTTAAAACCTTTTCATTCTGTTAGAGGGAGGATCTAACACCTATTTTATTTCTCTTAATATTTGTCTGTCTTCCTGACAAGACCTGTTTATTCTAGCTTCTTGCAATTTCATTTTTAGGTGTGTTTTTTACTTTTTTTTGTGAAAAATGGCATTCAGTCATCCAGAAGAAGATCTCCTGGAAGAGTAGATGATGTGGAGGAGCCTGTGAAAAAAAGAAAGGAGAGTGTTGTTTGGGCTTCCTTTACAGTGCCAGAGGGTGAGAAAAAGGTCAACACAAGGAAGGTTACTTGCAAGTTGTGCAAAAGAGTACTATCAAGAGGATCGGAAAAAAAGTACTTTTGCGGAACATCCTCTATGAAAAAGCACTTGGAGACCATTCACCCAGTGCATTTGGCTAAAGAAATCTCGCAGAGAGAAAAAAATGAACAAGCTGCCCAGGTTGACCCAAATGCTCCATCTACGTCAACTGCAGGAGTTCCACCTTCACCTCGGCCACACATTTTCCCTGAGCTTGTGGATGCTACAATCAACTGTAAAAAGTGTGATGCAAAACTCTGCATTGGGGAGCAATGCATTGATGTTATAATCAATGCAATTAAAACACACAAGTGTTATTTCTTTTTTTTTATCTGCTCCCAAATCTTTTCCTTTTTTTTCTTCAAATAGTTATAATGGACTCTTGAATTTAGTTTTGTTTAAAAAAAAGTCAAAAACACCCCCCAAAAAAACCTGTTATAAAATCCAATTGTTAAATAAAAAAAAACGGTTCTTACGGAACCACATATACTGGTTAAAAATAGAAAAATTGCCTGAGTCATTGCATGAGTGCAGGGATACTGCCTGAGTGATTACAGGAGTACTTGTATAGTGCTTGGGTGATTGCATGAGTGCATGGGTAGTGCCTGGGTGATTGCATGAGTACATGGCTACTGCCTGGGTGATTGGAGGGGTGCATGTGTACTGTCTGACTGACACTGATTGCAAGAGTGCAGGGGTAGTGCCTGAGTGCATGGATGAATACATGGATAGAGCCTGAGTGATTGCATGAGTGCATGGGTAGTGCCTGGGTGATTGAAGGAGTGCATGCGTAGTGCCTGTGTGATAGCATGAGAGCAGGGGTAGCACCTGAGGGCATGGATGAGTGCATGAGTAGTATTTGAGAGAATGGATGAGTGCATGGGTAGTGCCTGGGTGATTGAATGAGTGCATGGCTACCTCCTGGGTGATTAGAGGAGTGCATGTGTACTGCCTGAGTGAATGCAAGAGTGCAAGGGTAGTGCTCAGTGCATGGATGAGTGCATGGGTAGTGCCGGGGTGATTGCATGAGTGCATGGGTAGTGCCTGAGTAATTGACGGAGTGCATGGGTAGTGCCTGTGTGATTGCATGAGTGCAGGGGTAGAGCCTGAGAGCATGGATGAGTGCATGGGTAGTATTTGACAGAATGAATGAGTGCATGGGTAGGTTCTGGGTGATTGCAAGAGTGCATGGCTACTGCCTGGGTGATTGGAGAAGTGCATGTGTACTGCCTGAGAGAATACAAGAGTGCAGGGGTAGTCCCTGAGTGATTACATGAGTGCATGGGTAGTGCCTTGGTGATTGGAGGAGTGCATGGGTAGTGCCTGGGTGATTGGAGAAGTGCACAGGTAATGCCTGAGTGCATGGATGAGTGCATGGGTAGTGCCTGGGTGACTGGAGAAGTGCATGGGTAGTGCCTAAGTGCATGGATGAGTGCATGGGTAGTGCCTGGGTGATTGCATGAGTGCATGGGTAGTACCTGGTTAATTGGAGGAGTGCATGTGTACTACCTAAGTGATTGTATGAGTGCAGGGGTAGTCCTTGAGTACATGGATGAGTGCATGGGTAGTGCCTGGGTGATTGCAAGTGTGCAGGGGTAGTGCTTGAGTGCATGGGTAGTGCCTGGGTGATTGCATGAGTGCAGAGGTAGTACCTGAGTGCATGGATAAGTACATGGATAGTGTGTGAGTGATTGCATGAGTGCATGGGTAGTGTCTGGGTGATTGTACCAGTACATGGGTAGTGCCTGGGTAAATTGAATGAGTGCTGGAGTAGTGCCTGAGTGCATAGATGAGTGCATGGGTAGTGTTTGATGGAAAGGATGAGTGCAGTAAAAGTGGCTCTAAACATTATTTCACATTATCATGCATATTACATTATTTGCTCTTACCTTTTTTACTAATGTAGATACAAAACTCAGTGGAACTATTTTAGAGTAGTTTTGTTGTAAACTGAATTTAAAATCTTTTCAAACTTCACCATTACCTTCTGTAAAAAAGAAGAAGAAAAACTGTTTTCGAATATAATATTATACTTTTAAGAACACAACATAATTTTAGAATTACATAACATTTTCAGTTTCCCTTTTTTTGCTGTTCTCAGATTCTACTGAATTCCACCATACACAGTGATTTCACTGTAGTATCATCATACAACACCGGGGGAAAAAAACAATCAACGAGATTGTAAAAAAAAAAAAAAAAAATCAGCGTTGAGCATTATTTAGAACATGTGTAGCTGTGTTTACCTATCTACAGTTTCTTAATTACATTCTTCAACTACATTAAGTCTTTTATTTCTCTCAGGTACATTTTGTAAAATGTACACTCTCATTCACATCTCGTATAATATAGACAACAAATATATAACGTACTTGTTTCTAAACACAATTTTCAAAATGCAATATGAATTAGCACAAACAATAATCCATACACTAATTGTTAACATCTTCCCAATAGGCCAAATAATGTTTCCGAAACTTTTGCATTGAAAATATCCAAAATAAACTCGTTAATTCGTGTTCACATCTGCCCAATAGGCTGAATGATGTATTCAAAACTTTGGCATCAAAAATATCAGATATGAATTTGGTAATTAGTAAGGTAACCTAGATTTGAATTCCAAATGGACATCATTGCAATGTGTCCATCCTCTATTGCACTTTAAATACACAGTATAGTGTCCAGATGTCGTAGTAGTCCATCATGGAAAATAATAGCCACTGCTTTAAAGGTTCTTCCTGAAATTGATACTTGACTTGCCACAACATTTTTAATTTTGGTTTCCAATTTTCTTCCATTTGCTTTACAACGTTGTAGCATTAAAATGACATATTTTCCAAATCTTTCTATATATAATGTTGACAACATTTCTGATTTACAATGAGAACATTTTATATCTTGATTAGCTGTTTTTACTAATTTGTTAAAAGATACTGATTTGCAATCTGGTATCGTCAAGTATATGAATCGTTCAGTATCTATTTCAGTGGTAGAAGAAAATGAACACTCTTCACATTTATGATCACATCTGTAACTTAGTCCAAATACATTTTCAATTTCTATTCCTTCATCTTCCAATACACCAAGCATACGGATTAGAAATTCTGTGCATCTTGTTGTATATTGAGTGTAAGTTTCAAAGAACCAGTACATATATCCAAAAGATGCCAAATGCCAGAAGCAGTATGGATTTTACTTCTGTCAGTTACCAACTTTTGAAAAACATAATGTAGTAAAGAACAGAATCTTTTTCTCGAATTTCCATAATTTCATGATGAAGATCTTCTAGATAAAACACAATATTCACAATTACATTAGCATAGCAGTTGATAACCGAACTATTTTCTAACAGGTATCCTACAATATCATCAACAGTGTCCATTTTCATTTTCTTTGCACCTTCATGATTCTCTTCCATAGTTTTCTTTTTTTAAATCTCAGTAGAATGTTTGTCATATTTCCATTTTGGACACACTACACGTTTCTCATATATGGGATATTCACCTAAGTTAGGAGCATAAAGTCTTCTTAACCGATTGTACTCTCTTACACAATTTGCATCAGCACTAATCTTTTTCTCATCAAAACCAATCAAATACAAACCAGATAATGTTCTTACTCGAGACAATGCAACATATGCCACTCCCTCTTTAAACACTGTACTATCAATATTTACCAAAGCACTGTCTACACTTAAACCTTGAGATTTATGAATGGTTACTGCATATGCTAAAGACAGAGGAAACTGTTTTCTACGAACATACAAGTCTTTTACAAGCAAAAAACGTACAGCACAACGTCCAATCTGTTTTACCTCTTCAATCTGATCAAATTTAATCTTCAAAAATTCAATTCCATCTCTGTTCTGAAAATTTACAAAATTAATAACTTTTCCCATTGCTCCATTTACTAAACCTTCTTCTACATTCAAATTACGCCGTACAATTACCCGACAGTTTATACATACATGTAAAGACTTTTCTAAACCTGGATCTTAGATACAGACTTTTCAAAAGAATCCAATTTTGACTGTAATTTTTCTGAGAGAAGAATAGTCACTCCTTGGTGTTCCATTTTATCAATAGCTTCCATTTTCTCTATTGGTTGTTTTTCCAATTTCAAAAGTTCTTGATTGAATGTAGAACACTCTTGCAGTGTAGGCATTAGGCAAACTATAGACTTCTTTTCTCCAATTTTTTTGTACATTATTTCAGGTGCTGTGTTTTCGGTTGTAAACAAGTTCCTTAGTAGCCGACTTTGTAAAGCTTGTTTAGCATGTTTTGTCAAAATACAAATTCTTATATCTTTAAGAATATTTCCATAATCTTCATCACTTGCTTGTCGCATATTCTTAATAAGTTCTTTATATTCAAAATGTAACCAAATATTCACATTTCCAATACTTCCCAAAGATTTCCTAGTGTCTTCATGGACAAGTGTTTTAAAAACCGGTTGCCCTTTTACAGGAGTAAGTTGTAGTAGATCGCCGAATACAATTACATGTTTTCCTCCAAACAGAACATCATAATCTGTTTTTAAAATCTGTTGCATTCTTAAATGTACAAATGCAAGCATTAAGTTTGAGACCATGCTCACCTCATCAATGATTAGAAGTTTCATTTTCTTCAGTACTCTTGAAATTTCATAACAAGCTTCTCCAGATAGCTTCTGATATTCCAATTTATTTTCATGTTCAACTGGTAGCATGAGTAATCAATGTAAAGTAATCCCTTTAATGTTGTGTGCTGCTAATCCAGTTGGAGCTGTTACAACACGAGATAAATGTGATTCAGTAGTTTTGTGTAGATAACTGGTCAAAACTTTAATTTAGACACTTTTTCCTGTTCCAGCTTGACCACTGATGTACATTAGAATAGGTTTAAATGATGTGCATTGGCATTCTTTTTTTCATGCAGCAAACCATGCTGTATCTGTCCTGTCACTTGCTGATATATTTCTTTTTGTTCAATATTTAGTTCTTCTTCCAAGTTTCCCAACTGAATAATATCCTGTTGTGCTTGTTGCATTGCCGTTTCTACTTCATTCATGGCTATTGCTGCTTCATTTTCAATAATTGGTTGTCCTAGTGGATCTTGACTTAGTGGAACAGAACTTTGACTATCTTGAGAACTGTCTCTAGCTATTTCAGCTGCAATGGTAGTTTCTTGTTTAATCTCTTCATTTAACATTTGTAGATAAGCTGGGAAAATTGTGCATTGAATGTTATCGTTACATGCATTAAAAGAATCTTCATAGCAGTCGAAATCTCCAAGTAATTCCATTTCACTATGCCAAGGATTGAAGAGTTGCAGACGTGCTAAATAGAAAAATGTCCTTTTATCTGGAGTTTTGCAACTGAGGTTTCTGTGGTTAATAAGATTTCCTTTGGCATGTTTTACCAAACATCCATCACATCCAAATACTGCATATTTTTCTTCATTTATATTTTCTGTAACATTTCTCTTAAAGCTGTAATGTTGCAGTACTTCATAGAAACGTAGGTTTTCCAGATGTAGACTCCTTTTGGGATAGTACGTATCGAACATATTAGTTTTAACAATATCTATACTTTCTGGTTCATTCAATGCTAAATATTCAATTTCCTGTAGAGATTTCAATACTCTATTTCATGTGGTGGTAAGACCTAGACTTACCCAAACTATTCCTCTTGACTTTGAATATAAACTGGCAGAGCTCAACGGATCCGAACATTCATAGGATCCAATCTCTCGATGGGAAAGCATTTTCAAGCTAAAACTGTACAATTTCTTACTAAGACTCTTCTCTTGTGAAATTTCTTTCCACATTTCTTTCAACTCTGTCTTTTCAAATTTGGTTATATATGATGTAACATAGCGAGCA
The DNA here is from genome assembly GCA_963921515.1 of Calotriton arnoldi. Taxonomy (NCBI): domain Eukaryota; kingdom Metazoa; phylum Chordata; class Amphibia; order Caudata; family Salamandridae; genus Calotriton; species Calotriton arnoldi. The sequence continues at coordinate 285,936 of CAWUFW010015578.1, forward strand.
ACAGCAATTGAATTATCTGCAACATACTGGATATCCATGTTTGCGTTCCACATTGTCAAAATCACTGGATTGTAGTCATTATATACTTTGAATCTTCAGTTCTTTTTAAGTTATATGTATTCTTCGGAGATTTTCGAATTATAGTATGCCTTACTGCTGACATAAAACTATTGACTCTTTCTTTTGAAATTATTGGACGTGGGAATCCAAAATGACATTTTGTATAAAATGTTCCCTTTGACTTGTATTTTCGTCGATGATATTTTCCACATCGATGACTTTGAAACCGTAACACTTGTTGATTCAAGCTGTTTTCTCCTCCTTTCTTTGGAATGGCACAGGTAACATACTCCTCGATGAAAGACAAAACACTTTCATCAGTATCAGTTCCAAATTGTGGTGCATTCTTGATCCACAATAGCATGTGTATATGAGGAGCACCTCTGGCTTGGTACTCCTTTCTCCAAAAGAAATCAGTAACTTCTCCAAGAGGTGGATTATTTTTATTGCAGATAAAAGACATCATAGCTTGAAACCTATGATTAAAATATCTGCACACATTCACAGGATCCAAGGAACACAGTTCTCCAGCTGTCTTCAATTCAATGTTTTTTACATTTGAATTTGCTTGTCGTAGAAATTCAAGTAAATCGTCCCACGCATATTCAGCACAGCTAAGTGTTAGAAACCACGTAGGGGTACCTTAGTTTCTTAACATACATTTAAGTTTGCAGTGATGACGATACCAATACTCATTAGTACCACGTTGACAGGCCATCAGATTAATTAACTGAGATTCTAAATGATCGTCTCTTTGTTGAACTTTGTCCATAAATTCCTTTGCAGAAACATGTGTAAGATGAACTCCTGTTTTTAATATGTGGTTCACTGCATATGAAAGTCCAGACAAGTCACTTTCAAATAGAAGATGAAATATATATGGAATGCACTGTCGAAATCTTGAATCTTCTGAGTACAATCTTGTCGAGCAGTGTTCTGAAGCTGGAATCTGTACTGCTCGTTCATCATATCGTCCACCTTCTCTAGTGGGAAACAGCTGTGGAAAACAACGAGCTTCTAAACTTTTTTCCCATACACTCATGGGAGTTCCCTTTGCTTTCTTCATTTGAAATAATTCAATAGTGTTTCCAATCACTTCTTTTGAATGTAGAGGATGTATACTGTAATGTTCGTAAATCTCTTCACTCCTGGACTTGTCTACTTTTTCTATTTGTCCAGTTGAAATTCTGTTTCATCTTCTAAACATATTTCCTGTTCTTCCACATTTACAGTTTTATAATAAATATTGTTCTGAACAAGATATAATGTAGCCTTTTGAAGTTTGGTGACATCTACTAACTCTTGCCATATTTTCCGACTCTTTGTTGGTACACCATTAACTAGAATAACTACAGGCTCACTTTCCTTTCTCTCTATACCAACAGTTTCAATATTTTTCTTAAACTCTAAAGGTAAGCACACAACTCTTCCTTCCAGACCTCTTTGTAAATCTGTTGGAGGCAGCTTACCTGTTTTAGGCTCCATACGATCTATAGCCTGAAACGGATGCACAGATTGAATAAGAATAGACTCTTATGTATTTAAATCTACCAGTTCCGGAAGAATAGCTACCAACTCTAAGTTGTTATGTACTGCTCTAGCTGGCATTTTGTTCTCTTCTAATTTGTTGTAACAATATTTACAAATGCGTTGATCAGTACCCAACTCAAAACGACCTTCCACCAACAAATAAGCACCAAATTGCTCCCACTTATCATTGTTTTCCTTTTCACTTTTTAAATACACATCAACATTCCTAGTTTGACTTCTATAGTGAGTACGTCGACAAAAAATACAAACATAGTTTGTTTTTTCACATGAAAGTATCTTAAACTTTGTAATTTCTTCTGCAAACTTCTCAGAACTAATATCTTCCACCTGTTCTTCAACACCTACACTTATCAAGCTCTCACTTTCTCTACACTCCTCTTGTGAACCAAAATAATGAAACTGTATATCATCACAAACTTTTTTTACATCCGATACTGAACCAAGCAAAAGAGCTGTGTTCATTTCACTTAAAGATAATGCAGGACTTTTTACGTAGTACAATCTCCTTACTAACTTCCGCATTTCTGAGTGATGTACTGCTAACATTCTTAAATGATGAAAAGTACTTCGACACACTTTTCTAGAAAGACAAGCCAGAGAATACCCTGCAACTTAGTATATTTTCTCACTTTACAAGGATCTAGTCCTTGCAATATCTTAATCTTCTGTTTAACACTTTTTTTGTTGCATATTCTTGTAAGAAAATTCGTAATATATCAATAGATTCCTGTTGAATACTACAAATACTAATACAATCCCACTTATGCACTGGAGCTTGTATACGTCTCCCTTGAACTTCTTCAGTTATTACTGCTTCCACATTTCTAGGAACCATCTTTTCTTTTTCAATTGGACAACCATCTTTTATCTCATAACAACGACCACTGGTATCAACTGCATGAACTAATGTGTTTTGTTGAAAATAGCTTTCTTCATTAAAAAAAGGCTTAGTACTAGAAGTGTGCTTCCATTCACCAGAAAAAGTTTTGCAAAAGTTACTTCTATTAACCAGTCTTTTTCTTTTGCTTTTCTCCTTCATAAAGTGCATTGTTTTATTCAATGTTTTCATTCTCTTCAATACCAATATAAATAATTTTCGTTTCAATTCAAAAGCAGTATTTACTACACTTTCAATCTGTTGCTTTTTCTTATATGCTGCTGATCTTTTTTTATACTTTTTACAATCTTTTAATAAATTTTGAATTACTCTATAACGAAACATACGTACACGTATGTCTAAATTGTTTCTGTCTTTTTGTGACATGTGTTTCTTTTCCATTGTGTTTGTTTATTTGCTTCTCCTTTGTTCTAAAAATTAATTTTCTCCTTTGATTAGTATTTTCATCGTTTAATCTCTCCACAACTTTTTAAATAAATTGTTTAGTTCTCTTACCAGAAGACACTTTCCTCAGCAACCTTTTGGTGTTTTTCTACTCCACTCTTTTTAGTTTTCATTTAGTACTTCTGTTTCCTTTGTTCTCTTCTCTTTTCATGTTTTCTTTCCATCTTTTATTTATAATCCAATCAAAATATCTTTCTAAAAAACAAATAATAGTTTAATTAGTTTGTTACATCAATTAAAATTTTAAAATGAATAAAATTTTAATTTTGAAAATAACAACTTAGCACAAAATAACAATTACATTCCTATTGCATTTATAACACATAAAAAGAGAAAAGTATAAAAGCGAGCAAAAGAACTGCAAAAACAGAAGAAAAGGTGGTCACAGAGCAAAAAGGAGAAAGGAAAAAAAAGAAAGGTTTAGAAACAGCAAAATGAAATACTCAAAGAACACAGTTACTGAAAAATGTAAGAAATGCAGAAAGAAGCAACATGTGTGCAGAAAGAGGCAAGAGAGATGCAGAAAGAGGCAAAAGAAGTGCAGAAAGTGGAAAAAAGGTGTACAAAAACGCAAGTAAGGTACAGAAACAAATACAAGAGGTGTAGAAAGAGGCAAGAGGAGCTGAAAAAGAAGTAAGAGAGGTACAGAAAGAAGGAAGAGAAGTGCAGAAAGAAGCAACAGAGGTGCATAAAGTGGCAGCAGAAGTGCAGAAAGAAGCAAGAGAACTGCAGAAAGCGGGGACAGGGGTGCAGAAAGAGGCAAGAGAACTCCAGAAAGAAGGAAGATGGGTGCAGAAAGAGACTCGAGGGGTGCAGAAAGAAGCAAGTGAGATGCCAAAAGAAGCAAGAGAAGTCCAGAAAGAAGCAAGAGAGGTGCAGAAAGAGGCATTGGATGAGTGCATGGGTACTGTGTAGGAGAATGGACTAGTGCTTCAGTAATTGTATGAGTATATGGGTAGTATGTGTATAGGTAGTTTCTCCTTAACTGTATGACTGCATGGGTAGTGCCTGAGTAAAAGAATGAATGTAAGAGTAATGGTAGGATCGTTGGATGAGTGCATATGTAGTACCTGACAGAATGAATGAGTGGATGGCTACTGCCTAAGTGTATAGTTCAGTGCTAGAGTAGTGCCTGGATGATTGAATTAGTGCAGCAATACTGCCTGGGTGATTGCATCAGTGCATGAAAAATACCTGAGAGAAACTATGAGTGCAAGGCTAAAGCATGGTTTATTGCATGAGTGTATGGGTAGAGCTTGAGATAATGGATGAGTGCACGGATACTGCCTGTGTGATTCTATCACTGCAGATGTAGTACCTGGATGAATGTATGGGAAATACCTCTGAGAAAGTATGAGTATTAAGGTAACGCTTGGACCATTGCATGAGTGTATCAGTAGTGTCTCAGTGAATATATGAGTGCATAAGTACTGGCTGAGTAAATGTTTGAGTGGAATAGTAGTGTCTAGGTGATTATATGCATGTATGGTTAATGTCTAAGTGATTAAAAGTGTGTATAGGTAGTGCCTCCTTGATTGCATAACTGAATAAGAGTGCCTAAGTGAATTCATGAGACCAAGAATGATATGAGCCATATGAGCCTCTCTTCATCAGTGCACACCTAGTGCTTGAGTATATAGATATAATTCTCACTATATTCCTGACAGCAAGCATGCATGTGTCTGTACCTTTTCCTAGTGGCATCATATGTAAAAGAAATATACAAATACATATATACTAGAGTTTTATAGCTCTACCATCTTTATAGATATAACACATATGAGAATACATGTGCAAGCAGACACATACTTGAGTCATAAGACTACATAGTCCCTTAACCACGACAGACTGCACTTTCCATTTAAAGAGACACCTAAAATTATGCGGCGTATTTGAAGTGTGCATTTCCCTAGACCAATACGAACTAACCTAATCACTAATCCTTCTACCATCAAGTCTTAAACCTCACTTTTGTGCTACAGCTTCACTACTCAGCAACTACTGAGACTGTTGGACCTAGCCAAATGCAAAGCAGCACGTTTTTCAAAATGTCTATTAAAAGTCACACTATACTCCTAAAACCATGCATGCATGTATATGTATCTTTTCCTAGTGGCATCATATGTAAAAGAAACATATAGATACATGTATACCAGGGTTTTATACCTCTACCATCTGTTTAGCCATAACACATGAGAGAATACAGGTGCACGCAGACACATACCTCAGTCATAAGACTAAAAAGTCCCTAAAACTTGACAGACTGCACTTCCCATTTTAAAGAAACACCTAAAATTATGCGGCATACTTGAAGTGTACATCTCCATAGACCAATACGAGCTAACCTAATCACTAATCTCTCTGCCAACATGTCTTAAACCTCACTTTTGGGCTACAGCTTCACTATTCAGCAACTACTCAGAGCGTTGGGCCTAGCCAAATACAAAGCACCAACTTTTCCAATGTGTCTGTTAAAAGTCACACCATATTCCAGAGCATGCATGCATGTGTCTGTACCTTTTAAAAGTGCCATAATATATCAAAGAAACATACAAATAGATGGGTAGTGGGTAGTCCCTGAGAGAATGGATGACTGATGGGTAGTGCCTGAGTGAAAAGTTCAGTGCAAGAGTACTGCCTGGGTGATTGCATGAGAGCAGCAGTACTGAATGTGTGATTAGATCAGTGCAGCGGAAATACCTTAGACAAACCATGAGTGCAAGGCTAACGCATGGTTGAAGACATGAGTGTATGAGTATTGCTTTAAAGAATAAAAAAGTGCATGGGTACTGCCTGAGTGATTCTATTAGTGCAGTGGTAGTAACTGGATGATTGTATGAGCGTATGGGAAGTACCTGTGAGGAAATATGAGTGTAAAGGTAATGCTTGGGCCATTCTATGAGTGCATCAGTAGTACCTGAGTGAGCAGATGAGAGCATGGGTAGTGCCTGACTGAATGTTTGAGTGGGATAGTATGCCTGGGTGAATGCACAAATCTATGGTTAATGTCTAAGGAATTACGACTGTATATAAATAGTGCCTCCTAGATTGCATACCTAAATAAGAGCACACATCTGAATACATAACTCCAAGACTGATTTGTGCATATTTACATTACTGCATACCTAGTGCATGAGTCTAGAGATATAATTCTCACTAAATACCAGAAAGCAAACACTAATCCTTCTACCATGTTACTATCTACAAATTATTTCAAAAATCATTTCATTACAATAATACAAAGTACAATAGGGTTCTGTACATTGCATAACATATTTCATACATCACATTTCTCTTACAATTTCCACACTTGGAATTATTATTTTTTTTAAATCTAAGAATATCACTAGAAGCAATAAAGCAGTGCTGAATAATATATAATACACCTTACAAATTTGTTACTCACGTTTGAGGTAGTATTGCAGAATATCAAATATCAGAAACTCTTAAAAGATTTTCTTTTCCACACAAGAAATGTAATGCACCTTTCTCAGCAAGGTGAAACCAGAAATGGCAAACTTTCCCTCTCTTTTTGCACTCAAATAAATGTAAGTATCAAATCGCATTGCTTCCATCATTATTTCAAATTGTAAAACACATTTCTATTGGTTAGACATATTAACCCTTTCTAACTGTCTTCAAATGGTGCCCAAACTGGTTCTGTAATTTTCTGGAGATGCGACTCTACCACGGTGGAGCCGCTAATCCACACGGGAGTTCAAAAACCTATTTCTAATAATACTAGTATAGATTTTTAACAACACACTACTTCTACATATACTACTGTCTTAGAAAACCTTAATTTAGTAACATTTCACTTAAATTTAAGTATCCATTTCACATTTTAAATCCACAGTCAAGTTTCAACCCTTCCCCCATTCTACTTAATGCCAGTTTCCATAGCAACAGTTCATGGAACATTCAACCGTACTGGCAGGTCACAAGTTCACCAAAGTTTCGAGTTCAGCACACAAGCTTACTAATGCAAACAGCAGGTGTGGTTGACTTTTGCAAAATATTATCTTATGGTATCTACTGTACCTTTCAAACATTTTCTAATAACGAATCACAAACATGATATCTCAGCAAACTAACATGCATCCTATTTTTTAGTGCACAATCTTGATGAACAGCCAATCACTTATCAGCTTTTTCAAAAACAACATCTTCTCCACCATTTTAGATACCTCTCATTCTACCAACTGACTACCTCAGCTACAGACATCTTTTCATTCCTTCCAGACATCCCTTCAAGATGCTCACAGTGTGGATTGTAGGGCACAGCTATGTTTTCTGGTGCAAAAGGTATGCTGAACAGAGAGGTATTGACAAAAACCTAGGTTTGCAAAATGTGGACATTAAATGGATTGCACAGAGAGGATTAAAGTGGCACCAATTGTTGCCTTTGGTTAAAACCTTTTTGCATCTCCAACCCCCTGACCTCATGATTGTGCACTGTGGTGGTAATGATCTTGGCACATTGACTGGGGTAGGTCTGGAAATGCTAATGAAGGATACCTTTGCAGAATTGATGTTGCTTTTGCCTCAAACTGTCTTTGTATTCTCTAATATATGTCAAAGACAGAAATGGAAGTGGTCAAATCAGCTCTGTCCACAGTTTGACAAAGCTAGGAAGAATGTCAATAAAGCTGTTTCTACTTTCCTCAGAGACCATAGGATGGGCTCCATCTATAACAACAATCTACGTTTTGATATGGATTACATCTACAGAAATGATGGAGTTCACTTCACAGATGAAGGAAACAGAGTGTTTCTCAACAACCTTAAGCTGTGCATCTGCACTTACATGTAGCGACAACAAACTCAGAATGAAAACAAGGGCTCTTTTTAGAGCCACCCTATAACCCAACAGTCAATCTTACTTTTTTAAAAACATACATACTCTTTTTTAATTTTGCCTGGAGTCGCAAACCCATCGCGGTTACACCGGGGGGGGGGGGCGCTGAGAGCCGCGTTGGAGTCGCGACTCCAGGCACGCGAGAAAAAAAAATGCCCCCATTCTCATTACTCAAACTCTGCCTCGGGGACCCCATCCCCCGAAGCCAAGCCATTTTTTACAAAAAAAAAGCATTTATCCCCCCCTACGGGCATTTTCTTGTTTGCCCCGGGGACCCCATCTCCCGGGGCATGCCCTCACATTGGGGACCGTGGGGGGCCCCAATGCCCACGCTGTCCCTGCCGGCTCCCTGCCTCCTGCGGGAGCCGGCATTGCTTTTGGGCAAAGGGAGCAGTGCTCCCACCCTGCCATTGCAAACTGCAATGTCCCGGGGGTGGGCACCCCAGGACATTGCTGGAGCCGGCCCTGGGGGGTGGCGGTCCCCAGGGCCAAGGAGGGCCACGCGGCCCCCCTCTCAACATATGCAAAGCCCCGGGGAGGTGGTGGTCCCCGGGGCGTGTGGGGGGCTCGAGCCCCCCCACGCTTTTTTCTTTTTTAATAATAAAGCCCTGGGGAGGTGGCAGTCCCCGGAGCTGCGGGGGGCTGCGAGCCCCCCGCATTTCAATAAGTATCACCCCGGGGAGGTGGCGTCCCCGGGGCTGCGGGGGCCTCCGCAGGGACCCCGCATAAACATACAGGAATGCCCCCGGGACCTGGCCCACCCGGGGGCTCATTAAAACGAAGCGTGGGAGACCGCGCTTTGTTTTTTTAAATTTTCTCGGTGGGACTTGCGCACCCAATGCGATTCCGGACCAAAAAAATGCTTTTTTTTGGCCCTGGGGGTCCCTGTGGTACCCCCTGACCAGGCCTAGGAGGTCAGGGTGTTTCTACCCTGCCCCCTTTTCTTTTTCTTTAACCATTTTCTTCCCTTTTTTCTTGTGACTCGGTTTTACCGAGTCACAAGATGGCTGCCAACACTTCTTGGTTTGGAGTGTTGACAGCCAATCAAAATGAAGCTTGTGCTCGGGAGGGTTTGCGGATCCACCGCGGCCACCAGATATTGATATTTTTTATTTTTAAATTTCTCAGGAACTACTGAACAGCTTTATACCATTTAAAGCAAAGAGTGCACTCTTGACCAAAAGCTACCTCCCTGCCAAATTTGGTGTAATTCCGTTCAGCAGTTCAGGCTGTAGCCGCGACAAAAGTTCCCATAGAAATTAACATGGAGAAAACGTGTTTTGGGACCCCCTTTTTTCTCGGCCCCCGCTTGATGAATCACCCCGAAACTTGCAAGACAGGAGCTGACCGGAGCGCCCCATTAGTTTTGAAAATTTCACGAAGATTCGTCAACCGGCGCCAAAGATATTGGCAAATCAAAAAACGCTTTTCCTATGGAAACTAGGTCCTAACTATAACTACCTTCTGGCGACCGCCAGTATATATATGTGTGTGTGTGTGTCTGTACTGTATATCTATCTATATATATTTCCTACTGGTGGTTGCCAGTAGGTAGTTATAGTTAATGAAGCCTTGTTTAAATTTCCTATGGAAATGAACGAACTAATTTTGAAAATTTCCAGAGCATTAGTCAAACAACGCCAAAGTTATTGGCAAATCAAAAACGCTCTTCCTATGGAAACTACATCCTAACTATAACTACCTACTTGTGACCACCAGTAGGAAATATACATATATATGTACATATATATATATCTATATACATACATATACATATATACATACATACATACATTCATATAGATACATACATATATATAAATATATATATACACACACATATATATATATACATACATACATACACCTATATACTTACATATATATATATATATATATTTATATATATATACATACATATATACATATGGGATACTTTTTCCCGTATACTGCCCATACAATCCAACAACCAGTCAAAGACAGGCAACACAGGAAGACGGCACAAACAGAGGTTTGGAGATTTTACTGCAATGTTTATTTGAGTTTTCTTCTTTTTCTTTCTCTCCTGCAAAGTGCATGTGTGCCAGAAAGAAAAACAGACCTACGCGTTTCGGCTGAAGCCTTCAACTGGGTCATAGAGTCAGTGTGTAGAGTGTCATATTTAAAGGGCAACTACCCTATTTCCCACCACCTGATTAAAATTGAATTAACATTTAAAGGAACTGGACCATATATTACATTTTTTATGTTTGATAAAACAAGGGTTGTAAATGTCAACATATTTCCAACGTCCAGTTTAGTGCTGTCTCTAATATACATGTAAAGTACACAATTGCATAGCCAACATATATTCTCAATGTACTAGATCTAATTCCTTGATCTCATTAACTATCATCGCAACTAGATGATGTCAGTACAAATATTCGCATCCAATAAAGTGCATTATGTTGATACCTGTGCAGTGCCATGATAAAAGCTTTTAAATATATAAATATCATCAAGCTGTAAATATCATAAAACTAACACATAAAATATCTAAACTTGGCCATCCACTTAGACTGAAATTTCATTTTAGATCATCATGATTACTGTCATAGATCAGTACAAATGCTGGTGCAAAATGCCAATGTCTATACAGTCCTTATCAATAAAGTGCATGATATGAATCACTATTCAGTACCTTGATGATTGTGCAAACTTCTCCACTCTAAAACCAAGAATGTCTACATTCAGTCGTCACCAGGGGCCTGAATTTTTTTGAGTCACAAGCAAAAACATTAAAAAAATAGAAAAGGGGGCAGAGTAGAAACACCCTTACCCCCTAGGCCTCTTGGAGGGGTTCTACGGGGACTCCCTCCCCCCCCCCCCAGGGCCCAAAAAAGCATTTAAAAAAAAAAAAAAAAAAATCTGCGGGAATGGCGATGCATCCACGAATCCGGCTGGAAAAAAAACAAGCGCGGGTTCCCGCACTTCATTTAATTAGGCTCCAGCCCCCCACGCAGCACCGGGGACTGCCACCTCCCGGGGCTAACTCATCCACATGCGGGTGGACCACGCCCCCCCACAGCCCTAGGGACCGCCACCTCCCCGGGGCAACTCTATATTTAATTACATACAGGGGCTACACGGCCCACGCAGCCCCGGAGACCACCACCTCCCCTAGACTTAATTTTTGTTGAAGGGGGGCTGCGCTGCCCCCTCGTGGAGCCGTAGATGGCTCTGGGGACTGCCACCCCCAGGGCCGGCTCCAGCAATGTCCCCAGGTGCCCACCCCCCCGGGGCATTGCAGTTTGCTATGGATTGGTGGGACCCGCCAAGCCATAGCAAACTCTGGTCTGCTTCATGGAAGCGAGAGCAGAATTGTTTTTGGACAGAGGGAGCTGCATGTCAGCAGCTCCCTCTATCCAAAAGCAATGCTGGCTCCCACAGGAGGCGGGGAGCCAGCAGGACGTCCTTGGGGGCCAACTACCCCTCCTGTTACCTCCAGTAAGTCCCACACATATCATGATTGCTGAGAGGTTGTCGGAGGCCACACCCCCTTTCTCCACCACTCTGCAAATGCACCTCCTGGCGCGCTACTAGTAGGGGGATGAAGTCCCCTTGGCTATTGAGGGTCCTTCGGGGCCAACTACACCTCCTGTTACCTCCAGTAAGTCCCACACAGTGGGTTTGCTGAGAGGTCGTCAGAGGCCACACCCCCTTTCTCCACCACTCTGCAAACTCGCCTCCTGGTGCACTACTGGTTGGGGGAAGAAGTCCACTTTAGTCCTGAGGTCCTCAGGAGTAAAGTGGAATTCATTCCCCAACCAGCAGCACACCAAAAGGTGCATTTGCAGAGTGGTGGAGAAAGGGGTCGTGGCCTCTAAGTCCTCTCAGCAATCCCATTGTCTGAGACTTACTGGAGGTAACAGAAGGCGTTCCTGGACCCCAAGGACCACATCCACTGGGACTTCTTCCCCCAACCATTACTGCACCAGGAGGCATGGGAAAGGGGGCGGGCCTCCCGTGATTTGCGGTCACATTTGTTTTTTTTAATGGGAGGAAGGCCACATCTCCGGGGCAAGGCCTTTCATTTTTATTAATATTTTTTTTTATTTAAAAGGAGTGGGGCTGAGCGCCCCCCCTCCCGGGCCATTTTTGGACCCGGGGACCCCATCCCCCGGGCTGACCTGTAGTGTGGGTGCCCTGGTCCCATCCAGGGCACCCACTTTTTAAAGGTTGAGGACCGCGGGTGGGAGCCTGAAGGCCCCAGCGGTCCCTGCCGTCCCCCCGCCTCCTGCAGTAGCCGGCATTGCTTTTACACATAGGGAGCTGCTAATTTGCAGCTACCTGTGAGTAAAAGCAATTCTGCTCTGCTTCAAGTAAGCAAGAGCATTTTCTGCTATCGCTTGCTCAAAGCAGTTTGCTCCCACCAAGCCATAGCAAACAGCAAAGTCCCAGGGGTGGGCACCCCAGGACATTGCTGGAGCCAGCCCTGGGGGGTGGTTGTCCCCAAGGCCAGCTAATGCTCCTGGAGGGGGGCCGCGCAGCCCCCCTCAATTGCAGCACACAGCCCGGGGCTGCTGGGGTCTGCATGGCCACCCGTCCTTAATTATTAAGATTTGCCCCGGGGAGGTGGTGGTCCCCAGGGCTGCGGGGGTGCACTTGCTCCCCCACATTAATTTCTTATTTAGCCCCAGGGAGGTAGCGGTCCCTGAGGCTGTGGGGGTGGGCATGCCCCCGCATTAATTTCTTATTTAGCCCTGGAGAGGTGGTGGTCCCTGGGGCTGTGGGGGGGCCGGCGCCCCCCCATTATTTTTACATTTAGCCCCAGGGAGGTGGTGGTCTCCGGGGATGCGGGGGTTTCCCAGGGCAGCCCCGCATAAATTATAATGAATGCCCCGGCGAGGTGGTGGTGCCCGGGGCTGCAGGGGGCAGCGTAGCCCACCCGCATTATGTAAATGTCAAGCCTCGGGGAGGTGGCGGCCCTGGGGCTGTGGGGGTCCACGTGGCCCCACTTTCAATAATACATAAATCCCCGTGGAGGTGGCAGTCACGGGCGCCGGGTGCCGCATGAGCACCCCAACATATTTTTATAATCATGCCCCTGGGATTTGGCCCATCCGGTGCCTTCTTTCAAAAGATGCGTGGAGCCCGCACGTCTTTTTGAGTCACAAGGAAAAAAATTAAAAAACGTTTAAAATTAGGAAAAGGGGGCAGGGTAGAAACACCCTGACCCCCTAGGCCTGCTCAGGGACTCCCAGGGTAAAAATTTAAAAAAATTTAAAAAAATTCAGAGGAATTTGCGTTGGATCCGCGAATCCGGACAAAAATAAAAAAAAAACAAAGCGCAGGCTCCCGCGCTTCATTTAATTAGGCCCCCGGGGTGGGCCAGGTCCCGGGGGCAATGATCTAAATACATGCTGGGGCTCGCGTGGGCCCCTGCAGCCTCGGGGACCAACACCTCCCCGGGGCTTTATTTTTTAAATCATTGAGTGGGGGGGGGCTCCTGCCACGCAGCCCCGAGGTCCGCCACCTCCCCGGGGCTGATTATGTTAAATGCGGGGGGCATGCAGCTCCTCCGCAACCCCAGGGACTGCCACCTCCACATTGAAAATATGCATGGGGGAGCCCCCCCCACACAGCCTTCCTGGGGCTTTAATACTGTTGGAGGGGGGCAGTGCAGCCCCCCTCATGTAGCCATAAATGGCCCTGGGGACCACCACCCCCTAGGGCTGGCTCCAGCAATGTCCCAGGATGCCCATCCCTGGGACATTATAGTTTGCTTTGGGATGGTGGGAGCACTGCTCCCGCCATCCCATAACAAACAAGTGCTCCACTTTGAACAAGTGAGAGCATTTTGCTCTCACTTGTTCAAAGTTGAGCACTTTGCTTTTTACCCCCATGGAGCTGCATCTCACCAGCTCCCGGGCGTAAAAAGTCATGCTGGCTCACGCAGGACGATACCAAAGGGGATGATGGACGGAGCGTTAGAGCAAATCAAACACTCACCCCCAGTCAACTGATCTGGGTTTAATCCATCATCATTCTTTAGCTCACTCCACCACCCCAGTTCAGACATGGCCATATGCAAATCAGTCTGACCCTGTGCCTCAGGGGAACAGTCCAGCCCGAACTGCCAAGCCATGTCTTCCCTGGACCGGAAACAAGCATCCTGGGACCGGTTTCGGGTTCAAAACCCTCATCAGCCAGGCTATCTTGAATCCAGTGGCAAAGTGAGCAAGGGACCCACGTCTGGGCAAACCCTGCCAACTTAGGGCGAACAAAGCGATACCAAAGGGGATGATGGACGGAGCGTTAGAGCAAATCAAACACTCACCCCCAGTCAACTGATCTGGGTTTAATCCATCATCATTCTTTAGCTCACTCCACCACCCCAGTTCAGACATGGCCATATGCAAACCAGTCTGACCCTGTGCCTCATGGGAACAGTCCAGCCCGAACTGCCAAGCCATGTCTTCCCTGGACCGGAAACAAGCATCCTGGGACCGGTTTCGGGTTCAAAACCCTCATCAGCCAGGCTATCTTGAATTCAGTGGCAAAGTGAGCAAGGGACCCACGTCTGGGCATACCCTGCCAACTTAGGGCGAACAAAGCGATACCAAAGGGGATGATGGACGGAGCGTTAGAGCAAATCAAACACTCACCCCCAGTCAACTGATCTGGGTTTAATCCATCATCATTCTTTAGCTCACTCCACCACCCCAGTTCAGACATGGCCATATGCAAATCAGTCTGACCCTGTGCCTCATGGGAACAGTCCAGCCCGAACTGCCAAGCCATGTCTTCCCTGGACCGGAAACAAGCATCCTGGGACCGGTTTCAGGTTCAAAACCCTCATCAGCCAGGCTATCTTGAATCCAGTGGCAAAGTGAGCAAGGGACCCACGTCTGGGCATACCCTGCCAACTTAGGGCGAACAAAGCGATACCAAAGGGGATGATGGACGGAGCGTTAGTGCAAATCAAACACTCACCCCCAGTCAACTGATCTGGGTTTAATCCATCATCATTCTTTAGCTCACTCCACCACCCCAGTTCAGACATGGCCATATGCAAATCAGTCTGACCCTGTGCCTCATGGGAACAGTCCAGCCCGAACTGCCAAGCCATGTCTTCCCTGGACCGGAAACAAGCATCCTGGGACCGGTTTCGGGTTCAAAACCCTCATCAGCCAGGCTATCTTGAATCCAGTGGCAAAGTGAGCAAGGGACCCACGTCTGGGCATACCCTGCCAACTTAGGGCGAACAAAGCAGGATCCGGACGGGACAGCGGGGGCTCCCCACGCGGTCCCCGACCATCTGGCCATGCCCCGTGGGATGGGGTCCCCGAGGCCGAGAATGGCCCCCCCTCCCCATTACTTTAAAATAAAATAAAAATTAAACTAAGGCCTAGCCCCGGGGGATGGGGTCCCCGGGGCTGAAATTGAGCTCAGAAGGGGGGCCGCGCAACCCCTCCCATTTTTTATTTTATTTAAAAAATATATATATGGCTTAGGCCCCGAGTATTGATACTCCACTGACCCTTCTCAGCAGGACAGTTCTACCTCCAATGGGACAACGTACCTTTCCCAAGAAAGCCACTGTGGAATTGTTTGACTCCTTCTCATGAGGGGATGTCATACATCTATTAGGAGATTATTGAGATCTCTCAAGAGGGCTGATATTTCTTTCAGTAGGGTTGGCATTTTTTATCAGGCAAAGGCATCTCACATGTTTGAAAAGTCCTGCAATGGGCAATTCCTGGAGAATGTATGCTTCGATTTGTCCCTAAACAGAGCATCAGAATGCTGCAGAGTTGGCTATTGTACACTGAGCACCTAGCTTGGATAAAGAACTAGTGGCTTGTTAAGTTTGTCCATGCCATGTTATGCTGCCTTGATCTTTTTTTCCTGGATAAAGAAGTGCTCAATAGTTCAGCCTGTTCTTGCCCACCGCAGCAGGTCTTTCTGCTTCTTTTTGATATACAGAGGCGGTGTCGCTGTTTTTGTCCATTCCAGAAATCATTTTGAGGACTTGTGTACCCCTACCCAGAAAAGTAAAGTAGGAAATCAAAGGTGATCCTGCACTATTTGATAACTGATACAGTCTTGTTTCAATTTAGATTTCATATTTGAATACTCCTTATATATTGAAGTGCTGCAGTTTATAAGTCCAGTGCCTCCCCACCAGATCACACTTTCAAAACACACCAGTGACCAAGGCTGTGTAGGAGAGGGAACTCCAATGAAATGTGCTTTTATGAAATTAAGATTTCAGAAATGCCCTTTCTAATTACATCAGTTTTATTCTATCAATCACTGTGACTTCTTACAGCCAAAGCTCTCTTCGGCTAAAATTAAGAATAATAGTAATAGAAATATAGGTGGAGCATACTATGAGGAGAGGGGGCACATGGAGAGAGAGACAAGTGGAGAGGGAGGTAGTGAGAGAAGGAGAAAGAGTGAGACATGGAAGAGATACTAGGAAAAAGTAGGAGAGGGGAAGAAGACACAAGGGGAGAAAGCAAGTGAGGGATAAATTGATAAAGGGAGATAGCAAAGCACAATATATAGCATGCAAAAGTAACACAGAGAAAGAGAATAGATAAAAGAAAGTAGGAACTAGAAAGCATAAACATATATACAGAGGGTGCAAATGTGTGTAAAAAGGACTAATTACAAGAGGGAGAGAAAGTGGAAGGTGAAGTGCTGGGTGTGTAAGTGATGTACGAGATGGAGAAAGTGTACGATTGAGAGAGTTGGAGAAAGAATGGGAAAAAAGGGAGCGAAACAGTGAAAATTAGTGAGGTGGGGAGAACATGAAAGAGTGGAAGGAAAAGATACATCTACAGAGGAAAGCAGAGAAAGGTAGAGCAACAAAGGATGAGAGAGGCAGAATGGATAGACTTTAAGAGGGAAGCTGATAGACAAATAAGAATGAGCATAAAGGAGCAAAATGAGGGAGCGAGGGGGCAGTTGAAGAGAAGATATGAGCTCTTCGGGCTGAATCGAAGGTTTATCAGGCTTTGAGCAATGTCAGTGACCCAATGCACTTTCAAATGAAAAAAATGCACTCAATTTCTGAAAATGGCTGTAGGCCACTACCCAAGAAATCCCCTTGCAAAAAAATACCTGAAGTTCTATTAAAGTCTCACCAATGACACCTTTCCAACAGGTCTTTTTGGCAATTCTTTTAACAAAGGCACTCCACCTTTCCATGTTACCTATTAGTATACTCTTGTTATGAGAAGTGTAGTTGTTCTCTCTTTAAAGGTATGACAGTCTTGCTATGAAGAGTCGGTATTGTCACTGAAAATTTCACATGATATCTTCAGAAGTGGTGGTTCTTTTACAGGGGTGATATGATGGATTTCTCACTTGGATCACAACTTGCCAGCCAATCAAGCTGCCTCATACAATGACATCTGATAATGGCCTTTGTAGCTCTCATCTGTCATACTGCAAGCCCATTTTTTATATACCATGCAGAAATATATGTGTCTGCACAAGCAAAGAAAGTTGCCTGATGGGTACCACCTTGAGGGGGCTAAGCAAGGATCCAGCTGCATGAGAATGGGAGAAGGGTGTCTAGTTTTGTGGAAGTTGAATACTTTTCCAAATGAAAGGCATCATGCAAGCAGGAATAAAGTGATGCAGAGAGGCTAGCATAGAGCTAGAACCTTGATCATAGCTGTGAATTCACTACTCAAGAGCAGAGTCTTATGGCCGGGGGTTCCCCTAGCCCACTCATGTTCTTTTGCTGGAGATAGAACTAATGTTCCCATCTGAGCCGCAGGCCTCAGATGGACCCGCCCCAGCCTCTCACAGTGACCCACCGCACTCATGTTTACCTGTCTTGTTGTTGACTGCCCATGGAAGATCTCATATTTTACAGCCTCTTCAGAACAACAGCCTTGTAGCTTTGATGGTGCATGCCTATGTTGTAACAAAGGCCCTGATTTAGAGGTTGGTGGATGGGTACTCCGTCACAAACATGACGAATATCCAGTCGGTCTTATTGCAAATGCCCTTTTTGTAAAAACTGACATGTAAAATGCCAAACTTCACTCTTCTCAAATGTGGCCACAGTTCCCCAGACTTTTGCCCAAGGCAAAGTTTAGGCCCTGAGCCGATGATGATGATTTGCTGCTGCAGAAAGTCCCACACGCACATGGCAGAAATAGCGAAAAATTGCTTTTAAATATGCAATACAAGAAACCTACCATTGCACTAAAAGAGAAGGTACTTAAACCTGCAAGTCAGCCAACTTCACACACCTATAATTTCAATCACTGGTCAATTATGCTTCATAAGTTACCATTATTTGAAAACACTCTGGACCTCATTTACAAGATTTTGATGCAGGGCAGCGTAGTAAGTCACTTTGCTGCGCTACCCTTCTACAAAAGAGGAGATATGGTGCATTCCTGTCCTCTTTCACTGCGCTGGTGCACAAATGGCTGCCTTGCGCCAATGCAGACACCCTTGCACATCCTTGCACCCTGGTGCAAGGGTGTCTGCGTTGTTGGAATTATTGTTTTGTGAAGAAAGGAACACCTTCCTGCACAAAAACAATCAAAGGGGGCGTTTTCCTCTTTCTATGTGTGCTGCAATGTGCAGCACACATAGAAAGAAGAAAAAAAAAAAGGTGAAATGAAGTTATTTCTCCTCGTTACGCCACCCCTGGGGAGGCACACCGTTTTGACGCATTCCCAGATTTACACTATGTTCTAAATCTGGGAATGTGTCAAAATCCATGGGCATGCGAACACCAACCGCAACGCCCATGGCGCGCCTCCCTGATGCAGGCAGCGCAGTGACTTGCGCTGTGTTGCCTTACACCAAATCTACGAGGCCATGAAAAGTCACGCAGGATGACTTTGCATGGCCTCGTAGATATGATTGAGAGGCCTGCACCACCAGAGCGTCATTAAAAGTGATGTTCCAGCAGCGCAGACCTCTTGTAAATGAGGCCCCCTATTTATTTGAGTTTAGTAACACCAATAATTCATAATATGCTTCAAGGCCTATACTTATTGAACTATTCTCTCCACAAATATCAGTCACTGAATCCACCCCCAGAATGCCTCTTTTTTGTCTTGTCATTACTGGGGGCCAGGCCCCCCAAAATTTACACTCCTGGTTACGGGCCTGAAAGCCACGGCAATGAAACAACAGACAAACCAAAACATATGGCAATCTCTGAATACATAGCTCATCAGACAGCTTAAATCAGGAGTGCCGTTCTGTGGCGCCCTAGGAATCAGGCATCTGATCCCTGTTGCCATCTTTTGGCCCGCATCCCAGCCTCCTACAATATCTCCTCCCACTTTATATCCTCAGATCGTCTTGCCCTGTGCCCAACAGCATCCCATCCTTTTCTTACTTTATCTTGCGCCCCCACCAGGCACAGTGTTGTCAATAAAGGATGTCATTTCAGATGTCATGAGTGATGTTATTAATGCTGTCATTGAACATGTCATGAGTGATGTAATTTGTGAAAGTATAAGCATGGCGAGGGTGTGAGTTATAGTTACTTTACTTAGAGAAATATAGAGATGCACCACACCAATAGTCAACAGTCAGAATTTTGATTCTTGTTTTTATTTTTGACTTAAGTTTTCTTTTTTTTTGTAGTTCTTTTTATATAGTATATTTTCCCGTATGAATAGAAATGACAGCCAACGCGTTTCGTCCATTCAAATGGACTTCTTCAGGGCAAATACTAGCTTGAATGTACAACAGCCAGTCAGAGAAATCATAATGCAGATTCTTTTAGAGTCCCCGCAGTATTATAGTTCATACATATTCAAAATCAAGGTTTTTCCTACCGACTGCCTGCACGGCACCGGCGTGCAGCAGACAGATGTTGACGGCAAAGTATTAATTTAAGTTACTGGTGGCCTACAGGTCTTATTGGTCCTTTTGTCCTTTCCCTTGTTGATACTACTCCACTTGGGTTGCAACTATTGCATCATACATTCAGCCAAGTTGTGAGTGATATTATTTGAAAAATTGGCGAGTGACCTTGATTTTGAATACGTATGAACTATAATACTGCGGGGACTCTAAAAGAATCTGCATTATGATGTCTCTGACTGGCTGTTGTCCGTTTGAGCGCGTATTTGCCCTGAAAAAGTCCATTTGAATGGACGAAACACGTTGGCTGTCATTTCTATTCATACGGGAAACTTTACTATATAAAAAGAACTAAGAAAAAATAAATAAAGACAAAAATAAAGAGAAGAATCATAATTCTGACTGTTGACTATTGGTGTGATGCATCTCTACGTTTCTCTAAGTAATTGGTAACCAGTTTTGGTGAATGCACCCAGGCAGCAGGTGATTGTAGTGTATGCACACATTTGTATTTATGCAAGTTCAGAGATATTAGTTGGAACAATGGGTCTGGTGCAGTTTGTCTCCTAGTTCGCTGCCTTTGCTTTATTTGGTATTCATAGTTACTTTATTTAACTATAACTGGTGAATTTTAGTGTTTTTTTAGTTTGTAATGATATGCTGTAATTGACATTTTCACCTAACTATAATGTTACTTTAACCATTGTTTTCTTTCAGTTAACCTCTATGTTTTTTAACTACACCTAACTATAACTATCACTTTAACTTTTGTTATTTTCAGTGATTTTTTTTTTAATGTAACGTCACCACAATATATAAAAGGCGGGCCTATTGGCTTTGTCAAGGGGTGACCAAATCAAAATACAAGACAAGCAACAAGCATATTGGCTTTGTCAAAGAGTCAGGACATCAAGTCAGGACATCATTGCAATATCTATCAATAAACATTTAATTAAAGCATTTGTAATCAAAACAAAACAACATTAAACCTGTGTTGGAGTCTTTCGTTTACATACCTCAAACCAATGATGTAGCCATAAGACTAACCACAAGGGGTTCTTGCATTTCCAAGCTGAAGAACAAAAGTTCCAGGTTTGGGAATGCTTAAAATATTTAGGGGTGGGCGAAAATTTCCGCTCCGTCGACAGAGTTCGCTGAGTTTTGCCCACTCCGCATTACGCTTGTAACGCGGAGTTCTGGCAGAACTCTGCCAACTGCTACGTGGCAGAGATTTTTCTTGTGCGTGCCTCTCCAATGTTAAGTTGGTGAGTACGATCAAGAATTGGCGTCCCCTAACATGATTCAAAGGTGTTAGAATGGCACCCGACAAGATTATCTCAACACGGGCGGTCAAGACTGTTCGTGGTGAGAAAGCTGCCGCTCAAGTAGAAGATCTACTTGAGTGGCCGCAAAGAAGCAGTGCCCTCTGGTGCAACGTATGGTACCGTTTGCGCTGATTTTGTAGCGTAAAACAAGCTCCCAGCACTAAAAATCAGCACAACGTACCGATTTCCACCCTCTCGTAGAACTCCGTGAAATATTGCGGAGTTTTTATGTATCTCCACAGAATTCCACAGAGTGAATCTCCACGAGTTCTGCCCATCCCTAAAAATATTATCAACTTTTCTTGAGGTCATGTTATGTAGACCCCAGGAAATATAGGGTTAATTTTTGAAAATTATTTTGGGGGGCTGCTGCCCTCCCTGCTGCCACCCCACAACACTTAAATGACATGCTGGTGGTGCCCCTGTACCGACTGGGGCACCACCATGAATGAAAATATATGTTAATAAGTCCATGAAGGGCTTGTCAGGAGCAGTAAAAAAGAAATGAGCAGCTCCGGTTGCTCATTTATTATTTCTTCCTGTGTTCTTAATTATGCATTTTTTGTGGGTGTTCTGGTCCCAACAGGGACATTCACAGCTTGTTTTCTTTTTTAGGGGCTGTGGGGGGAGCCACGACTGCTCCCCTGCCAGCAGTCATCCCGGGTGCCGCAGGAGCCGGTTTGAGTAGATTGCTCCTGTCCGACCGGAGCAGCTTTTGTTTTTAATCCCGCCGGGTGAGAGAAATCTTGTGTTCAGGGAGGTGAAATGTGCTCAGCCCACACTCTTACAGGCAGGGAACAACAGTGCACTGGGCAATGGGGTGCCCGGGACACTGTTATGCTGTAGGCCTCAGGGGATGGGATCCCCGGGCCATATAATAGCTCAGGGAGGGTGCCCACATGACCCCCTCCCCAAATATATGTGTGTGGGGCCCCAGGGGATGGGATCCACAGGTCCTTTACATGGCTCAGGGTGAGGGGGGGGCACCAGGCCCACTCCCCTTTTTTTACAATGCACCTGGTCCATCCAACTGAGCTTAAAATAGAAAAGGGCGGTTCCTCTGCTGATCCACAATACTGTTTTTTCTTTTTTTTAAAGTGTTTTTGGCCCCTGGAGATTCCCTCTAGTACCCCCCTCCAGGCCTATAGGGTCAGGGTATCCCTACCCTGCCCCGGTACATGTTTTAAACATATTTTTTCAGGACAGGGGACTGAGTCCCTGAGTCCTAAAATGGTTGCCACAACATCTTTGTTGATATTGAGGCAGCCAATCAGATATTTTCATCTGTCTAGATCCCTCGTGGCATGAAATATACATACATTTGGAAACTTAACTTCTGAAAAACTACTGAATGGATTTAAACCAAATCACAAAAAGGATGCTTTTTATGTGCAGAGTTCTCCTCCCTGACTGCGGAGTCTCCGCAGTTGCAAACTTACTATTAACTCGTAGTTTGTGAATACCAAAGGAGCGTAAACCTACACAAAAGTGTAAGTTTACCTTTGTGAATCAGGCCCGTAGTGTACGGTTCTTTAGCACAAAATGTAATACTGATTCAGGCACAAGCTCTCATTTGCATCTGAATCACGATTACTGGCACTCTTTCAATAAGGCTGTAGGCGTTCTATCAACTTCCATGTTTGCTTACTCCTTTGGCTTATATATAGCACCAACTGGCCATTTCAGAGCACTCTTAAGACATTGGAAATATATAGAAAGACAAGGTAAAAAAGAACAAGAGTGGATTTCAGCAAATTGACGACGGCACAGCAAACATAGCGACCATCGGGTATCAAAAGTCAAAAACAAAAAAGGCGACACAGCGCCCAAATACCTATGATGCACACTTTGCAAACTGTGTTTGGGTGCAGCAGATAACTTCCAGGAGCTTCACTTTCTCAGTGACCCCTTTATTTGCTAAACCACATTGTGCCCAAAGATACCACTGTCTTACAAATAAGCCTGAATAAACTGACAAGTGTTGGCGCATGCGCGCATGGATTAACAACAACCAGAGATGAATATTCCCCTGATGCATGCCAACTCCTCCATCTGTTCTTGCTGCTAATTGAAAATAGATTACAGCGAGCTGTGAGATCATCAGCTTGCATGTTTGCACATTGCCATTTAGAAAACGTTCTCAATGTGCCTTTGTTTCTCCCTGCATCTTTTCCATACTGTTCCCTTCCATTCTCTAAAGGCAACTGATGGCTTTCAAGTCTACAAAGGAGACAGAAAAATCACATTTTCAATGGTAATTACCATCATTATTAATACTAATCTGAGCGAAGAAAGGCTGCATGTTTGGAGAAGATAGCGTTTCTTCCCTCTCATTGAAGAGCCTGTTGAGAAGCTCTTATTCATGGCAAGTCTTGGGGGACAGTAGAAGGAAACATTGCCTGCCTCCGATAGTGGACTTGCACAGTGAGTGCCTGCTGAGCATGCTCTATGCTAACTATAATAGGATTATTATATAATTCTTCACACAGCATAGTTTGGAAAGTACAGCAAAATCTCTGACGCATACTGCTTGTGCTCAGAGGTGTTAATGGGAGGTAGCAGCATTAATAGACCTTTGGTACCCCTGGCACTACTCTTGCCACCCCTTATATCAGGGGTCTTGAAGATGGAGTAGGACCGAAATTGAAGAGGTCAATTAGAGAGCTGTGTAGTTATTTAGTTTCCATTCCTTGGCTTTCCTCTAAACATTTAGCAGCAAATAGGAGCATACTAAGGAAGCAAGGGCGGGACCAGTTGTCAGAGGGGGCATGATATTGCCTTCGGTACCCAGGCATTTTGATGGATTGATGTTCAGCTTTTTTCTCCTTGTTTTTTTAGGAGACACGGTTAAAATATACCTGCATTTTTGAAGAGGGATCATATTGTGGGTAGGTTGGGGGCACAGGGGTTGAGTCTGGTTACCAACTCGGACAAGAACTGCTAGATTTAAGCCAACATCGAAAACTTGACAAAAGACTGACTCCAAGTTGAATATTACTCTAGGATCAGATATTGAGCCCATATCATCATATGACAGTGGTGAACTGCTACCAATGTATCGTCATTGGAGAGGATTTGTCAGAAAGTACAGACTTCGTACTCTGGATCGGAAAACAGCTTTTACTGCACCCACTTTAAAATGCCTTTACCACGATTTCATCACTACGCTGGTTAGTATTTGTACCTTAACCATATAGCACTTTGCCACACAGGTATTTTTTTTTTATTAACAAAATATAATTTTTATGTAATTTAAAGAAAAAAGTGGTTTAGGTGCAGGTAGAGGTAAAAGGACATAAGAGTAATTGTAGAAGTCAGGAGTGGGTAGAGGTAAAAAGAGATAAGGGTGATTTTAGGGTTCAGAAATGGGTAGAGGTATACAGAGGTAAGAGTCATTTTAGGGTTTAGGGGTGGGTAGAGGTAAAGGGAGGTAAGGATATTTTAATTTTAGTGTTCGGGGGTGGCAAGGGTAATTTTAGGTTTTAGGGGTGGGTAGAGGTAAAGGCAGCTAAGGGTAATTTTAGGGTTCAGGGGTGGGTAGAGGTAAAGGGAGGTAAGGGCAATTTTAGTTTTTAGGTGTGGGTAGAGGTAAGAGTAATTTTAGGGTTTAGGGGTGGGTAGAGGTAAGAGTAATGTTAGGGTTTAGGGGTGGGTAGAGGTAAGAGTAATTTTAGGGTTTAGGGGGTGGGTAAAGGCAAGGGAAATGAGGAGAAAAAAGGGGGGTATTTCAGGGGGTTCCCCCAATAATAAAACAAAAACCTAGAGATCACAACCAGGAACAGTTACAACTAACTAGCGACCTTTCTCAAGCTCTTAAACTGGATCTGAAGTCATTAGAAGCAGAAAAAGAAGTGGGGAAAGTGTTGAGATTATTTCATTCAAAGAAGCACAGTAAAATTAAGGAGCCCTGCAGAAGGCAAAATATAAGGTTAATCAGAATGCATGGTAAATCAGTATGGGGAATTAGCAAGGCTCACTCAGATACAGCAAAGAGTCTGACATAAAGTCAAGCCTCAAAGCAAAAATATTCGGAGTTCAAATCAAGAGACAGGCTGACGTAGTTCTACTCGCCTAAGCTGAGGCAAACCACACATGTTCACCTCCAAACTTTACCATGTTTAAAAGGATAATTCACAACCACAACAGAAGTCAATACTAAGAGCACAGTCAGCATAAAGTGAGCCAGGCTGAACAAATCACATTTCAGAATTATACAACGCCACCTATAGCCACCATCTTAGCACTATCCCTTACTGAATATTACTGTGCCCTAGCATGACCTTGCATAGTCGGATGTGGCAGTACAACTCTAGTTATATAAAATAATGTAAATCTCAAGAATTAATAGATTTACTGTGTTTCTGGAAAGAAGAGCCTTGAATTTTGTGATGGGCTTCCACCGGAGTTCTTTGAGAACAGCATGTCAACATGATGCATTGTACTGATGCACATTTTGTTATGGGTGATGAGAGATGAAGTGAAAAAACACTCATCATGTCTGCTTTAGGAAACCAAATATAGTTGAGACCTAGTTCGGGTCTAGTTGAGTCAAGCACAGGAAAATACAGTTCTGCAAGTGCAATGTTTTGTTTTATGCAGAAATGTTAATAATGTTAAGAACACATTTTTATTAAATCAACTTTTACATCTTCTGAATCCCTTATGCAGCATACGCTAACTCTCATCCATCTTGTGCATTCAGTGTTTCTACCGTTGCAAACATGCTAACATTTGGGAGATTTAGAGACGGAAATCAGGAGAATTTTATATTCTCATTAACTTGCGTTGGGGTTTAGGGGGTTTTATGAGGTTTTAAGAGGGAGACTTCTAAATTATTGTTTTTGCGAATAATTAGGAGTATACAGATTACATCAAGAGTGTGTATGTATGTGTTTGTACTGTGTATTCCTCCCACTCCCTACGCTCTCTTCTATTGCACCCTGAGCTCCCCCATTCCCTTGATAGTGGAAAAAGACATATATGCCAACACTTCTGATAATGGAAAAATACTTTTTAAAGCCAAAAATAGCTTCATTTTAGTTTACTCCCTCTTAAAACGTCCTCTGTCTCGATGTAAGTTAATGTAACAATGAAATTCCCCGCGATTTTTTTCTAAATCTCCCTCATATCTGTTTCCAAATGTTGCCATATGTAAAAATGTGTACACCGAGCTGCAATAACATACACCACAGATGCAGCGTATGCAGCAGCCGCACAAGTAGCCCTTAACATTAAGGCAGCTTACACGGCTGGGCTGTGCACTGTATGCCTGCACTTACACACAAACTTTGAACAAGTACAACATGTGCAGTAGCAAATGTCACATTACATCTTTGTGGGAAATACATGTTCTTTTCTGCTATTCATGTGTTCTTTTTTCCAAAGGCGTAGCTAGGGAGGGCAGGAGTGCACTCCGCCCCGAGCTGCACTGTTTTTCGGGGCAGCGCGAGTCGTGTCTGTCGACTACCACCATCCCCCTGGCCCCGAGAACAAGTCGTCCGTCGTCTGCCATGCCCCCCACCCCCTCGGAACAAGTCGTCCGTTGGCCTCCACCCCCCGCTCCCACCCCCGCTCTTACCTGCACCCCGGTGGCAAACTTAGGGGCCGCCCTGGGTGGCAGTACGGCGAGCTACGCCACTGCCTTTTTGCTGTATTTTAACGATCTTGTGAATATCCTTTTAACATACATAAGCAAGAAAGTGGCCATTTCCAATACTTGCTTATACAGCCTGTTCTGCCTAGGATGGCCAACTGTCCTTTATTTTGCATATTTTTGCCACAATCCTAGCTCCTGCCCTGCATTTGGTTCCTACACTCCGGGCCACCTCTCAGGGCAAGGGAGGAGGATTGGAGCTGCCATGTGGTAAACATGAGCAGGTGGGCAAGGCATCCACCTCATACTGTTTCAGCCCTTGATGAGCTGTAAAAGAGATGCCTGTTGGTGGCTGGACGGAGGAGCTGCAACACAGGGGGTAACCTGCACAGTTCATCTTTAGGATCAAATTGTGCTCTAGAGATCAAATACAGCCATAAGGCAGCCTTCCGTTAAACAAACCTGAATGGGTTAATGAAAAACATACTGGGGTTCTGCACTGGTAATATACCTTTAGTGATTATTTCTCCAATTAACTCTGCTTCAAAGTGCTCCAATATATTCAGATTATCAGGCAGGGGCGCAGAGAGAGCATATTTTGCACAGGATAAAATATTTTGTAGATGAAGCATAAGACTGCCGCACACTGCTACTTGCCCAATGCCTATAAATTTACCACCATATTGGTGAGGCACTGTCCCCACTCGCACATGTAACCGTCAATCCTGTTCTTTTTTTTCCTACCACACAATTACTACTAACTTGTACATTGATTCTAAATACGCCTAATCTTGCCACAAATGGAGCGGAGGAATGAGTTGAAAAAGTGATTGCCCAAGAGCACAACATTTGATCAAATGGGTAGGCTGGGATTAAAAACCATGTCTCCTGGTTCCACAGTTTCCAACTAGCCCTCTAGACTAGTGCTTCTGTTGTAAAAGAATAAGTGCTGGGGCCCAAATGTTTCTAAAAAGCTGACTTGCGTCACTGCCCAATGTTGGGATTTCTGAAAAGGAAACTGTATTTATTTCACCTCATGCCTCTTTCATCCACTAATAAACTCCCTGTGCCCTTATCCAGCACTGTTGTAGGCTCCTTTTCATCCTTGCTTTCTCCCTGTGCCACTGTTTATCTATATTTCTATTCTTCCTTCTTTTCCTCTTTGCTGTTTTTGTTTTTGTTTGTTTTTGGTCAAAGTCTGATGATTAAAAATAAGTCCTGTTCCCCCCAAAAAGTGCTGGCGGCTCTCTTAGGCAACCACTGGCTCAAATTAAGCACTGCACTAGACCACAACTGAGGTGGCAGGGATTGTAATGTGAAAGCCAAAAACTTCCTTTCCTAAGGAAATGTCTCTGTGTTGTCGACCCTGTCCAGCATTAGAATATAGTGTTTAATTCCAGAATATTCAGGTAACATGGTAGAAATAAGAGTAGATGTCAAATATCCTCCTGTTCCATGGCTAAAACATACCCATGCCCACCTCAGTGACTTACCTACCCTGTTAGGGGTCCTGTCAAAATTGTTTACAGCAGTCTGTGGTAGAGATGTCGAAGACAAACACAAAGTTAGTGGAGAACAAACTTTATAACAGAGCGACCCCAGCAGCAGGGAGCTGTGCATCCTTCAACAGCTTCAGACTCTCTGCCAAGACAACTGAATAGAATAAAGAGCACAGTGGCGCATGAGCGCCTGTTTGATTGACAAGCAGGGTTAGAACCAAACACAGTTAACGTGAAGAACATTAACAAGAGCAAGCCTGCGTAAGCACGAGCCACAACAATATGCATACGATCCAATAAAACCATACATTGCAACAGACTCACTACTAGGCCTGGGTGTGAAATTACGCTCCGCTCCAGGATTTTGCTGAGTTTTTCCCACTCCGTGCTCCGCCTACAGCGTGGAGTTGCGAAAAAGTCTGCGGGGCATAGTTTTTCTTCTCCTGCGGCTCGCCAACGCTAAGTTGTTGAGTGTGAGTGAGGAACATCTTACACCAGACCACCTCCCGGTGAGATTTCTCAACGCAGGCCATCACAGCTGGTCGCTACTTCTCACATTGAGAAAGCACATGTTCTACTCGAGCAGCAATAAGAAGCTGTGCCTTCTTGGGCTGCACGGGGTGCCATTTGTGCGGGAGAAACACCCAGTCCTAAAAATCAGCGTGAGCGCGACTTACCGCACTCTGCGCTTGCGAAACTTCGCATAGCGTGGCAGAGTTTTTTGGTCTTCCGTTGTAAACTCCAGCCAGGCCTACTCACTACTTGTACTGAGCCACTCAAATATTTGTATATAATTGGAAAAAAAAGTGTAGATTGTGAGACTTTTTCTTCAGGTCCTGTGGAAGTAAGTCGTTACTGGTCAGTATCCGTGGTGGATTTTGCATTTTAGTGTGGTGTCGGCATCACCGCACTAAAATGCATTTGATAAGCATTTACAGCGCCCTTAGCAGCCTGTACCTGTGAGGTGCGCTTACCGACGGGCTTTATTTAAGCTCGGAGTGCACTGCTAATAAATTATATCTGTGGTGTCGCTAATTTAGGTGTCTCAAATACACTGTGGCCGTAACCCACAATCCAACCGGCCAATGCACTGTATAGGTATTTATGCTGAGCGGGCCGACCCTGGGCTTTAATCAAGTTGCACCTGGCCTCTCACTCCAGCATACCACATACCAGCATACCACATGGTCTATCAGCCCATGCTGGTATAAACAAACATAGCTGTGACCATCCATGCAGCGTGTTCACTGGCCTGCAGACATTGAGGCGGTGGTGGGTGACAGCTTTCTCCTTCATTGTCGCGCCGTCGCCAGGGCAGTCCGGTCCCCGAGGATAGGTGTGGCAGGTCAGTGTGTGAGCAGATTTGTTTTTGGCTGAATATGGGCCGTTGGGTCTGGTGTGCTGAGTTTTACTGCTGATATCCCTATTACAAAATAACAGTCTTTGCCTGCAGCAGGTTTAAAAGCACAGAGTGATTGCAAAACACCTATGGAGCATAAGAAGTGGCATGCAGCAGCTTTCTTTTTCATTACCTCACACACTGCCAATAAAGTCCTCAAAGGCTAGGTGTGACAGGTCAGCGTGTGTGAGTTGACTTTTTTTGGCTGCTTGTAGGCCCTTTGGGTAGGGTGACCACCTGACATGGAGGCAAATTCTGGAAAGGACTGTAAATAATTTAGTACAAAGGGTCAACATTCAGGACAGAAATTCAGGACAAAGGGTCAAAATTCAGGACAAAAACCTAGGAGAAAAGGTCACTTTTATGGACACATCCAAGGAGAGGCCATACCCAGCTACTTTATTAGTGCATTTATTTATTAATTTCTACACAGCACTATTTATTCACCCTGGTCTTTATGTGATTGTCTCTAGGTATGCTACATTCAGGTGACACATTATGTCCTTTTTCAATAGAAAAGTAATGCCCTTGAGCACTGTGTCAAGGTCATCACTCCTATCCAGATTTACCCAAACTTTATTGGAGAGAAAGCTAAATTTTGCTTATCTTTCTGAACATTTTAAAAACTATGGCAAACAGTTTGGGAAACATTAAGGTAAGTGACTATATGCTAGTTTAGGCAAGTTGAACAAAAACATCTGGCTCACCTCAACCTCCAGTCAAGGTTAAACCTAAATAAAATTAATGCGGCAGAGCAGAGGGTGTGAGCAACATTCTCACACCTAATGTCATGATGTGAGGTACCCACAACTTGTCTGTAGTCTCACGGCACGAAAGTGTGATTTCAGTACTCTACATTTAGCTCAGAACTGGTAGCCCAGAATACCAGACAAATAGAATAAAAGAGCAGGGTGAAATCGAGATCAGATGGGAGACCCACATCGACTGATTCAAAGGGTTGTTGCTAAGAACCAGACTAATAAGGAAGAGAAGAACAAGGTGGGTCAATCCTAAAATCAGACAAGATGGCTCCACCATGAGTATTGGAAAGTATTTTTTACCTGGGGATTTGTCTCAGCAGAGAGGAGAAAAACAGAAAATGTGCTGTCAAGTGGTTTAACAAGCAGCACCCACCCACCCTGGCAAACCCTGGTGGTGCAATGGGCCACTGGTCCTGCTTGTGAAGGGTGAACAGGGGCCAGACCCCTTGAAAGGTCGTGCCCTGGGCAATTGCCCACACTGTCCATGTCTTAAAATGGTTCTGCAGTCGAGCCAAGGACGAACCAGTGATCTGGTTCTTCCTTAAGTGCCAAAGTACATGCAGAATCTTCAAAATATTTGGGATGTAAATTACACAAGCAAAATGTAAGAACATAATAAAGATTGTATAATGTAAGACGTGTTTCTTTAAAATATGGTAGTGCTTTCCCCTTGATATACAATTAGACCCCAGATTGACCTGGGAATCGGTTACCTTTTGATACCTAGGGATTAATATCTACCATTACCCACTGATTTGCAGGATGGAAATCTGGGCAGAGCAACATGGTCCTTCTGAGCCCAGTTTGCTTTTTGGTCTTCTCTTCCACTTTCAGTAATGGGCCATGTGGCACTAGTGAAGATGGTGGTGCTGCCCCAGTTATTGTATTATTTTGCAAATCTTCACCTGCTCATCCATAGTTTCTTCTTCAGACACCTCAACACATCCAATGTCTGATTTTGGGGCTGGTGTGCTGCTGGATAGCTCTTTTCACAAGCTACCCGTGACTGCCGGTGGATCAGCCCGTCTTGATTTAGAATGCCATTATTTAGTTGCACGGCTCTAATGGGTGTTTCACTGGCTGTCTGGCCACCCACTGCATGAGACGGGGACTTCAAGGAGGACTACACTTCTCATAGTTTCCTAAGGACCATTCTACCCAACGCCACCCAGGGTTATTCGACCCGGCTTTCTCTTACCTTACTAGAAACCATAAAGTCACTAACATGAAGAAACACTACACCAAGTCCTTTGACCTGGCTCTGTCTCTTCTTCTAGCAAAACACAATATTACACTGCTCTGGAAAGATTGACTTCTTTCGGTTCTCGTAAGTTGGACCAAGATCTTGCTTTCTTGGTTCCGATCTCAGAGCACCCTGTTACACAGGGAAGAATGAGCAGGTCTCGGAAAATATTTTAGAGTACAGGCGTGGTATATTTTGGTGGAGGGCTTTAAAGACTGCGCCAAGGATGTTACTCTACCCCATAACCCACCCCCAACACATGTACTCTCAGTAGTAGTTGTTCTTGCCACCTCTAGGCAACTATTCAGGGCAGTGGTTTAAGGGCGTCTAACACACTGTCAGGATTTCCCCTATAGAACACTTTCTTCTAAGCACCACAGGATTAATTGCTCTGCTTCTCTACGCTGATAGTTAAAGCGATGGCAACTGGCAGGTGCATGGGGAAGGACAGTTTATTATGGGTCAATTTGTTATATGAAAGAAATCAAAAATTGTATGCTAACTCTTCATCAAAAACCCAGCACTGTTCTTTTGTAATTGTATAATGGAATCTATTGCTGCATACCTGGCTACTAACATGCTATATAACCTCTTGTTGGCATACAATAAAATATTTTTAAAAACATATAGTGGTGTTTCAGTTTAATGCATTAGATCACACAACATTGCATTGACATTTATTTGAAGTGAAAGTTTCTAAACATGAACTTTAAAACATTCGTCAACCCTCCCTCTTGACAACACTAGGAGTTAGCAAAGTGAACCAATTACCTGGTGTCCTTTACATCATGTCCAATATTGTTCTTATGGATGGTGGAATATTCCAGGATAATTAAACATACAAGTGATTTTTTTGCACACAGTCCATTTTAAACTGAATTACTTGAAAGTACTCTCAAATGTCCCAATAAAGTAAATTAGACACATGAAGTAAATTGATTTGACTAAGATCACACAATTTAGCCATGCAACAAATCTAGAATTTGAACCCAGGCTTCCTGGTCACACATAGCACACTTAAGCCATTGGCTACATTAATTTATTTGTCTAAACCCCCTTAAAATCAGAAGACAGTGTTTTTGTACAGTTCTGTAAGCTGAATAGTTTACTGTGTTAAAGAAATACAGATCACTGGTTAATCTGACACAATATCTAAAACAAAAAAGTTGCATAATGAAGGTAAGGGAAGGCAGGACACCATATGCTAATATCACTGACTTTTTTGAATTTACATAGCTATTCTAGAGGTGGACGAACTACTGAAAGCTTGAGCCAGGCTTGGGTCTGAAGCCTGGCTCTGGTGCAGCTCAAAGTCCTGTTGAAACCTCGAGCCCAAAATGAGCAATACTTTCATGTGGCTTCTGCCTAACTCCTTCCCGCTACCCAGGATATTGCGTTAGGGCCAGGGCTGCCGACTTTGGAACTGGGGAACCAGGTTCGAGTCTTGTGTACAGGAGCGAACATATTTGGTCAAGGCAAACTCCAGCGGGTCGAAAGTTTGATTCATGCGATTGTTGGATTTTGAATAGCACTCTGTTGTTGAAAATGTTTTCCTTAGAAGAAGCGGACAACTTTAAAGTTTAATAGAGACCCATAGAGTTCAGGAAGGTCTGGCCGTACATATGCTGTTATGTCACAGGGTGCCACACAGGGATAGGCTGGCAGAAGCCAAGAGTTGTGCTGCAATTAGTTGACCTTTGACTTGGCCGTGTTGCAGTTGGTGGATGAACTGTGAACTCTGTGAGTGAGAAAAGGCATGAGAGAAAGGCGATAGGGACGTAGTTAGAAAATAGAAGATGGGTACCCTTTCCTCAAAAGCCCAGAAGGAAATAGAAAAGGAAGACAAATTACAGCCTGAAGGCACACCAGCTAGGGAAAGGGCGGCAAAGAAAGAGGTACACACGTGTGTTTGGCTCAAACAATGCATCATCAGTATACTAAGAAAGATAATGAGTTACAGGTTTCCTTATGCTGAACTTTCTTCAGACCCCAACTTGAGAATTTGCAAAGACAAATGGCTAAACTAAAACCACAGCTTAGACTCACACAGTTTGAAGCGCTGAATCTTTGGGAACAGATGGTGAGCGGAAAATATAGAAAGAGGTTTGTTCTCAGGACTCTAAGGAAACTTTGTCCTTGGATGAACATCCAGAACAATGATAAACTGAGGAGGTGGAGAGAGGATGTGATTGAGACCATAGGTGCTCACCCTGCAATACATAGCGGAACCCTGGAAAAGAAACTCCTGCTCCTTCAAAGAAGTCCATAGAAGAAATAGATTCAGAGAGAGATGTAGAGAATGCTCTCATAAATGAGCTCTCAAGGTCTAGACCACCCTCACCACCCTCATATAATGTGGCCCTGGCATTAGGACCCCCAACCCAAACTTCCTCTGAGAATGAGGCTATTGCCTGACTTATGTCGAAGCAAGCACCCCCCTCCCTATTTATGCAGAAGCAGCAAGTGTTCAGATTTCCCCAGCCTGACTCTTGCGTATAGTACCCCTCAACCCTTACCCCCCACAAGCCCCCTTTCAGCTTCTATAGCCCCAAGTACCCCACAGTTTTAGCCTACCCCAAGCAGTCCAGTTGTTGTAGGAATAAGCAATGTTACAGTTTTAAGGGACCAAATAGGAGGTGCCCAAGGCACCCCCTGCACCAGCCATAGCTCCTGGAGCCACAGACCCTAGTGGATAAGCCCCGCAGAGAATAAACCTTGTCCTACTGAAATCAGAGTTTGAAGAGATTATTAAGGGAAGCATGGGATTTGCTTTCCTGGGACACTACACTGAGAGAGAACTGATTTTCTTAAGCAAAGAATCTGCAAGGTGGCATGAGAGGCGTATGGCAAGATGGAAGCGTTGGTGGATGAGTATGGGTATGATTTGAAGTTAAGGAAGAAGTTGAGGCAAAGTACTAGGATGAACACTAGCGATAAGGAATTGCGAGTGCAAAAGATTAGAGGCTTGAGGACTCATGAAGGAACTGGTCAAATGCATCAGTGAATGGAGTGACTTAGAGAAGTTTAGGGAACAATGGTCAAAGAAGGAGAGGTCTAAAGTGAGGCCGAATTGAGGAACTATGGATAGAGATAAGGAGGAGAACTCAGAGGGAGCTATCAGAGAGTATCCCCTAAGGGAAGTCCAGGGAGGAAGTTGTGTGCATGTTCTGTAGTCTTGAGCTGATTTGTTCCACTTTACGAACACCCTCCCAAAGCTAAGAGAGCACCCAGACAAATGACTGTGACCATCTCCAAGGTACAATGGGAAGATCTTGATGTACTATTTGAAGTGACAATCCTGAAAGTTTTGCAGAATGGATAAGGGCCGTAGACAGCCAACGCAAGAGCCCCCGATGGTAGCAGAGACCCCCGAGGGTACAGAGATGAATGCCCCCATCTCCAATACTTAAAACTATATACGAGACAGTCATAACCCGCTTAGAGACAAAGGTCCACCAGAAGGAGACAAATTGGCCTAAGATATTTGAAACTCAACAGGACCCCAAGGAGTCAGTCCATGCTTACGTTTAGTGATTGTTGCAGGTATATAGAGAACAAAGCGGGATGAATGATCCCCTTGGTGAGAATCTGGGAGGATTTATTGCAACCTTTGTAAACGGGTTATGACCCAAGATCAGTTCCCTCATTATTCAGAACATACTATGTTGGCAGTTAAAACCATTCTTTTTTTTATTTTGATACCGCAGCCAACCCTCCCCCACCCCTCCACCCTCATTCCCTACCAGCCGCTACTTGCTGAGAGGTGTGAGCATGACAAATATGGATTTTGACTTTGATGATACCAGTGGATCAACCATGTTAGAGGTTGCCATGCCATATCCTGGTAACATGTTGGTACAAGGGAGTGGTTGTGGGAGAGTGAATGTTACAAACATTAATGCTCTAAAGAAAGTCACCCCTTGTCACATCTGCAACTAGGTCAGCCATTGGAAGAGAGAATGTTGTTTTAATCCCGAGCGGGTGCAGGCTGATGCTCAAGTACCAAACTCTATGGCACAGGAGGGAAGCCCTCAGATACCAAGGCACCCAATGAACCCCAAGCTCTTAAACCTGGGCTGTCCTGAGCTCCTATGATGTACACACTGATGCAGAATGAGAGCCCTCACTTTCAGCCAATATGAAAAATCAACAGGTCCCATTGCAAAGTCAGGCTTCACAGAATCCCCTCATGTTTGAACACTCGTATAGACTTTAATAGGCTCAATGAAGGTGCCTAAGGGGGAGGAGGTCTATGGTCATCCAGTGTCCTATTTGATTGATACTGGTGCCACTCATTTAACTGTACACACAGTTTAGGGTGTCCCAACATACCCCTCTCTGGAAAAGAGGTCCGAGATGTAGGCATTGGCAATCAGCAGCAATGAACAAAGTCTCAGTCCTGGTCCGGTTAAAGATAGAGACTATTAGGGTTCAACATAAATTTGTCAGCCCCGTCTCCAGCCCGATGAATATCCTTAAGAGAGACTTGCTCTGCAAGCTCAATTACATAATCTATTGCACACCAGAGGGAGTCGAATTGGAAACTCACGAGGCAGATGCTGTGTTTAAACTAAAATTGCAGGGATCTGAGATTCGACTATTTCCCTTTTTAACTATAGAAGAGTTACCTATCTAGCTAAAGAAAACAGTCAGAGAGGAACTCTGGGAGTTCACAGAAAGAGAGATTAGCCTGATAAAGGACGCCGCCCCATTAAAGATCACACTCAGTTTTGACGCCGTTTTCCATCAGACTCGTCCCTACAAATTGTCACCTGAAGCGATAGCCAATCATCCAGAATATGATAAAACAGGGAGTTTTGAAGGAGGTAATTGAGGAGTCCATGTAACTCTCCAAATATGGCATTGCAAAAAGAGAACAAAAAATGGAGAATAGTTCAGGACTTTAGGAAAATTATCCAAATAGCCATTCCATGCTATCCTGTGGTACCGAACCCAGCCGTGATCCTGTTCCAAATCCCAAATCGATAACAAAGGAGGCTTGCAGACAAGACACAATTGCCCTATGTAGTGAAGCACAGAGTCATGTAAGTTGTGCAAAAGTACTTCTTTATTAGAAACCTCATACCGCATAGCATCTCAGTACAGGCATCAGTGAAGCACAGCAACATCTGCCTAACATTCTATACACCTGTCATAAAAAACCTAGAACCTACATCACCTAAATTCTACATGACCTACCATAATTCTACATCCTACACCTATTATTGTATTCCTGCCCAGTAGTACACATCCCTTCCCTTTAATGAAAACAAAACAAACTGAAACTTACACAAAAATGCAAAAATACTAAATAAAACATTTGCAATAAGATACATTATAAATATTTATTTAAAGCTAACGAGAATACACAATATCACAAGTGCAGAAAAGAATACAAACACTTTAGATCTTAAGTGTCACAGACAAAATCCTCTAAATTTCTTGTTTTTTTAATGTTTCTGCCAAAAGTACTTTTCCTCAGTCCTTCAGCACAAGCAATATTGTTGTCCTTCTTCCCAGTACCGCATCCATCAATAGGGTTCATATAGCCCACATCAGCACACTGGGTCTCAGCACTCTGAGTCACATTCCTTTCCTCACTCATGCTTTCTTCCGTTCTTACACAAACATCAATAGGTGCTTGCACTTCCTGATTATCAGTGCCTCCCCCAGTTGCAGGGTTAACACTTAACCACCAATACCTTCCCTGCTGGTCACTTTCACTATAAGTTTCCTTCCTCATGGCACTTCCAGTGACCTTAACTACTGTTAGTCTACTTGTGATAAATCCTGCCATCATCCAACTCTACCGTATTCTTCATCACTTTTACAATTTGCTTGGGATGACTGTACTTACTTTTACCTTTTAGCAACTTTCCTGGCAGATTTAACTCTTACCCATTGTCCTTCACACAATTTCACCTCCTGTACACCATGTTTATTATCAAAATATGATTTATTCTTTCCCTGAGATGCCAATATACACTGTCTCGCTTCCTTCACATCCCATGTAGCTTTCTTCCCTCTCTCCATCCAGCCAGGAGTAGCCTTGGAATGTGGTACTCAACCTCTCATTATAGCAAATGGACTTTCTCCAGGCGAATCATGAGTAGTTACTCTATACGTCCAAACCATTTTCCTCAATTCTGTACCAAATTCCACTACGATCAACCAATTACAGAATACCCTTGATAACTCTGTTCACTCTCTCCACAACAGCATTACCCCTAGGATGATAAAGTGCAGAAAATCTCTGAGTAATTCCAGTAAATTCAATGAATTATTTTATCCCTCCTGATTTGAACTGAACTCCATTATCTGAGAGTAATGATTTAGGAAAACCTTCCCTCATAAATATGTCATCCAAAAATGTGATCACTGTTTTAGTTCCACTTGGTCCACCACTTCCACTTCTAGCCATTTGGAAAACAAATCCATCAAAACCAGGATGTACTTAAGTGATCCATCATTCCGCAAAATAGGTTTCATGATGTCCAAAGTGTCTTCTGCGATTTATCCGCACTTTCACATTACATGCATGACCTGACAAACCCCTCTGGTTCCATGTCAATTTTAGGCCACCAATATAAAGCTTTAACATTCCGTTCAGTGCGAGACATTCCCGCATGACCCTCATGACAGAGAGAAAAAAGAAAAAAACAACTTGCATGGCGGTACCACTTGTCACCTCTCAGCACAAACATGCCTTCTACTCCCAGCTCATCTCTAACTTCCCAGAACACCTTCAATTGTCCCAGCATATCTGTTTTTACACATTCTCCCCAGCCATTCACAACTCTGTGTCTGACATTCTTCAAAACATCATCTTCTGCATGTGCTTCCATCCGCTCTTCTTTTTGCAAACTTTTTACTTCACCACTAGCAAAGATTCCTGCTACACATACAACATTCCATGGATTATCATCCATCTCTCTAAGAGGCAATGATAACCTGCTGTCACATTCTTTTTTCCAGGCACATATTAGACTTCCTAAAGACAAACCTGTAAGCGCATTGACAAATGTGCAATTCTTGCGGAAGCTCTGGACAACTCTTCAGTAGTCAAAGGTTTTGTCAAAGGCTTGTGGTCTGATCACACAACAAATCTTTTCCCCCACAAGAATTTTCGAAAACTTTCGAGTGCCCAGGCACAGACCAAGGTTTCCCTTTTGACCACAGAGTACTTCTCCGATGTGGCAAAATTGATCTGGACGTGAAAGCTATGACAACTTTGTTACAATTATCTCAATTCTGGGTGACCACACTTCCCAAACCTTTCCCACTGCCAACAGTACTGACAAATGTTTCTGCCATGGGATCAAAACCTTGTTAGGTAGGAGCCTGGGTAGTTGCTCGTTTGATCTCCAAAAAAGATAGATGACACTGATCAGTCCATTCAAACTTGTTTTTGTTCTTAAGCAAATACCGTATTTCATGAGTTCTTGTGGAAAATTGTTCAACAAACTTTGAATAAGACTCTGCCAATCCCAAAAATGAGCGGAGTTCCTCCTTATTCTTGGATGTCGGTTTGCCTCCACTAACTTCTACTAATTTCATGTCCTAGATAAGTTCCTTTTTTTCAGCAAATCTACATTTGCTAATTTCTACAGTTAAGCCTTTCTTCCAAAGTATATTAAGTAACTTCCTAAGAATTTCATCATAGTGCTTTCTCGTTTTTCCCATGATAAGAATGTTGTCTCGAAAAAATGTTAGCTCACTTATACCACCAAATAATTTGATCATGGGCCTTTGGAAAATTGCCACTGCCGACGCTAGACCAAACGACATACGTCGAAATTGGAAGCAACCAAAAGGTGTGCAAAAAGCAATGAGATGCTTACACCCAGGGTCCAAAACCACCTGATGGTAAGGGGAAAGCAAATCCAAGATTGAGAACCATTTGGCATTTCTGGTTAAGGATTACATTTCGTCTACATTGGTCCACAATTATATTGCTATTAAGCCCCCTCAAGTCGACACTTAAACGCACCTTGCCATTAGCACGTTTGACCAACACCAATAGAGAAACCCACTCTGAGGCCTCCACTGGCTCACTTATACGAGCTTCCATCAGTTTCTCCAGTTCCATTTAAACCTCTTCTCGCACATTAAATGGAATATTAAATGCTTTGTGAATCTTGGGAATAGCACCTTGTTTTAGCCTAATTTGATGGGTGAAACCTTTTAATTTACCAACCTTTCCATTAAAAACTTGCAGAAATTCCTCTAAAACCCACTTCCTAGTGTCCTCTTCCTCACAAGCTATTAATTCTTGTTCAGGACTGTTGGAGTCTAAAATAAGGTTATGTTTTCTCTGATCTCTCCAACCCAGCACAGATGTTCCCTTTCCTTGGCCACATATAATTTGCACAAGGCATGTCTATTCTTGAATCTGAAGACTAGATGTCTCAACCAAACCATGCCAATTTTTTCACCTGTGTAGCTTTCTGGATTGGCATCTGATGGTTCAAACAGATCCCCTACAATAGCAACAAAATGGTTTTTCCAAATACTCTTGATTGTATAAGGAGATCCTGAGTCATCCTCTACTTGCATTGAAACACCACCAAATGAGACCCAACAAAGGAGCTTGTTTTCTCCCTGCCATGAAATTTTCAAAATGACCTTCTTTTTGTACTCAATCCTTTCACCACCACTTTCATCTGATGAAGAATTCTCCTCCTCACTCTCTCTCACAAAGGCCACTTTGCTGTTATATATTTTTTCTTTACATTTGCAAACCTTTGCAAAGAGGCCATTTAAACCATTTTCCATACATTTTGCCAACTTATCTGGACACATCAAATTTAGCAGAATGTGCACTGCTACCACAATGATAGCATGCATAATAAGGGTTATTTGTTGGGCCACTGCGGTCGTACTTCTTATTATCCTTTTTTGAGTTTTGTTGAGCTGAATATTGTATATATTTCTTTTTCCTTCCGATATTTTATTCACATTATCACTCCCATCTTTTTGCTCTTGAGTCAGAGTGACTTTTGAACAACGATCAGATAATTCAGCCTTCTTCACAATTGTAACAATATCCTTAAGACTGGACTCTCCTTCTACCCAGATTCCATCCTGAATAGATTTGTTTTTCATGTGTATCACGATTTGATCCCTGATCAAATCATCATGCAAATTTCTAAATCTACAAGAAATCGCTAGTTTTTTAATGCAGACACTTTGGGCCAGATGTACGACCTGCAAAATAGCGCCTCGCAAATTGCGACTCATTTGCAACTCGCAATTTGCGAGGCGCTATTTGGCATGTACAACAGTGTGTTTAACACTGTTTGCAATTCCCAATGGGGTCGCAAATTGTGAGGCTCATGAATATTAATGAGCCTCTCGCAATTTGCGACCCCATTGGGAATGACAGGCCCTCCCAGGGATGGTGGCCTGCTGGGCTCA
Organism: Calotriton arnoldi; assembly: GCA_963921515.1. Classification (NCBI taxonomy): domain Eukaryota; kingdom Metazoa; phylum Chordata; class Amphibia; order Caudata; family Salamandridae; genus Calotriton; species Calotriton arnoldi. The sequence goes on from CAWUFW010015578.1 coordinate 326,822, forward strand.
GCAGACCACCACGTCTGGGACTGCTTTTAAATAAAGCAGTTTTTTTTTTTTTTAAATGCAGCCTGTTTTCCTTAAAGGAAAACGGGATGCATTTAAAAAACAAAAATGAAACGTTTTCGTTTCATTTTTTAAGGGCAGGTAGTGGTCCCTGGGACCACTGCCTGCCCTTAAAAAATATTTTTAGAGACAGTCACAAAGTGGAAGGGGTCCCCTTGGGGTCCCCTTGCGACTGCATTACCACCCTCTTGAAGAGGGTATCCCCAGCTCTGATATTAATAACACACAGAGCAGAAGGGTGAGCAGGCGAGGGAAAGGGTATTGGGAGAGGGAACAGCAGGGATTTAGAATCTGTAGGAGACAAGAGAATACCCATTAATACTGCTCATAGATGTCTACTCTCAATTATCTCTCGCTAAACACAACGGCATACCTTCTGAATAAAGATGGTCAGACTTCCATAAGTTTCATAAAATAGGTGAATACATTCAAGGACTTTTTCCCTGCCGAAGCCTGTAAAGACAAAGCAAAAAACATCAACTCCTTTCTTTCCCTCTGAACGCACATTCATTCCCACACAGAATCATTCACCAATTGTTGAGTAGACGTTCCACATACCTCATAAGATAAAAAGGTAAGAATAAACAATAGAACAGGAGAGTCGTGAAATGGAGTGTTCCAGCCGCATAACTTGATTACTCAATTAAAACAGATCACCCAAAAAGGAAACTTTTTATAAATATTGAGTCTTTTCAAAATGTACTTTCCTATGGCACATAACCAATACTTCACGCTCACAAATGAACGCTAATCCAAAACGGAGAGTTGCATGAAAATGACAAAATAATAGTGAAACATAGTACTAAATAGGCTTTCACAATACTTCCTACCTGGAAGCTGTTTTAATCCTTCACTGTAGATAGGCTTCTTATGTCCTTCCTGAACGTCCTGAACCCAATTGCTTCTTTAATGCACTCTTTGCGCTGAAGCAACATGATACCAGCTTCTCTGCCCAAAATAAGCCGGTTTGAATGTATCGTCGAGGTCCTCTGACCTCCGACCTTTGATGTGAGCAACCTTCTCACACCGGGACCACAACCCCTCCTTCCGTCCAGAAGAGGGGGAGAACGAACCAAGGAAACAGCATATAGAAATATGAGACACCCAATGCCTCACCACGATTAAGCACCCGGAGAGTGCCTCGAACAGCGACCCAGGAAACACGGATCGCCCGTCATTCAGGAAACGAGCTGGAATTACGCACGCAGCCCGGCGTGCGACGTGTTATTTTATCCCATGAACCTCTATGCCTAGGGCTCATGGGAAATGTAGTTATTTTGCCTCGATTTCAGGAACGCGGAAGGCGCTGTCCTCTGCTATTCCTGACAGTACGCCCTCCTCCCAAGCGCCTCTTTGATCCTGGTTTGTTGGGGTGGGACAGGTGAAAACCAACGGACCGCCGCCAGAGCATGGATATTAGACTCAGGATCCCAAGAGTCGTCTTCAGCCGCATACCCATTCCACAACACTAAGTACCACAACACACCTCTCCGATACTTCGAATCCAGGATGCGCCTCACCTCATATTCCAGATGCCCGTCCCTCAATACAGGAGGTGTAGCCAGACACCGAGCACTTTTAGCCAGCTTCAACAGACTGCAATGGAACACCGGGTGTATCCGGAGGTGCAAAGGCAGACGCAACCTGTAGGCAACGGGATTGACCTGCCTGAGTACGGTAAAGGGACCAATGTATCTAGGGTGGAATACACTGCGGACCCTAAAACGAATATTTTTGGTTGACAGCCATACCTTCTCACCCGGTTTATACTGAGGCCCATCCACACGATGCCTGTCCGCCCATTTCTTGTACTGCTGTATGGCATGTTTCAAATTAACTTGAATCTTTTTATGCACCGACTGGATTCTTCTGATTAGTGTCTTTACCTCCGGCTGATTGTCAATTTCTTCAGGTATGGTGATTGGAAGAACCTTTGCATGGAATCCATGATTTGCAAGAAATGGTGATACCCCTGTAGCACTGTGCCATGTGTTACTATAGGAAAGTTCAGCAAGCCATAACAGAGATACCCATGATTCCTCTGCTTCTTTGCAATAGCCACGCAGGTATTTTTTGAGGGTTTGGTTCAGCCTTTCCATCTGCCCATCGGTCTGCGGGTGAAAACTGGTGGATAATGCAGAGGAGATGTGCAATGCCTTACACCACATTAGCCAGAAACGAGCGATAAATTGAGGGCCCCTATCAGAAACGATAACCTCCGGGATACCATGTAGTTTCACGACATTTTCTAGCACTAGTTGGGCAGTCTGCCACGCTGTGGGGAGGTTTACTCATGATATGAAATGGCCCATCTTTGTGAGGCTGTCGATTACCACTAATATGGCAGAGTGACCTTTGTCTTTTGGCAACCCCGAAATGAAATCCATACTTATGTTCAGCCAAGGTTGTTTCGGGGTTGGCAGAGGCCTAAGCTTTCCTCGTGCTTTGGAATGTTCTCCTTTGGCTCTAGCACAGACATCATAATTGGCGACCCATTCTTTTACGTCTGTAACTAACGTATCCCACCAAAAGTGTCTTTGCAGCAAACTTGTGGTTTTTACCCCTCTGGGATGCCCAGCCAATGCAGACATGTGACACCATTCAAATGCCTTTTTCGGAGAACCTTGGAAGGTAAGTATAGTTTATTATCCATGAAAGGCAACCCCTGTTTGAAACTTCGCTTCTCATGTGAATCAACCCATTGATCCCAATCATCCTCAGAATGGTACTTTTTTACTTCCTCTAAGAAATTCTCAATCTTTACCACACAAAGGACCTGTGAAGGATCAGTGATGGGCATGTTACGTACTTCTTTTGGGCTACTGGTGCCTTGACGGGACAAAGTGTCAGCCTTCCGGTTCTCAATCCCTGGTCTGAAAGTGATGATAAAATCATACTCTGCAAAGAATAACTTCCACCTCATTTGCCTCAGTGACAGCTGCCGAGCTGTTTTCAGATATTGGAGGTTTCTGTGGTCTGTGTAGACCGTGACCTGATGCAGCACCCCCCACAGATAATGTCTCCACTCTTGGAAGGCTCTTTTGATGGCCAGCAACTCTTTTTCTGATATGTTGTAGTTTACCTCAGCTGCATTCAATTTCGTGGACATATAAGCCATGGGGTGAAACTGTCCTGTTTGTTGATCTCTTTGTGATAACACAGCTCCTACTGCCACATCGGAGACGTCTGCCTCTATTACAAAAGGCAAAGCTGATTGAGGATGTCTGAGAACAGGAGCAGAGGTGAAAGCTTTTTTGAGGAATACGAAAGCTTCCATGGCGTTGCTAGTCCACACAAAAGGTTCTCTCTTTCTCAAAAGTCTCGATATAGGAGCCGATATGTGAGAGAAGTGCAAAATAAATCGACGATAATAATTGGCAAATTCCAAAAAACATTGCACGTTGTTAGGTACTGGCCATTTCTGTACAGCTTCTGCCTTTCGTTCAGTCATACTCAACCCAGAAGGACTCAGCATTACTCCCAAGACTTCCACTTCCTTCACGTGGAAATCACATTTACTCAACTTGCAGTACAACTGGTGTTACTTCAGTTTTTGCAACATCAACAAAACATGATGTACATGCAACTCATCCGACACCGAATAGATCAGGATATCATCAATGTATACCACCACAAATGTGTCCACGTATTCCTTCAGCACGTCATTCAAGAAATACTGGAAAGCTGCAGGGGCATTGCATAACCCGAACGGCATGACAGTATATTCATACAGCCCATACCGTGTCTTAAAAGCATTTTTCCACTCATCCCCCTCTTTGATCTTCACCAAATGATATGCGCCACGTAAGTCCAACTTTGTGTATACAACTGCTTCCTTAACTTGATCAAGTAGAACTGATACTAAATGAAGAGGATACCTGTTTCTGATGGTGATCTTGTTCAGCATTCGATAATCCATGCACGCTCTTAAATCGCCATTTGCTTTGGAGATAAAAAAAGTGGAGACGCAGCTGGGAAACGGGAAGGTCGGATAAACCCTATATCCAGATAATGATCTAGATACTCTCTTAGATGTTTTGGGCCTGATTCACAGAACTAACTTACGTCAAAAACGTAAAGTTAGTACTTTTTGGTATTCACAGAATACACTTACTCATTTTGGTATTCACAGAATGAACTTACTCATTTCGGTATCCACAGAAGTTAGTAGTCCTAACTTTAGGACTCCTAAATGCCTTCTGTGAATACCGAAAGTCTTAAAGTTAGGATTTTTCTCAGTTTTGGAGTAGTAAAGTTACTCCTAACTTTACTACTCCTAAAATGTACTTTCCAATGGCACATAACCAATTCTTCATGCTCACAACTGAACGCTATTCCGAAACGGAGAGTTGCATGAAAATGCCAAGATAATAGTGAAACATAGTACTAAATAGGCTTTCACAATACTTCCTACCTGGAAGCTGTTTTAATCCTTCACTGTAAATAGGCTTCTTACGTCCTTCCTGAATGTCCTGAACCCAATTGCTTCTTTAATGTACTCTTTGCGCCAAAGCAACACAATACCAGCTTCTCTGCCCAAAATAAGCCGGTTTGAATGTATCGTCGAGGTCCTCTGACCTCCGACCTTTGATGTGAGCAACCTTCTCACACCGGGACCACAACCCCTCCTTCCATCTAGAAGAGGGGAGAACGAACCAAGGAAATGGCATATAGAAATATGAGACACCCAATGCCTCACCACGATTAAGCACCCGGTGAGTGCCTCGAACAGCGACCCAGGAAACACGGATCGCCCGTCATTCAGGAAACGAGCTAGAATTACGCACGCAGCCCGGCATGTGACGTGTTCTTTTATCCCATGAGCCTCTCTGCCTAGGGCTCATGGGAAATGTAGTTATTTTGCCTCAATTTCGGGAACACGGAAGGCGCTGTCCTCCGCTATTCCTGACACCTCGTACTGTGTAGCATCTCAGTACAAGCATTAGTGAAGCACAGCAACATCTGCCTACTATACTCCTGCTATATATACCCATAACCTACATCACCTACATTCTACATGACCTACCATAATTCTACATTCTACACCTATTACTTTATTACTGCCTATTACTATACCCTACTCAACCATCTTGCCTAGATTGGGCACACAAGGTTTCCAATAATAAATGACAGCACTGCCAAAATTAAGTAAAATACTTAGGACACCAAACTGAGAAAGGAGCCAGGAGAGTATCGCATGAGCACATTGAGGTACTTCTCAAAATGAAATTCCTAACCACACAAAGAGCGGCGTGAATGTTTTTGGGTATGGTTGGCTACTGCCGACAATGGCTCCCCAATTTTCTCTTCTGGTGAAGCCCTTACAGCGGCTGATGCACATGAATGTCAATGACCCAATATCACCGGATAATGAAAGCATGAAAGCCTTCTGAGAGCTCAAACGTTTACTTTGAGCTTTTTGAATGCCAGGCTACCCTATTCAAATGCCAGATTACACCAAAGAATTTGTGGTGTTCAGTCCTAAACACAATGGTTGCGCATTGTCTCTGTTGACACAGATCCATGGAGATTCAAAAAGACCTTTTGCCCACCTATCAGTGACGCTTGATCCTGTCACCACAGCTTTACCCAGTTGTCTCAAAGCGGTTGCAGTGGTTAGTCTAAGTATCCAACAAGCTGAAGGCATTGTGATGGGACATCCCTTAATTGTCATGATACGCTACTTTATTGAAATTCCCCTGACACACACATACGCAGTATCTCACAAATAGCCGCCTAACCTTCTGTGAGAGAATCATCTTAGCTGCAGAGATTGTGTCTTTACAATGTTCTCAACATTGCCACCCTGTTGCCCATCCCTGATGGAGAAGATGATTGTGAGTATGACCACAATTGTGTGGAAAAGACCTGACATACTGAATGTACCCCTTGCAGAGTCAGATCAGACACTGTTTGTTGATGGCTCTTGCTTAAGAAACAGACATGGTGTCTTAAGAGCAGCTTACTCTGTCTGCACCTTGAATGGTGTTGTGGAAGCATCTCACTTGTGCCATGCTACTTTAGCCCAAGTAGCCTAATTGATTGCCCTTACCAGAGCTTGTTGTACCTCTGACGGATGACACCATTTACACTGACAGCTGGGTTCGAAGTTGATTTTGGCCCATTGTGGTTCTAGAGAGGCTTCTTGACCTCGTCTGGATGGCCTATGACATGTACATACTGAACCTGTTAAATGCCTTGCAATTGCCCTCACAGATTGCAGTTGTGAAGTGTGCTGCCCACAAGAGTGGTGATGACTTTGTCACAGGAGGCACTTGAGATGCGGTTGAGATGTCACGCTACTATGCTCTTGAGACCAGCACATTTCATTACGGTGAAGCATGTAACAAGGGAGATACCATTTCAAACGTTGTTTAAGGGAGTTACAAAATGAGGGTCCAACAATGGAGAAGTAAAAATGGGAGAAGGTGGAATTTAGAAAGGATGCTAGTAACATATGGGTGTCAAATTATGGTAAACCTGTTCTGCCTGTCTGCATGCTGCCTGCCATAGTGAGGCACATGCATGGTCACACTCATGTAGGGAGGGATGGAATGGTGCTGACATTTAAGTGTTATTGGTGTAACCCTCATTTTTGAGAGTTTGTGCACACAGTGTGTAGTGTGCCAAAGGCAAATGTTGGCAAAAGGGTTGCGGTGACTAGGAGTCACAGAGGCAAGTCTGATTGGCCTTTCAATCGACTTCAAGTCGACTTCATCGAAATGCCTCATTGCAACCAGCTGAGGTATGTGTTGGTCATCGTTTGTGTCAAGCTACTATTGAGGAAATTAATCCCTCGATTCAGCAAGCCAGTCCATCTTGAATCAGATCAAGGAAGTCACTTCAAGAACGAAGTGATGCAGTTGTAATGCACTACACTAGGGATCGACCAGAGATTCCTTTGCAGTTATCGACCAGCAGCATCAGAGATTGGAAAAAGGGTGAACGTGATGATTGGAATGACCAATGCAAAACTGTCCAAGGCAGGTACTTCTGCATCTCTCAAATGGCCTGACACCCTCTCCCTGGTACTGATGGCCATCAGAAGCACTCTGTGTAGGAGAATGGGACTCCCCCCCTCATGAAGTTCTGATGGGGAGAGCCATGAAAATTCCTTGCGTTCTAGCGACTGCCCTTGTGGATATCACAGATGACTTAGTGCTTGAATATTGCAAAGGATTTGCTGACGTGGTGTGTTCTGTCTCTCACCAGGTCGATGTTGCCATCCCATCTTTGAGTGCTGCTCTATGTCATGATTTGAGCTCTGGAGACTAGGTCAATGTAAAGCTACATGTTCGTAAGTCGTGTCTAGAGGAATGCTGGAGAGGCCCTTACCAGATCATCCTGACAACCAACACTGCTGTGAAGTGTGCTGGTCTGCCAAATTGGGTGCACGTTTCACATCTTAAGAGAGTGAGATGGGCTGAGGAAGGGGAAGAGACAACTACAACTACTCCCCTGCAAAGTCCTCACTTTGAAGTATCTAACACCTCAGAGGAGGAAGAGGACGCAGGTCAAGCTGGAGATTTAGGATCTCCAGCAGAACAGCAGCAATCCCTTGAGCAAAGCAAGGGTTCAAGTTCTACCGACAACGAAAAACTAAGACAACGAAGTCCCTAGTCTGAGACTATGGGGTCGATTCCGATTCGGGCCGGAAAAAGCACCGACCGACTCGGATCCGGAAAAAATACCGACCGACACGTACCAGTGGCGCCCGACACGCCAAGTACGATGCAAGCCGCGATAAATCCGACCGACACGTCAGGAAACCAAGCCGACCGACCGACCCGCTCGGAAAATAGCAATCCGGCCGGAAAAACACGCGAATCCAACCGACCGACACGCACCCGGAACAAATCCGACCGAATCGTACCCGCCAACTCCAACCTGCAAAGTACGATGCAAGGCGCGAAAAACACGACCGAGTCGGACGGAGGACAAGCCGTACGACCGACACGCATACAAAACCGAGCCGAAGCAACACAATACACCGCGACCGACGCGTACGCAGCATACAAAACTGCACAAACACAGCGTGAGCGAAGCGGAAAACACCGTACGAGACCAATGCAGGGTCCGACTCGGTCACAAGAACGTTTCCAACATACACAAACAGCACAAAGGAAAAATCAACCAAAAAAGGCCAAACAAGCAATTACCAAGCCAATAAATACTGGGGGGGTGGGGACAGAGAACAAAGACACACCAACAACTCCACCTATATAAAGGACACAAATCACTACCATGAGCCTTTGCAAATGCCATTCCACTGCCAGCACCCAAGAGAAAGCAACCACACACCCACAGCTCATCCCTCACACAAGCCACACACCAGCAGCACACCAACAAATACCTACCTCACATACACCCAGCACAACACACACCCACACACCCTCACCTGCACACCAACACACACATCACCCACTATCACCACCCATCACCATGCCCCCAAGAAGAATCCCAAGTTCCTAGATAGTGAATTGGAAGTCATGGTGAGACGAGATCCTCAGGGTGGAGCCACAGCTGTTTGGCACTCTGGTCCAACAGACCCCCATGTCGCAGAAAACCAAGATGTGGGAGAGGATCATCAACAGGGTGAACGCCCAATCACCATGTCGGCGCACAAAGACCGACATCCAGAACAGGTGGTATGACGTGCGCAGGAGGGTCCGGGAGCTGCTCAAGAAAGACTACCACCTGAGCCAATACACCGGCAGTGGCCCTCCTGCCAAGCCAGTATACCTCAGGCCCTGGGAGGAGAAGGTGCGGGCCATCCTTCCGCCAGTGAGCGTATATGGACTAGAGGACATCCCAGAGCCTGGTGAGTACACAACAAATGTACACAATAAACTGCCACAAAACACACACATCACTGTCAAGGGGAGAGTCAAACCATGCACTCATAGCAATTACACAGCAACTAGAACAGAATCATCCCAAAATGTGTATGTCAGTCAGATAAACACAACACATGCCATCAAAAAAGTCACATCCAACTGTGCCAACACATGTACAAACACAACCACAACTACAGCTAGGCAGTGGCACAAATAGAACTAACACACACATCCACACATGTAGCCACCACAACAACACCAACACACAGTGAAGACCACTCAAAGGAAGGAATTCTGTGTATGCTGGCCAAGTCAGTGTAGCCAATAGCATCATGGGAGTCGCACTCACACATATTGCCCCCCCACAACTGTCCCATCAACACCACCCTGAACCATGCTCACATCACAGGGAGTGGAGAAGGACTCACAAGATGGCTGACACTGGCTACTGCTGTGGGGAGCACAAGGCTCTGCTGCCAACTGTGCACCAACAAACAGCAGGACACCACTGACTGACATCCTGAGAGACAACTTACACTCCCTGCAATGCAAGCACGTTCCATGGTGGGATATCTGGCTGGCTGGCTGGGTGGGAAGGGGGACTTGCAGCACTGACCATAGTCACCAGCACCTCCCCTCACACCCCCCCAACACAAACTCCACAGTACCCACCTGGTAGAATGCAATGCCCTCCATCCTAACACAAGATCCCACAAAGCACCACCACCCTGGGTTATGTTGTGTGAAGCACAGGGACACTCTTGGGACTCTTAGCCAAACAACTGCCAGGACAACACTCCCAGCCATCCTGTCAGCACAGCCAGCCCACCCCACAGGGAAGCAGAGTCAAAAGGAAGGAAGCATGGGCATGCTGGGAAGGGGGTGGAGGCAATAGCATGATGGGAGTCGTAGTCACAGACATTGCTCAGCCTCACAACTGGCCCATCAACACCACCCTGAACCATGCTCACATCACAGGGAGTGGAGAAGGACTCACAAGATGGCTGACACTGGCTACTGCTGTGGGGAGCACAAGGCCCTGCTGCCAACTGTGCACCAACAAACAGCAGGACACCACTGACTGACATCCTGAGAGACAACTTACACTCCCTGCAATGCAAGCACGTTCCATGGTGGGATATCCGGCTGGCTGGGTGGGAAGGGGGACTTGCAGCACTGACCATAGTCACCAGCACCTCCCCTCACACCCCCCAACACAAACTCCACAGTACCCACCTGGTAGAATGCAATGCCCTCCATCCTAACACAAGATCCCACAAAGCACCACCACCCTGGGTTATGTTGTGTGAAGCACAGGGACACTCTTGGGACTCTTAGCCAAACAACTGCCAGGACAACACTCCCAGCCATCCTGTCAGCACAGCCAGCCCACCCCACAGGGAAGCAGAGTCAAAAGGAAGGAAGCATGGGCATGCTGGGAAGGGGGTGGAGGCAATAGCATGATGGGAGTCGTAGTCACAGACATTGCTCAGCCTCACAACTGGCCCATCAACACCACCCTGAACCATGCTCACATCACAGGGAGTGGAGAAGGACTCACAAGATGGCTGACACTGGCTACTGCTGTGGGGAGCACAAGGCCCTGCTGCCAACTGTGCACCAACAAACAGCAGGACACCACTGACTGACATCCTGAGAGACAACTTACACTCCCTGCAATGCAAGCACGTTCCATGGTGGGATATCCGGCTGGCTGGGTGGGAAGGGGGACTTGCAGCACTGACCATAGTCACCAGCACCTCCCCTCACACCCCCCAACACAAACTCCACAGTACCCACCTGGTAGAATGCAATGCCCTCCATCCTAACACAAGATCCCACAAAGCACCACCACCCTGGGTTATGTTGTGTGAAGCACAGGGACACTCTTGGGACTCTTAGCCAAACAACTGCCAGGACAACACTCCCAGCCATCCTGTCAGCACAGCCAGCCCACCCCACAGGGAAGCAGAGTCAAAAGGAAGGAAGCATGGGCATGCTGGGAAGGGGGTGGAGGCAATAGCATGATGGGAGTCGTAGTCACAGACATTGCTCAGCCTCACAACTGGCCCATCAACACCACCCTGAACCATGCTCACATCACAGGGAGTGGAGAAGGACTCACAAGATGGCTGACACTGGCTACTGCTGCGGGGAGCACAAGGCCCTGCTGCCAACTGTGCACCAACAAACAGCAGGACACCTCTGACTGACATCCTGAGAGACAACTTACACTCCCTGCAATGCAAGCACGTTCCATGGTGGGATAACTGACTGGGTGGGTGGGTGGGTGGGAAGGAGGTCTGGCTGTCAACCAAACACAATCAATGCAGACCATGTTCACACCCCAGAGAATACATAGAAATGCCCAAATAATGCAGGACAATGTGCCACACCAATATCAACCCCTGACTGTGACGACTTAGGACAATACAATGTACAGGCCCGCACCCCGAGGCACAGTCACAACTGTCAGGTGTGTCAACCACTGATGCCTGCAGAAACATGACATACATTGTTTGTGTCTCCCAAAAACAGGTGATGATAGGGACACAGCAGCAGACGCTGAGGAGTCCCAGTCCCAGGCTCAAGAGGATGCCGAGCTCACTGGCGTCGTACAGCCTCTGTCCTCCTCGGACGATGAAGAACAACCTGGCACATCCGGTGCAAGTCAACATGCTGCACCAGCAGGACCACCAGCTGCAGCACCAGCAGGTCCACCAGCTGCACCCCCTGCACCCACCCCTCCAACGACTGTCACCACGAATACCATCCCTGCCGACATGGACAGAATAAGGAACAACACCAGCGCAGTGACCCTGGACCAACCTGGGGCCATGGACACCACCACCACCACCAACCCCCAAGGTGGACCAGGGTTATCTGTGCGTGCAACTGCACACACTGCACATGTCAGCAGGGGTGGTGGGAGGGGTGGGAGACAGAGGTCGCTGCTTGCAGACGTTGCTGGTGTGCATGAAGACCCACAACTGGTACGCATAGCTGATGCGTACCAGTCCAGCACCGGAGAGCTCAGCCAGGTAGTGGGGCTCCTCAGAGACATCAAACAGCAGCAGGCTGCCCATCATGCCCGCTTGGACTCCCACATGTCCCATGTGGAGTCACACATGTCACGTGTGGACTCCCACATGTCACGTGTGGACTCCCACATGACCCGCGTGGAGTCCAAGTGGGATGTACTACATGAGATGACGGCGGTGCACAGGGACATTTTACAATGCCTCCGCCAGATGAACAGCAACCAGTCCACACCTCCCTGTGTGCCAACAACATCTGGTACCGAACAAACTGCAACTGCCACAGGGAGGGAGGAGGACTCTGGCGGAGAGTCCCCTGCACCGCAGCAGCCTGCACTTGAGGGCCCCCAAGAAGAGGGGTCGTCCGAGGAGGGGAAAGTGAGAGGCTGATGGCCAAGCGCAACTCCCAGGAAGCCTGAACCTGTTCTGGATTTTCGCCTTTGTGCACAGACTGTTCACCCTGTTGATGGCAACACTACTCCCACACATTGCATGGGGAGTACAAGTTGGAACAATGTGTCAGACAACTGTGGCCCCGATACTGGGGATCCTGTCTACCTGGACTTTCTATTCATCTAGGAACTTGGGATTGCAAGATTCATGTACAGCACAATCCATCCTATGCACTATTATCACAGATGTATCACAATAAACACAATAATACACCATACTTGCCTCTGTCGTGATTCCAACGTGGGTACTGTTATGGGGATGATGAACAACAAAATTACACTGTGTATGCGAACTGCAACAGCAAGGACAACACAGGCATGTGAGTACAGGCAACGTGACACATATGAGGGAGACACACCACCAGGGCTACACAACACATACACACCTAGGCCATCTGACTCATTGCCTACACTGATGTTGCCAGGGAAGACGGTGCAATGCACAGACACCACACCCATTCCCAGTTGTAGTCAAGTAGCCCACAGGTGCAGTAAGCAAATGGCAGTCAAATGTGTGACCACAGACAACGCACATCACTAAGTGAAGCACAGGTTTATTACACAGTAGCAACATGCCGTAACCACTACAGATGCAAGGTAACCCCACCTGGTAGCGGGCACACAGTCAACAACTGTAGACAGAAGGAAGTCCATGGGTGTGGCGCACATCACCTGTAGGGACACAACAGCTACCAGCCTGGATGTGCAATCACGTTGTCGGTGGACACAGTTGACCAAACGAATCTGAAAGTACCCTGTGAAGGACAGAAATGACACACAGTCAAAAGCAATGGAGTACAGGACAGAACAGCAAAACTCATGCACAATACATGTTACAAGATACCCACCCAGAACCAAGTTAGCATGTCAACACTGTTGGGGAGTACAGCCCACCTGTCACCACACATCGCAACACACATCCAGTCAAGTAGCCCATGGACACACTCCAACAGCACCAGAGCACCACCCACACATCATGCCAACTCACATCATTGACATGACACCTCAGGATACTCACATTCAGCTAAAGAAGTTGGTGATGAGCTGTGTGCGGACATCACCATCACCATCATCATCATCATCGTCACTGGCATCGTGTTCCAGGCCAGGATCCTCCACAGGTGGCGGATGTTGGTCATCGTCATCCTGGATGAGAGGCAACTCCTTCCGCACTGCCAGGTTGTGGAGCATGCAGCAGACGATGATAATCTTGCACACTTTCGCAGGGGCATATGGGAGGGACCCTCCGGTCTTGTCCAGGCAGCGGAAGCGGCTCTTCAGGAGACCAAAGGTCCGCTCAATCACTCTCCTGGTCCGACCATGTGCCTCATTGTAGCGCATCTGGGCAGGTGTCACAGGGTTCCTGAGGGGTGTCAGCAACCACGGCATGTTGGGGTATCCCGAGTCACCTACGGACAGACAAGTGCACATCAGCTGACTTGGAAAAGTGGGCGGAATACTACAGATCAGATCACACACAATGGCACAAAGTCAGTACACACCGACAAGCCAGGCACGCTGGTTCTGCATCTGTGCCATCAACCTGGGGATGCGACTACTCCTCATCACAAAGGCATCGTGTGCTGAACCAGGGAAACGGGCACACACGTGTGTGATGGTCATGTCTGCAAGACACACCACCAGTGCATTGACCGAGTGGTAGTGCTTGCGGTTCCTGTAGGCCTGCTCCTGGGCCTGTGGTGGTACCAAAGCCACATGTGTCCCATCAATGGAGCCAATGACATGCGGCATCCTCCCCAGGGCATAAAAGTCACTCTTCACGTCAGTGAGTCGTCGCAGTCTAGGGAAATAGATGTACCGGTTCAGGAAGAGCAACATTGCCGCCAAGAAATCGCGGAGCACACGGCTGAACATGGTCTGTGACATCCCACCAGCAGACGCCACAGTATGTTGGAAGGTACCGGTGGCAAAGAAGTGTAGGGCTGCCATCACCTTCACCTTGGGGGTCAGCGCTGTAGGATACGGCCGGCCAGGCTGCAAATGTGGGGACAACTGCACTGCAAAATCCTCAATCAGCTGCCTGGTGAAGCGGTACCGTCGGATGCTGTCCCGTTCCACCATCGTTGCCAGGTCTGGGAATGGCCGATGGACAGCAGGAGCCCTGCAGTGCAGAGGAGAAGTAAGCAAGATCGTCAGTCACCCCACATATGCGGCATTGAACACACTCAAGATCCCAACATACATCATCATGAGGCACAACTACATGAAGTGTGCAGTACCGGAACGACATGTATGGTACATACATGGCCAACATCTGTCAACACGGTCCTACAGGTGGCATCAATTTGTCCCAGGTTGGCCCATTGGATATCATGATGCTGTGTCACAGTCACCCCCAGTGACATGTGAGGACAGATGTGCCCCAGGCACCACAGCTCAACGACAGGCACATTCCCAGGGACCCTGTAATGCCACATGGACACTGGCATCACCTGGAGTATCATGTGTACACCACAACAAAACAAACATGACCCCCACAGGTAGTGGCCACACTTGCCATGGCAGGAGAGCCATGGACGTCTGTGACACACACGCACAACATCAGAGTCCATGCACACACAACGTGGATGTGGAGACTGTCTCCCATTGTGCACATGAAATCAGAGACATTGTAAACACTACATGCACAAAGACTGTGGAGGGCCATCACTATTGTGCCACTGGGACACCCTGGCTCAAACATACCGTCCCACATGGGACTCACGGGGTATGTGACATGACATACACAAACACCACTGTGAAATGTGACCATGGCACATGCACAGATATGAACAGTTGCACATCACAGTGGTCACGTACACGTAACACCCAGGATCCTGTCCCCATTAACACGTGCACAGCCTGGGGGTGGCTGCCCACAGGTGACACCCACAGGACAACATGTACACCAACATACACACAATAGGAAATGCAGCCTTACATGCCTTATGATAAGGTTTGGACAGGCTGTCGTGATGTAGGTGTGCCCCTCACTCCTGGGAGCTATCTGTGGCTGGCATATGTCCATCTGAGACAGGCATGCTGACATATGCCAGTCACATGTACAGTGATGCGTTGAACAGCAATGGACCGATCGGTGCCTCCGGCCGGCCCATTGCTTTCAATGTGTGCGGGTACGCGTTGTACCCCTGTGCGCGTTGTACTGCAATGGACCGATCGGTGCCTCCGGCCGGCCCATTGCTTTCAATGTGTGCGGGTGCAGCGTTGTACCCCTGTGCGCGTTGTACTGCAATGGACCGATCGGTGCCTCCGGCCGGCCCATTGCATTCAATGTGTGCTGGTACGCGTTGTACCCCTGTGCGCGTTGTACTGCAATGGACCGATCGGTGCCTCCGGCCGGCCCATTGCATTCAATGTGTGCGGGTACGCGTTGTACCCCTGTGCGCGTTGTACTGCAATGGACCGATCGGTGCCTCCGGCCGGCCCATTGCATTCAATGTGTGCGGGTACGCGTTGTACCCCTGTGCGCGTTGTACTGCAATGGACCGATCGGTGCCTCCGGCCGGCCCATTGCATTCAATGTGTGCGGGTACGCGTTGTACCCCTGTGCGCGTTGTACTGCAATGGACCGATCGGTGCCTCCGGCCGGCCCATTGCATTCAATGTGTGCGGGTACGCGTTGTACCCCTGTGCGCGTTGTACTGCAATGGACCGATCGGTGCCTCCGGCCGGCCCATTGCATTCAATGTGTGCGGGTACGCGTTGTACCCCTGTGCGCGTTGTACTGCAATGGACCGATCGGTGCCTCCGGCCGGCCCATTGCTTTCAATGTGTGCGGGTACGCGTTGTACCCCTGTGCGCGTTGTACCTCAATGGACCGATCGGTGCGCACCCATTGACAATGGGCTTGCCTGGCAACGGACGCGTTTTCGAATATTCGAGCGAGTCGGTTGCTGGAAAATCAGTTGGTCACCCACAACAATGTTGCAAAATCATGTATGTCATGAAGTTGAAATTTTGAAGGATGCTGTGGGCGTGTTTTGGTGCTGCTATTCCATGGATTGGCCAGATTCAGAAGATGCAAACGACTTGGACCTATCACTTTGGACACAAGGGACAGTATCTGCCTCTCCAGCACATATATATTGCTGCATGTTCCCCTGAGAGCCCACTTGCCTGCACTACATGCTCCAGGACGACATCTGCCACTGCACTGCTGCTGTCTCTGCCCCTCTGGACCCTGCAATGGCACGTACTGTGGAGAGAGCCCCAGCCTTCAGCCTTGAAGAGAACCAGGCCCTGCTGGACAGCCTACTTCCACAGTACAGCAAGCTGTATGGGACACCAGGGGAGCAGGTGAGTGTTCTGTGCACTGCCTTTCTGAATGTGCATTTTGTCTGACTAGCAAGGCTGAGAGTCAGCACACCACTGGCTAGCAGGCTCACTGAGTAGTTGTCACCCCCATAGTGTGTAGTGACTTGCACTGGACAGGTATGGTGCAGTGACAGTGCTTCTGAACAGGGTTTTACTCCCCATGCTATGATACCATGTAGTGACTTCTGGAAAACTGTCCATGGGCAGCCGTGCACTGCCTGGGTACACCATGTGCCCCTGTGATTGCGACATGTATATGCAACTGTGTCATGCACGGATATGTTGCATGTGTAGTAATGGCCTTATCACTTTGTCATCCTGACAGGCTTCTGCCCATCGGAAGCATGAGATATGGAAGGACATCGTCCGGGCTGTCCGGTCCGTGGGGGTCTACAAGCGCCGGATCCGCAACTGCCAAAAGAGGTGGCAGGACCTTCGGGGCTGGACCCGGAGGATTGCACGGGTCCAGCTGAAGCTGTCGCCTCCTCGCAGGAGGGGCGGAACACGGACCCTGACCCCCACATGCTCAGGATCCTGGCGGTGGTCTTTCCAGACCTGGATGGGCAGCTGAAGGCCAGAGAGCAGCAAGGAGGGGTGAGTCAAAGACTGCACTGTGTACTCTGTCTAACATGTTATGTGCCCTCCTCGGGCCAGGTTGAACTGCCACAGTACAGCAGTCATGTTGTCCAGGAGCCATGTCCCTCTATTGTGCACTGCCCACTCCTCATCTGATACCCAGGTGTGGCCCTTACATGCAGGGAATTCTGTCACTTAGGACTGTGTCCTTGCAGTTTGCTTGACTCAAGGTGGGAGACAGCATCTGTTTCCCTGACTCTGTGGTGGGCATCATGGGTGGGTCCATTGCTTACACAATGCCTGTATTCTGACATGTATTCAGCGTGTTACTTTGATCTGTGGTCCAATTGCTGAGCTGATCCACCACATGTGGCTGGGGTACCTGGCACACACCCATGCTGCGGGTGGGAACAATGTTTGGGCCCCAGGAGTATGTATATGACGTGTGTCACACATACTTAGCCAGCTGCCTACAGTCCAGGGCTCATCCCTCATTCATGTGGGGCTGGACAGTCATGCCTACTCCAGGCCATACAATACACTCTGTACTCCCACTCCCGTGTATCAGAGGACACATTGTGCACAGTGATTTGACCCCTCAGGTGTCTGCCTCTGTGTCAGTGTGCTGTGGATTAGTCGCCAGGACTGCTGTGGAGTTTCTTGGTAGGGGCTCAGCATGCCACTGGAGATGTGACCATAGGAGACGATACTTGTGTGACACATAGGTGTCTGATCAGCTGCCCATGCAGACTGGGGCATGTAAATGTGAAGTTCAGGCAGCTGTTCCCCATGCACAGCAGAGTGTGAGGGGCTCAGGTTCAGAGGGTAGTGTCACAGGTCTCCCATATGTCCAATAGGTATGACCTGGACAGATGAGGGTTAAGAGGATGTGTTGTGGGGGATGTACATGTGCACTTGTGCAGCTCCAGGACTTGCATTCCCCATGACCTACTATTGTGACACAGTGCAGAGTGTTGTTGTCTGGCTGCAAAGTCATACATCACTGAGACAGTGATGTATGACTTTGCAGTCATGCCTCCGCCATGGCATGTGTCTACTGATTGGTGATCCTGCAGGGGAGTGACATGTGCTACATGCACACCATAGTGGCGCTGGCTATCAGGACATGGGTGCATCATGGTGTCTGTCGCTGGAATGCATCACATGCATTTCCTATTTGACTCTGGGCATCCCTTACATCCGTAAACCTGTACTGACTCAGTGGCAAGAGCTGTGATGTGTCCACACCGTGTCCTCTGCACTGTCCAACTACTGTGTACTTGGTGCATGTGTCAACACTGGGGTGTTGCAATCCAACAGACACCAGACAGATGGGTGCAAGGCCATGTGGGATGTGAGTGCCATGCTTGGCATCAGACTGACAATTGACTTCTCCTGTTCAATTAGGGCACTTTTAGCAATGTACAACTAATGATGCCAGGGCTTGCTCTGTAATGTGCTGTGCTCACAGTGGTGTGTGCGTTTGGTGCAGGTGACTGATGTCTGTCTGTTTCCCCATTGTTTGCAGATACATCCACGGCCACGGAAGGGGACAGCTCCACGGACCAGGAGGAGCCGGAGAGCCAGACTGGGTCAGCAGCCGAGGAGTGGTCGGAGGGACCCAGTGGCACGGAGGGCGAGGGGAGCCACACCGAGGAGTCCTCAGCAGCATCCACCTCAGCTGAGGACCAGAGCAACTCGGAGGATGACTCCCTTGTGGAGGCGGGTGTCAGCAGCCACCACACCCCAGCTAGTGTTGCTGTCCCCGCCACCACCAGCACCACCACCGCCCTCCCATCGGCTCCCATTCCCCAGGTCCGTGGAGGCTCCCATGTCCGGGAGCGTGTCTCCTTTGGGCCAGGCACCGCACCC
Source organism: Calotriton arnoldi (assembly GCA_963921515.1). Lineage (NCBI taxonomy): Eukaryota > Metazoa > Chordata > Amphibia > Caudata > Salamandridae > Calotriton > Calotriton arnoldi. Next base: position 345,989 of record CAWUFW010015578.1, read on the forward strand.
CCTGCCCCTGTGTCCCCTGCTGCCCTGAGTGAGGAGTCTGTGTACCTCCTTCGCCAGCTCCATGTAGGGCAGACAGCCATGCTGAGTGTCCTCCATGCGCACACCGCGCTGTTGACTCAGCTGGTGTCGTTCATGGAGGGCATCTCATCGGGCATGTCTGACCTACAGAGGGGCAATAGGTCCATGGACTCCTCCCTGACGGCAGCAGTGTCCCTCCTCAAACGGTCCCTCACCCCTCCTGCCTCTGCTCCATCCACACTCCCCAGCACCTTACCCATCCCAGGCCACACACACTGGCACAGGCACACACCAGCACACACACATCCAGCACACTGACACACACGCCAATGACAAAACGCACACGCACGCACATTCAGGGGACTGAAGCCAGACTCACAGGGGATGGGGCCCTGGAACACACACACGCATCCACATGCACTGCGCAGTCCTCAGTTCCCTCTCCCTCCAAAGCACCCTCCCTTGCCTCACCTGCAACCCCAAAGTCACAGCAGCTCTTCCTCTGTGACCTCGGCCTCTTCCCCACCGATGAAGCTGCTCCAGCATCCCGGGGAAGAGGAAGCCCACCCACACGGAGCAGAGTGCCCCTCGCCCCCGGACACCCTCCCCCAGGCGCAGACGGACTGAGGCCCCCACCCGCAAGTCCCCCGGAGTGCTAAGAGCAAGACCCCGCCACCACCCTGCAGCTCAGGCACAAGGTCTCCGTCCTCCATCCCTCAGGCCCCCACTGCACAGGTGCCCCCACCACACCCTGCCCCAGGTTCCCCCACCCACAGATATACCATCCCCAAGATGCTCCGGCCTTCTCCCCTGCCACTTGCTCTCCCAGCACCACACCCCCGCTGCGCTTGTCTGTGCCACTGATGTGGTGAGGGTGTCCCCCCCTCTGTCCAACCCACCTTGCCTGTTCCCCATTCTCCTCCCCTGGAGGTAGGCACTGCAGTGGAGTCCACTACCGCCCTGTCTGACTTGGGCACTGCAGTGGCGGACCTGTCCACCCCATCTGCAGGGTCCACTGCAGTTGTGCCGGCACCCACGACATCTGTGTCATGCCCCCAGTTGTGCCGGCACACACCATGTCAGACACCTCCACTGCAGTTGTCAGTGGCTCTCCTGCACCCACCACCCCTTCCCTGACTCCCCTGGTGAGCCCTGATCCTGTCCCTGCGGTGCCTGGCCTGCCCCCCGGTTGCCCCTCCTAGTGGATTGTCCCTGGTATTGTGCAGGCATGCGTAGGGTGACATCTGCCAGTGTCACCCTGTTTGAACTTTGACAATGGACTGGCCATTGGCCTTTGCTCTTTTTCAGGACTTCGTTTGGCCTCAACACATATGCTGAATAAAGCAACTTTCTTTTCTCTAGTGCTCATGCTTCAGATGTACATGTTGTTGGTGCAGCTAACCATGCCCTTGCTGCAGTGATGGTGATATCTGGTCTCATGATTATGAAGTGTTACTGTGCAGGAACCCATGTGGTCCAGGGGGAATGTGTCCTATCATGTGGTGTATCCATGTCATCAATAGCAGCATCTGAGGGTGTCATGTGTTCAGTATTTGGCAATGGGTTTCCTACTTACATTGGCAATTTCATATCTGTGGCTTCCACCCCTGCACATCTGTTGTGCCTGCCATCGTTGCATTTGTCTACTTCCTGACCGTGTTGCCATCTCCAGTGGACATGCAGGTTTGGGCATCAATGGGGAGGGACTCATCCGTGTAGTCAGTGCAACATTGCTATACAAGTGTGTTGGATCTGTGCTGATGATTCCGTTGGCACATCCATGACCAGGCTGATGTGATGGGAGCCCTCATTTGGTGCTAATTTATTTGATCGGTGCTCTCAGGCACATGTCTCTCTAGTGGTTAACTTTCTGGCCTCAATAGCGTCGTCAGGTTTGGCTTACAGACAGTCAGCAACTTTCGGTCCGCCATCTCAGCGGGTCATATACCCATGGACGGCAAGCCCATTGGTGAGCCATCCATTGGTGTGTAAACTGTGGCGTTCGGATGGTTAAACCCCGTGTCCCAAGTATTCACATTTATGGGACGTTCCGTTGTCCTTAAATCTCTGGAAGCATGGCCTTCTAATAAATATTTATCCAAAGAGCAGCTTTCGGCTAAATTGACGATGTTATTATGCTTAGTTTCATGTAAGCGAGTCTCCACGATGTGCGAGTTAGATTTAGCGGGCGTCGTTTCCCCCGGAGGGTGTAACATTCACCTTATCTAGAAGGACTAAATGTAACACGGCATCTATTTCCCCTGCAGCACCCCCAATAATCCCCTCGCTGTGTGTAGTGCAATGTGTTAAAGATTCTACGAGGTAAGTACGACAGAATTTACGTGCTGATATGCAAGGTCAATTGTTGATTGCTCTGCAAGCCCTTTACGTAGTGACTCCAGCTACATTGTCCCGATGGATGCGTTGGCTCATCGTGACGGGTCTTGATGTTTCCAAATTTGGGGGCACATTCCTTCCCGTGGTGCTATGGCTTCTAGGCTATTCGAAAGCTGGTGTCAGTCTATGGACATTATGAACGCCGCTGACTGGTCTACTGAAAGTACATTTAAAGTTGTTTTATTACAAACCTGGCTGTAGATGTGGCTTCTGTGGTGGTGGCTAAACATTGAACAAGCATAATCGGAGCCTCCGGTCCTGACACTTAGAATTAAAAATTTGCGAACATTCGTGACAAGAATTTTCAATTCTATTAAGGCAGCAGAGCGGATTATCCACCAAATTTAAATGCATTGTATAACGTGCTGTCTGATTAATCATGCTATTTTTTATACTGTATTATCTTGTTATCCCACCCCCTTTTTTCTGCATTGTTGATGTTTTCACAGCGGGTGATGGATTGCTATTACGAGATACTCTCTTTTATTCTTTCAAGGGCTGATAATAAATAAGGCTTGGATGATCGTGCAGCTGTTGCTGAATAGGATACAGTTTTCGTGTTTCACAATGATGGAGTTCCTGGGCCGTGTCCCATGTTGGAAGTATAACCTTGTTGGGCCTTCAAGTTTGCTGGTTTGGAGATGTTCTCATCCGCTTGGTTGTTCTTCTAGAGCAGGTTGTGCTTGGACTTAACTGCTATGATTACAAAGAAAGAGAGGACACTTTATATGGTTGTGTTAGGTCCTTATATATCATGAGACTCTATGGTTGGTCATGTGACTTTTTGTTACTGTGTTTTATTGGCTGCTGAGCATTTCTAAGTAAAGAAATGAAGCATAATCTAACCTCCAGTGTCCTTAATAGAATTGAAAATTCTTGTCACGAATATTCGCAAATTTTGAATTCCTTTACTACTCACAGCAGCCAATGAAAGTGAAACACATTAATTGAAAAACTACAATACCCATGAGGCTTTGAACCACGCCTCCTCATACAACATAGTAACAATGTCAGTTCAATAAAGCAATGAGGCACCATCCTGACTTCCTCTTTCTTTGCTGCTCCGCAGTCAAGATAAGTGCCTCAGTGCTTATTGAATTGACATTGTCTTCTATGTGATATATTTATCTTATTGTTTAATTCTGTTGTTGGGGATTGAGTTACAACAGATTGGTGAATGTAGTGTTAGATATTGTGTAGCCTTGCGCATTGCGCTAGCGAAGTAATTATACCAGCACAAGCTGTTAATTAGCGGTTAGACGCGCGCGTTGTCTCTCACCGGTGTTCGTTTTCTTGCTATCCCCCCAGCGCGTGTTGCGCTGTTTGTTCTTCTCCGTGTTGGTTTCTTTCTTTTGGGCTGTTTTTGGACAAGCGCGGTGATTCCCGGCCGTCCGTTGTGTGCGCGATGGGTCTGGGCCCCCCCGCGGGAGCGAGACGCTGGTGTACGTCTCGAGACCCCGCACGCGTCAATGCACGCGTGCGGACTCAATACTGAAAGCTGGAGCCGACGCCTCTCCCGGGCTGAAACAGGAGTCTTTCACGCAGCGGCAGGAGGTTGGAGCCGGTACCGGGCCATAACTTTTATCGATTTTACCAGCGCACACGCGCATGAGGCCTGACTCTTTCTTTTAACCCCTGACTGTCCAGCTGTTGATACAGTTCACTTCAGGACAATTTTTGGTACCTTGGTGGCCCCCTCTGCTCCCAACCGACGCCCTAGTTCCTTGGAGGACTTGAGGCTGCATAATTTCTACTACCCTGTTGGGGATTGCGAGTTACCCACGTGTGTGGCTGATGATGTCGGACTGTGAGGTCTACGAGGAGGTGGCGGCTGCGTGTGACACCCTTGGGGGTGATGGTGATGATTATTATTACGAAGAGTCCATGGAGGACATCATAGATAAAAAATTGGACGCCTGGCTAGATAAAATGTTATCCTCTGCGCTCATGCCCATCTCCCAGCGCTTAGAGCAATTAGTTACAGGGAAGCCCGCCCCTGCGCTTACCCCGGACCCTGTTCCTTCTACTGATGCCCCTTCTGATCAGTCATGGCCACACGCTTCTGTGTATTCTTCCATTTGTAAATCTAAAGAACAGGCTGTTCTGGAGGCGACAGACCCCCCCCTCCCCCCCCTCTCCCTCTCCCCACGCCAGTGCTAATCACCACTACCGATGCGGGCACCGACACAGATTCCTCGCAGGAGTCAAGACCGCGCAAGCGCGCAAAAAAGCGCAAGCACGCAGCGTCCCCTCCAGCCCCGGCCACCCCTTTCCTGTTTGACCCATCGGACATTGTCCACCCCCGCTCCGCCGACTGGGCCCCCCCCCCCCCTCAGCTGTCACGGAGTATTTGCAGACACATCTCCGGAAAGGGTTTGATAAGGAAGTCAGGGCGCGACTAAAGTCCGAATGCCCCCGCCCAGATTTAGCGCTCAAAGTAGCCCTCACTCCCGAAATTGATTCGGCTATGTCAACCTTCCTTAAAAAGTATAAGAAGGACCCGAAGAAGGGGATTGACCGCGCCCTTAAGGCCTGCCAAGACAAGGTCCTTGATGTCTCAGGGCCCCTAGCTAAGATTCTAGAGCTGGCATTGCAGGCGCAGGAGACAGGGGCGGCCATCCACCTGGAAGTGTTAGCCGGTTAGGTAATGCAAACTGTGATCTCTCCTCCGAGCGCAGAAAATCAGTCCTGCTCCGAATTGACCCACAATTGGCGGATCTTGCGGATGCGGAACCGGGTCCCCTAGCTGAGGGACAACTCTTTGGGGACAAGTTTGTCAAAGACATTGCCAAGTTTGTCAATACGTTTGCATCACTGGACAAGTCGCAATCGTCACTCAAAAGAGTGTTTCACCAGGTCTCTGGCAGGGCCGGGCGCGGCAGGGGACGCGCGACCGGCCGCTACTCCAACCCCAGTCCTCATCGTGGCTTTGCCCCACGATGCAGAGGGTACACGCAAGAGCCCGAGCAAGCGGGATTCTATCCCACCAGGTCCCGTGGTTTCAGGGGCAGATTCAACAGGGGTGTTAATCGAGGATACAAGAATTTTGACACCCAATCCTCTGGTAAGTGCATCCTTATTCCCCAAGATTCCTCTGGGGGGCAGACTGTCGTTTTTTGTCAGGAACTGGGCTCAGGTGACGCAGGATGCGTGGATCCTGCACGTATGTGCAGGGCTATCAGATAGAGCTCACGCAGATACCGTCTCAGCCACAGATCCCTCCCCCTCTCTGTTTTTCCCTTCAAGAACAAACTTTTATAGACTCCGAGCTTATAGACAAGCACGCCATTGCAGTGGGACCCTTCATTCCCGAAGGGTTTTGCAGCAACGTGTTCTTAGTCCAAAAGAAAGGAGGAGGCCAAAGATTGGTCCTAAACCTAAGGGATTTCAATCCTTTCGTGGTATACAGACATTTCAAGATGGAAGGGATCCATCTTCTATGAGATCTTCTCCTAGAGGGAGACTATATGGTGTGGCTGGATCTCAAGGACGCCTATCTCACGGTACCTGTTTGCCCCTCTCAGCAGAAATTTCTCCAATTTCAGTGGAAGGGGCAATGGTACCGTTACCGCACTCTACCATTCGGCCTGTCCTCAGCACCTTGGGTGTTCACGAAGCTTTTGAAACCGGTGACCTCCCGGTTACGGAAAATGGGCATGCTGCTCATCATTTATCTCGACGATATGCTTATTCTGGCCCAAGACCAGAATCTCCTCCGCACGCACCTGCATTGGACAATTACCCTCCTGCAAGAGCTCGGTTTTGTGATAAACCTGAAGAAGTCGGTGACAACTCCCTCTCAACGAATAGAGTTTTTGGGGTTCCAAATCAACTCAGTCTCGGCCCAGTTGCTGCTGCCTATGACCAAGATCAGGTCGATCAAGCGGGAAATTTCTTCTACTCTGACCAAGCAGATGATTTCGCTTCGGGTGTTAGCGCGAATAGTGGGGCTCCTAGCCTCCTCCATTCAAGCAATTTTTCCCGGACCCCTGCATTACAGGGCGCTACAGCGCCTCAAGATTTTTTATCTTCAGAGGGGTTTCCATTACGACCATCTGATCCCGCTATCAGCGGAGGCTCGGGAGGAGCTTCAATGGTGGTTGGACCACATGGTGGCTTGGAACGGCAGGGTGATTTTTGGCACCTCCCCGGTCGTCGTTATAGAGTCCGATGCCAGCAGATGGGGCTGGGGCGCGCGTTGTGGAGACTTTACTACCGGCGGGCGATGGTCCGCCGACGAGTTGCGTCTACACATCAACTGCCTAGAACTTCTGGCAGGATCGTTCGCAATAAAGTCCATTTCGCCGGTCAAGGGCAATTGTTGCATCCTCCTGCGGATGGACAATGTGTCGGCGGTGAGGTACATCAACCGCCTAGGGGGAACAAGATCGAGAATTTTGGCCACTATTGTGAAGGAGTTTTGGCATTTTTGCCTAGATCACAAGATCTCAGTGGTAGCAGAATATCTGCCTGGCAGGTTGAACCGAGTGGCGGATTGTAACTCCAGATTTCTTCAGGATTTCAGCGACTGGAGGCTTCATCCGTCGCTGTTTGCACAGATCATGCATATGCGGGGACCGTGTCAGATAGACCTTTTTGCCTCCAGGCTCAATGCTCATCTTCCCCGGTTTTTCAGTTGGAGGCCGGACCCTTTGGCGATGGGAACGGATGCATTCCTGCAGACTTGGGGTCCACAGAGGAATTATGCCTTTCCGCCCTTCGCCTTGATTCAGAGAGTGGCGGCGCAGGTTCGGCGCCAGATGGCGTCATTGGTTCTAGTTACTCCCTAGTGGAAGACGCAATCCTGGTTTCCGACACTTCTTGAGTTGTCGGTGGATCTACCGTTCATTCTTCCCACGTTTCCTTTGCTTCTTCAGGACCCAGTGGGTCTTCCCCACCCACTGGTTCTGCAGAACCAACTCTCCCTCATGGTTTGGACGCTCTCCGGAGACACGAACAGCTTGAGGGACTTTCATCGGCGGCTGCCGAATTTATGCAGCAGGCTTGGGCTCCGTCCACCCGTAAACGGTATTCGGCTTCATGGAAGCGATGGATGGGTTGGTGCCTTCAACGGAGTCTGGATCCCGTGGGGTCAGATGTTACGGAAATTTTAAATTTTTTATCGGAATGCGCAGAATCTGGGTTGTCTTATAGGTCGGTCAACAATTTCAGGTCCGCAATTTCTGCCGGACATAACCATATCGAAGGGAAACATGCATCCTTTGGTCTGTAAGTTGCTAAAGGGTATTAGAGTGGCTAATCCCCCACGCCCCAGATATTCTATCCTTTGGGATGTATCTAAAGTACTGAACCTGTTGGGTTCTTGGCCGGACAATATTCAGCTTTCGCTCAAGCAGCTGTCGGCCAAACTGGCCATGCTTTCGTGTTTAATATCTTGTCGCAGGGTTTCAGATGTTAGGGCCTTGGATTTGGCTGGTAGACTCTTTTCTCCACAGGGCGTGTCCTTCATCATTTCCAAACGGACCAAGACGATGTCCCGTTCAGTGGAGTATCCCGCTTTTCCTCTTAATCCTAAATTGTGTGTGTTACAATGTTTAAAAGTATATGAAGAACGTACTAGAGATCACAGGACTGATCCTTTAGGACAATTGTTAATTGCTATTCAGAAGCCATTCCGGCCTGTCTCAGCTGCTACCTTAGCAAGGTGGGTCAGGTGGATCATGGCGGAATCTGGGATTGATGTGTCTGTGTATGGTGCACACTCCGCCCGAGGGGCCATGGCCTCGAAAGCGTATGTCTTAGGGTCTAGACTAGAGGATATTCTTAAAGCTGCAGACTGGTCTTCGGATTCTACCTTTAAGGAATTCTATTATAAACCTATTGCAAGTGTTGCTTCGCTGGTTGTTGATGAGCTTTGAACCAGCATAATCAGAAGCCTCCGGTCCTGACATAGAATACAAAATTTTCCAGCTGTCGCAACAAGAATTTTAGATTCTATTAAGGACAGGGAGGCGAGGATTATCCCACCCGTTGGGATCAGATTGAAATCAACTGTCATGTTGTTAATATTCTGATGATTTTTCTCCCACCCTGATATATTGGACCTCTTGGGGTTCCTTGTTTTCACACTTTTGTTTTGATTTCTCAGGAAATTATTCCAAACAGAATTGAGAAGCGATGGTGTTGGATGCTCCGGATGTCCTGTCAAGGTTGGACTTTCCTGGGAGCTGACCATTTTCTCAGTTGAGAAAGGAACTGTGTTAATGCTCTCCGTTGAGAGCCAGGACTGTTCTTCTGGTTTGGACACTTATGGGCTTACACAAAGAAAGAGGAAGTCAGGATGGTACCTCATTGCTTTATTGAACTGACATTGTTACTATGTTGTATGAGGAGGCGTGGTTCAAAGCCTCATGGGTATTGTAGTTTTTCAATTAATGTGTTTCACTTTCATTGGCTGCTGTGAGTAGTAAAGGAATTGAGACAGCATAATCCTCGCCTCCGTGTCCTTAATAGAATCTAAAATTCTTGTCGCGATAGCTGGAAAA